>JAWZYT010000029.1:10000-245000 GCA_034508575.1 Petrolisthes manimaculis
TGTCCTGTTTATTTGCTTGTTGTCCCTTCTTTTCCTTCATACTATATCTGGTTACTGCCCCTCCTTTCCTTCTATTTCCTTCATGTTTGCTTGCTGTCCCTCCTTTCCTTCATAATGGCTTGCTTGAAGATAAACGAATCCTTCAAATATTGCCAAGGAAGAAACACGTACCACCTATATGATATTTATACACAATTAAACACAAGACTCCTGAATGCATGTATTGTTGCTTATATTAAACCTCGTGTGTAGCCTATATTATTTCACTTCCTGTATTGTATTATGTATTGTGTATAAAGCCTGTATTATTATTTCGTATATAGGTATGTTTCAAGCCTTGTGGTACTGCTATCGTTACTGCTGGTCAAGATGGATACCTTAGAGTGTTTGATGCTACTGATGGTCATTGTTTACAGGTGATTATTATTATTATTATTATTATTATTAGTAGTAGTAGTTGTTGTATTATTATTATTATTAGTAGTAGTAGTACCGTAATAGTAATAGTAAATGTAGTTGTTGATGTTGTTGTTGTTGTTGTTATGTAGTAGTAGTTGTATTATTATTATTATTATTATTATTATTATTATTATTATTATTATTAGTAGTAGTAGTAGTATTTATATTTATATATATACTATTATCCTACTGAAGGGTATTATATATAGATATTAATCATTAGTATTATTGTTTATATTTTCATTAGTAATACAGTAGTAGTATTTACCGTATATTATTATTATTATTATTATTAAATCATCGCTGTATATTCCTTAAATAATGTGTGTGTGTGTGTGTGTGTGTGTGTTAATGAAAGAGTGTGTGTGTTAATGAAAGAATGTGAGTGTTAATGAAAGAGTGTGTGTGTTAATGAAAGAGTGTGTGTGTTAAAGAGTGTGTGTGTGTGTTAATGAAAGAGTGTGCGTGTTAATGAAAGAGTGTGTGTGTTAATGAAAGAGTGTGTGTGTTAATGAAAGAGTGTGTGTGTGTTAAAGAGTGTGTGTGTTAATGAAAGAGTGTGTGTGTTAATGAAAGAGTGTGTGTGTTAATGAAAGAGTGTGTGTGTTAATGAAAGAGTGTGTGTGTGTTAAAGAGTGTGTGTGTTAATGAAAGAGTGTGTGTGTTAATGAAAGAGTGTGTGTGTTAATGAAAGAGTGTGTGTGTTAATGAAAGAGTGTGTGTGTTAATGAAAGAGTGTGTGTGTTAATGAAAGAGTGTGTGTGTTAATGAAAGAGTGTGTGTGTGTTAATGAAAGAGTGTGTGTGTGTTAAAGAGTGTGTGTGTTAATGAAAGAGTGTGTGTGTTAATGAAAGAGTGTGTGTGTTAATGAAAGAGTGTGTGTGTTAATGAAAGAGTGTGTGTGTTAATGAAAGAGTGTGTGTGTTAATGAAAGAGTGTGTGTGTTAATGAAAGAGTGTGTGTGTTAATGAAAGAGTGTGTGTGTGTTAATGAAAGAGTGTGTGTGTGTTAAAGAGTGTGTGTGTTAATGAAAGAGTGTGTGTGTTAATGAAAGAGTGTGTGTGTTAATGAAAGAGTGTGTGTGTTAATGAAAGAGTGTGTGTGTTAATGAAAGAGTGTGTGTGTTAATGAAAGAGTGTGTGTGTTAAAGAGTGTGTGTGTGTGTTAATGAAAGAGTGTGTGTGTTAATGAAAGAGTGTGTGTGTTAATGAAAGAGTGTGTGTGTTAATGAAAGAGTGTGTGTGTTAATGAAAGAGTGTGTGTGTTAATGAAAGAGTGTGTGTGTTAATGAAAGAGTGTGCGTGTTAATGAAAGAGTGTGTGTGTGTTAAAGAGTGTGTGTGTGTGTGTTAAAGAGTGTGTGTGTGTGTTAAAGAGTGAGTGTGTGTGTGTTAAAGAGTGTGTGTGTGTGTTAAAGAGTGTGTGTGTGTGTGTGTTAAAGAGTGTGTGTGTGTTAAAGAGTGTGTGTGTGTTAAAGAGCGTGTGTGTATGTGTGTGTTAATGAAAGAGTGTGTGTGTGTCAAAGAGTGTTGTGTGTATGCGTGTGTTAAAGAAAGAGTGTATGGGTGTTAATGAAAGCGTAATTTGGTGTATGTGTGTGCATGTGTTATTGAAAGTGTGTGTGTGTGTAAGAATTAATGGAGGTGTATGTGTATATATGTGTGTGTTAAGGAAAGAGTATATGCATGTGTGTGTAAGAATAAATTGACATAGTTGTTATTATTATTTGTTATTGTTGTTACTATTATTGTTATTGTTGTTGTGTATGTACAGTTGGACACATGAATGGGTGATACAGCCCAGGTGGTGAAAGATACTTGTGTCCCATTTGAGTAACCATTGTGTGTCTATTATCAGGTACTTGTTTTCTCTTTATTACCATCCTCAATACTGACTTCTGCCCCTGATGTCTCCTATTTGGCACTAAGGAACACACACACACACACACACCATCCTCAATACTGACTTCTGCCCCTGATGTCTCCTATTTGGCACTAATTAAGGAACACACACACACACACACACCATCCTCAATACTGACTTCTGCCCCTCATGTCTCCTATTTGGTACTAATTAAGGAACTTGATATTGGCAAAATTAACCATCTTTCACTTGGGCTGTACCAACCATTCATGTGTTGAAGTGTACGCATTCCCCTTCCAACAAATTCTCCCCTCCTTTCCTCTTCTCATCACAGGAGGAGAAGGGACACACTGGAGAGATATATTCCTTGGCCCTGTCCTATGGTGGTGACGTGATGGTGACGGCCAGTAACAGGGACAGTACATGTGTTATTTGGAAAGCTAATAAACCTAAGCAAGCAAGCACGGAATTAAATTAGGGTTATATTTTGTTGTTGTTGTTATTGTTGTTGATATTATTATTAGTACTGTAACATTATTATTATTATTGTTATTGATGGTAGTAGTAGTAACATTATTATTATTATTATTATTATTATTATTGATGGTAGTAGTAGTAGTAACATTAGTATTATTATTATTGTTATTGATGGTAGTAGTAACATTATTATTATTAGTAGTACATTATTATCATTCAACTTTTGCAGGCTCCAACCCACTCACACACTCACACACCTACCCACCCACCCACACACTCACCCATCCACCCTCCCACCTACCCACTCATCTGCTCATTTACCCACCTACACACTCACCTGCTCATTTACCCACCTACCCACACCCACACACTCACCTACCCACCCACACACTCACCTACCCACACCCACACACCTACTCATTTACCGACACACCCCAATTTGCCACACCAACATCAACATTTTAGTATACAGTAATTATGTCCTAATCACTCACCATATCCTATTATCTTTGGCTGGTTGTACTGTACTGTAATAAACTTTAGCCACGAAGGTTGTTTACGTTGAAGAGAAAGTTTAATACTACAGTACTTTATATTTTAATACTTTATATGTTGTCTCCTGATGCCTGCCTTGCTTCTTATAGTACATACTTTAGGTAGAACATCAAACATATTCCCTATTTACCAACATATATTACTGACTGTACAGAAACCCTATGCAAAGTTCAAACATATGTATGTATTGTATTGTATCTTTGGAAAGTATACCTGAATCAATAAAGTTTTCTCCATTATTGTTGAAATTGTTATTAGCGTACAGTCGGTGTCAAATATAATCATCCATATAGGGGTATATAACTCATGTAAGAGTTTGATAGCTTCCCTCTGTTCCTAAGATGATAAACTATCCAATAAATAAATAGGTTAACTACCATCTTTTAATTCAATACAAGCAGCTACACACTACTTAAAACAATAACATCATTATTATGTGAACGTGAAAACATTACACAGTAAATTGTTTGAGACACCCATAATATGTGCATGATTATTATTATTGACCGCAACTGTACATCGCCATCATTGCTCACTGGTTGACATTGTAAATATTAACACAGTAGATTAAACACACACTCACCAACCCAACACATCACTTCACTCTGTATGGTAATGATAAATGAAACCCACGGAAAACATTTAGTGGTTTTCAATGAGGGACTGAGTGTATAATGAAGTATCTGTAGTGAGTAATGAATAACACAAGGCTGGGAAAACATTTAGTGGTGGTTTTCAATGAGGGACTGAGTGTAACATGAAGTGGTGTATTCCAGTTCTGCCAGTAAGATGGCAGAACAGAGTGGAAGAGTATGTAAAGGAGAGAAACATGAGGGGGAGGGGAGGGTTTGACCAAGTAAGGAGGGAGTGTTGGAACAGGGAAGACTGGAGACACTTCTGCCGTGGCCATCCCCTTGGTGGGAGTTGCCGGAGGGAGGGAGGCGTCAGAACTATAGATAGATAGATAGATAGATAGTGTATTCCAGTATTTGTTTATATTATAACATCACCTTTCTTCTGGCACTATATGACCTCACTGTTGTGGCGCCTAATATCTGTCCATTAATCTACTATTGTATTGTATTACTACACATAAACAAAAACAGTGGTGCCACATTTATTATTACCACATGTAAAGTAAATAAACACAGTGTTGCCACATTTCACCAAAACCACCAAATGTTGTGCAACTGTACATTACCACTAGAGAGAAAGTGAGTGTGTGAGTGTATATGTGTATGTATGTATGAATGTGTGTGTGTATGTATGTATATGTGTGTGTGTGTGTATACATACAACACACACACATCTTTATAACCACTTCTTATATGTTTTGAGTGCTGCTGTCATGTGTGTGTATATGTATATATAAGTGCGTGTGTATGTATATGTGTGTGTGTGTATACGTACAACACACATACATCCTTATAACCACTTCTTATATGTTTTGAGTGCTGCTGTCATGTTGTGTAATGCCTTGGGTAGACTGGACTGACTCACGGCCAGACTTGCTGCCTCCTTGTGTCGACCGGCTTCCTCCAACTGTCTCACCGCCTCCTCCAACACATCCACATCTCCGCTCTCCATCTGATTAAACAAATAAAACACGTTACTGAGGCTGTATCGATAAAAAACACACACACACACACACACAAACATAGAAACACGCCAAAAAGATCCCCCAAAATACGTTACTGAGTTTGTATCAAGATAAAACATACACACACACACACACACAAATGCAAACAAAAAAACACATTACTGAGTTTGTATCAACATAAAACACACACACACACACACACAAATGCAAACAAAAAAACATGTTACTGAGTTTGTATCAACATAAAACACACACACACACACACACACAAATGCAAACAAGAAAACTGTCTCACTATCTCCTGTAAAACATCCACATCTCCGTCTCATTAAACAAACACACGTTACTGAGTCTGTGTCAATAAAAAAAGTCATGAGGTTGAGGTATATAAAAAAAAAATAAAAAAAAAATAAAGAGATAAAAAAAAGTCACCAAGTTGAGGCATAGAAAAAAAAAAATCAAAATAATAGAGAAAAAAAAGTCCCGAGGCTGAGGTATATAAAAATGAAAAAATAAATAAATAGAATAAAAAATAAATAAATAAAATAAAAAGTAAAAATTAATATATAAAATAGAATAAAAAAATATATAAATAATTAAAATTCAAAATGGTGCGTGGTTGTGTGTATGTCTGACCAGGTGTGTGACGAGAGGTGAGTATAGTGGTGTTGGTAGTAGTGCCGGCACCAGTTCACGTCTCACTGTTCCCTCCAACAGTTCACCATCATAGTCACTACCAACAATCTGGAATAATGGAAAGCTGGTTTATTTACCTCTTTAATACTGAAAACACACACACACACACACACATATATACAGTTGCAGTCAAATATACTGTAATCATCCATATAGGGGTAGGAGTTTGACAGCTTCCCTTTGTTCCTTAGATGATAAACTTTTCAATAAATAGGTTAACTACCATCTTTTAATTTAATACAAGCAGGTATTTATCTATCTATCTATAGCTCTGATGCCTCGTTCCCCCCAAGGGGCTGGCCACGGCACTAAACAACTAACCTTCTGAATGCCGTGTAAGTTTTCCATGAGTACTTTGTTGTGAAGTTTGGTGTTAGTGGAGAGAAGGAGGGCCACCTTGGAGGTCCACTTGAAGCCTCTGTGTCCACCCTTGTGTTGTAGTTGCTTCACCACAGCCTCCACACAGTTCTCAGGAAGCTGGCAGGTGGATGGATTCATTGTTTGAGTCATTTATTCATTGATTGATTAATATTAGGCACTGCAATAGCAAGGAAGATGGTGGTTGAGAGGTAGACTTGACAAACTAACTGATTGATATTAGTCCTAACTAACTAAGGCAGAATTCTCACTCCCCCATATCTTTGTGTATTCTTTTGTCAATTTATGAAAGAAAAGTAATTATGTATATTCCTTCTCCATGCTTTCTTAATGATAATGTTGTAGTTATTGTTTTTGTTGTGAAGAAATGGGCTGGTGAGAATCCTGCCAAACTCACTGACTGACTGACCTAACTAACCTATCCTTGTATCACTAAATGACTGACTGGCTAACTGTATCACTAACAAACTCACTAACTAACTGACTGACCTGTTCCTGTGAGTCTGCGTGTTTTGAAGCCTGCCACACCAGCTGCAGTCTTTCACCTTCTTCCTCCTCCTCCTCCTCTGATGACAATGACAACACCCTCTCAAACACAGCCAGCCACGGGTTACTCGATGGTGATGTGTATTCCTGTAAGTGTGAGGAAAGGATTGATTGATTAGATGGCAGAGTATGTGAGAGAGATAAGTGTGAGGGGGGGAGGGGGGAGGGGGGATGGAGAAAGTAAGGAGGGAGTGTTGGAACAGGGAAAACTGGAAACACTTCTGCCGTGCCCATCCTCTTGGTGGGAGTTCCAGGAGGGAGCGAGGCGTTGGAGCTATAGATAGATAGATAGATAGATAGATAGATAGATAGATAGATAGATAGATAGATAGATAGATAGGATTGATTGAAGGATTGATTGACTGATAATTAGGTGCTACAACAGTGAGATCATGTGGCGTCCGGGGAAGAAGAAGAAGGTGATTGAGGGACAGTAAAGCACAAAAGGTAACAGATAATAGAAAGAGAGAAAAATAAAAAGGGTAAATTTGGAGTGTATAATAAGAGTTCATTGTAAACTGTTTTGATTACTGTTGTTGTTTACTTTTTTAATTACTGTTGTTGCTTACTGTTTTTATTACTGTTGTTGTTTACTGTTTTGATTACTGTTGTTGTTTACTTTTTTAATTACTGTTGTTGCTTACTGTTCACTGTTTTGATTACTGTTGTTGCTTACTGTACACTGTTTTGAGTTGCCTACTGTTGTTTCTTACTGTTTTGATTACTGTTGTTTCTTACTGTTGTTGGTTACTGTTGTCATTTACCTGTTGGGTGAAGGGCGGCCATAGTGTGAGTAGCCTGATGAGTGCCTTGGCTTGTGTCATGTTGGTTGTGTGTTGAGTGAGAAGTGACAACAATGATCGTCGACCCTCAACACTGCAAACCTGTGTGGCATCAACCTGTACACAACACACACACACACACACACATGGAGAGAAAGAAAGAATATTAGCCACACCTCTCTCTCACACACACACACACACACACACACACACACACACACACACACACACACACACACGCACACACACACAGAAAGAAGATTAACCAGACCTTACACACACACACACACACTAATATATGCATGCACACACACACACGGAAAGAAAGATTATTAGCAGGACCTGTCTCACACACACACACACACACACACACACACACACACACACACACACAACACAACAACTTATATCACCGTAACAAGGGAGTAGTGGGAAATGAACCTCGATAGACTGATTTATTGATATTATGCCCCACAACAGCAGAGGTCATGTGCCGCCTGAGGAAGAAGGTGATGGAGAGGTGGCACAGTAACCATTATAAGGCACCAGATGAAAAAAAAAAAAAAAAAAAAAAAAAAAAAAAAAAAAATGGCCAGTTGGAGAAATGAAAGGCCTTTTTTTTTCGACTTTCATTAGCAAGGCAAGTGTCACATAAAAAAATATACACTATATATCTATTATTATATACACACATACACTATATACCTATTATTATATACACACATACACTATAATATTATATGGTACCTATTATTATATACACACATACCTTTTTTAATTTTTCTAACTGTCCCTTTTTTTCATCTGTTATTTTTTGTGTTTAATTAATGTCCCACTTCTCAATCACCTTCTTTGGGCACTAAACGATTCACTGTTATGGCATCTAATTTCAATCCATCCATCCATCAATCAATCCCATCTCTTAATTACCTTCTTTGGGTGCCAAATGACTCACTATTCAGGCATCTAATATCAATCAATCCATCAATCAATCAACCAATCACACACTCAACCAATCAATCACTCACACACTCAACCAACCAATCAATCAATCAATCAACCACTCACACACTCAATCAACCAATCACTCACTCACACACTCAATCAACCAATCAATCCATCAATTAATCAACCAATCAATCAACCACTCACACACTCAATCAACCAATCAATCACTCACACACTCAATCCATCAATCCATCCCTCCCTCCATTAAATACTGACGTGTATGTTGTGTGTGTCTGGCCAGGCTTCACCAACGATGCCTCCAGTCCTCATCACTCGCTCCAACTCCAAGTCCTCCTCACTCACACTCAGATGCTGTACAGGTGAAGGAAGGAACGAATAATGAACACTCAGTACCTATCACTCACTCATTATTCTCTCTCTCTCTCTCTTTCTCTCTCTCTCTCTCTCAGATGCTGTACAGGTGAAGGAAGGAAGGAATAATGAACACTCAGTACCTATCACTCACTCATTATTCTCTCTCTCTCTCTCTCTTTCTCTCAGATGCTGTACAGGTGAAGGAAGGAATAATGAACAGTGTTACATTAACGAAAAATATTTTATTATTATGTCCCCTTACTCCCGCACCCCCCCCCCCCTAAGCCTGTCCCCCTACTCCCGCACCCCCCGCACCCCCCCCAACCTGTCCCCCTACTCCCGCACCCTCCAACCCCCCCCCAAGTCTCTCCCCCTATTCCCACACACCCCTAACCCCCCAAACCCACCCCCAGCCTGTTCCCCTACTCCCGCACCCCCCAAAGCCTGTCCCCTTATTCCCGCACCCTCCAACCCCCCCCCCAAGTCTGTCCCCCTATTCCCACACACCCTGAATGAATGAATAATGAACAACACTCAGATGTTGTACAGGTGAATGAATAAATGAATAATGAACAGTGTTACATTAATGAAAACATGATCATTATTAACATCACATAAGGACTGGTATGAAATAATTGCCCCAGCATTACACAGCATAATCGGGAACTCGTACAGACATGTTTATTTTTATTTTTTTAATCTACATGTATACCGGTATATTATTAAGGGTTGAGTATATTTTTGGTACATTAAGAGTGTCTTGATTCCACCAAAGTATGCCAGGAAACAACAGGACCAGATCAACAAAAATAATGGTGGCCTGTTGGTTGCTGGGAATAGTTTGGAGGAATCATTATTTCCAAAAATGCCACAACTATACCCTCTCCTTAATTAAGGGGGTGCAGGAGTAGGGGACAGGCATGGGGGAGGGGGGTTTTGGTGTATGTGGGAATAGGGGAACAGGCTTGGGGTGGGTAGAAAGCCAACATTATTATTATTATTATTATTATTATTATCATTATTATTATTATTACTATTATTATCATTATTATTATTATTATTATTACTATTATTTGTATTATTATTATTATCATTATTATCATTACTATCATTATTATAATTACTATCATTATTATCATTATTATCATTATTATTATTATTATCATCATCATTATTATTATTATTATTATTATTATTATCATTATTATTATTATTATTATCAATATTATTATTATTATTATTATTATTACTATTATTATTATTATTATTATTATTATTATTATTATCATTATTATTGTTATTATTATTATTATTATCATTATCATTATCATTATGACTCACCTTTTGTGCGACTGCCAACACTTGCAGTTTGGTGTTAACTTCCACGGCCGAGTCTTCACACAACTCCCTCAACACTGACAATACCTCCTCTTCACCCAACACTTCTCCCCCGTCATCCAGGTAACTCCTCACTTCACCCAGCACATGGTCTAACACACCTACAGCAGCCTCTTGTGAATCGGTTGTCAACATATCCACCTATGAAGTACAGTAAAGGTTTAAAGTACATGTACAGTAAAAGTTCAATGGGTACAGAAAGGTCTTTAATATATCACAAATTATTCATAACAGTACATCATCATATAACACAAATTATCCATAACAGTAAATTCTTATCATCTTCAATATTTATAACAGTACAGTTGGACACATGAATGAGTGGTATGTATGTACAGCCCAGTAGGTAAAAGATAAATACTTGTCCCATTTGAGTAAACAGTGTTTATTATCAGGTACTTACTTTTTATTACCATCCTCAACACACACACACACACACACACACACAGACACACACACACACAGACACAGACACAGACACAGATACACACACACACAGACACAGACACACACAGACACAGACACAGACACACACAGACACAGACACACACACACACACACACACACACACACACACACACACACAGACACACACACACACACACACACACACACACACACACACACACACACACTAACCTTATTACCCTGCCAGTGAGAGACCAGGAGCCTCAGAGTATCCATGAGTACATCCTCTGGTGTTGTTGCCACATGGTCTGGGTAAACACTCAGTACCTCGCCCAGTGTGTTCAGCTTCCCCCCCTCCACCACCACACTACACGCCAGCTGAGTCAGTAAGGCCTCGTCACTCCCGGTCTCGGCAAACTGTTGATCCATGTTAAGTAATATTATTGTTAGATGCCGCTACAGTCAGGTCAGTCGATTTAAAAAAAAAAAAAAAAAAAAAAAAAAAATGGTGTGTGTGTGTGTTTGTTTGTTTTTGTGTGTTTGTTTGTTGTTGTTTTATTTTTGTTTTATGCATAATGAAATAGAGTAGAGTATAAAATAAGTTATGATTTGGTGTACAAAAATGTGGGATTGTGTAACATGTGTTTGTGTGTTGTTGTTTTTTCTGCATACCCAAATAGCATATAAAATAAGCTATGATTTGGTGTATAATTATGTGTGTGTGTTTGTGTAATATGTGTTTGTGTGTTGTTGTTTTTTCTGCATAACCAAATAGATACTAGACACCAAAGTTATGCTATTGCTGAGATCTCTGGTGGTGGTAATTAACATGACTTTATTACTACAGTAGAGTGAACAGTCATAAATAATAAGACACTTCACTGTACTGTACTGTACAAACCAAACACACACACACATACTGACCCTTGTGGCATAATCTCTGAGGTGGTGATCTGAGTTGTGTTGTAGTCTGGTGTAGGTGGTGGAGCGTAGAAGGTGTAAGTGTCCCTCCCATCTCTCCATCACTAATGCTGCTTCACTCCATCTCTTTACAACATCATCATCATCCGCTGTTGTTGTTGTTGTCTGCTGGGAATAATTGTGAGTGGTGTACAGTTGTGGACATAAGTTTCAATACACATATGGATAACTCAAAATAAATTGGTGACTACTAATGATTTCATGTTTTAATTTGATGTTGTTTTGAACAGTGAGTCAGTAGCTGCTTGTAGTATATTAGAAGATGGTACTTATTTCTGTGTGTGTGTGTGTGTGTGTGTGTGTGTAACTACCCTCTTTTAATTTAATACAAGCAGCTACACACTACTTAAAACAATAACATCATATGTGAACGTGAAAATATTACACAGTAAATTGTTTGAGATACCCATAAATGGATAATTATTATTTACTGCGACTGTACATAAACAAATATTATTATACAATGAAAGGAAGGTGTTGGTGGTTATTTGACTGTGACTGTACATACACCCACCTTTATTGACTGTAACTGTACAAACACCCACCTTATGCTTGGCCTGCTGTTGGTGGCAAAATTTGACCGCCCTGCGTGTGATCTCTGCCCGCGCCTCCAGTGGCAGAGTACACGCCACCCGGGACAACACCAGACCTCGGACAAACCTCTCCACGTCACAACCACTCATTCTCTGCATATAGTCCCTGCATAAGTCATACCTAGCAGGGAAAGAGAGAGGCAGACAGATATAGGGGTGATTTCACAGTCACACATCGAGACTGATTGCATGGTGAATTTTGGTTTGTTAGGATACACTTCAAGAGAGATATAGGGGTGATATACACTTTGAGAGAGATATAGGGGTGATATACACTTTGAGAGAGATACAGGGGTGATTTCACGGTCAATTTGGTTAGTTAGGATACACTCTGATACAGCCAAAAGATAAGAAGAACAATATACAGTACTTTTGGTCTTTAGAGAGCCTTGATTACTTCAAAGTATGCCAGAAAACAGGACTAAATGAACAAATATAATGGTGTCCTGTTGCTTGGATTAGTTTGGAGGAATCAGTTACTCCAACACAGTACTACCTCCTTCAAGTGCCTTCATTCCACCACGAGAGAGTTGCAACAACAACAATTATATTTTATTGTATGTACAGTATGTATATAATTTCCTATAACAATAAATATAGTGCCAGTTGTCTCACCTGTGTATCCAGTCATTAGATGTCTTCATTTTCTTCTCTGGTGGAATGTCAAAGAAATATTTTTCTGCCCAGGCACAGTAGACAGTACTGGAGTCAATGCCTTCCCCTTTTCTACCTGGCAGACTTTTTACAGCTTTGGCTAAGCTGTTTACATTGTTAGCAGTTAACACTGGTTGTAGGACTGTGAGTACATCAGTGTCTGGCTTTAAGAGCTGTTTGTAATTTAAACCCTGGGCAGATCCCTTCAGTTTTTTTAGGAGTTTTGTGTGTGCTGCTGCTTGTCTGGCTGTGTGTGTTCTGCCACCACACTCCTCCAACAACCAGTAGTAAAGTAACAACCGTTCATGGTCCCACCCGGCCACTGTCAGGTACACATTCTCTTCCATTCTTTTAACAAAGTCATTTGGTTTGGCCTTGAGTGTGTCCATTAATTTAGTCTTGGTTGTGACATGACCGCGGATCTCATCTGTGGTGGCCACCTCAGAGTCAAACAGATGCTGTAGGTGTGTCATGTAAACGTCCCAGAGCGGCACATCATATTTCCCGGCCAATGTGAGGGCCAAGTCCAACACCTCAGCCTCTAGGGTCATGGCCAGTCCCAGCACTGTGTCCTCCTTGTAGCCGGCGTCGGATAGAAACCTGTCAATGTCAACACCTGCCCCGAGCCTCAGTAGTGCTTGGCCTTGTACATAGTCAGCCACTAGTTCCCTGGTGCTGAGGAACAGTTCAACATATTGTCTCACTGATTCAGAGGCTTCTTTGAGCTCAGTCTCACTCTCTACCATCTTGTTGACACGGGCGATGACGGCGGTGGGGTCCCGGAGGTAAACAGGGGACAGGCTCACCTCACACCAAGGGTAAAGGCTGGTGTAGATTTGAAGGGCATAGAAGTATTGGGTTATCTGTAAATAAAGGTAATATAAGTATTGTATTGTAATGAGTTATCTGTAAATAAAGGAAATACAAGTATTGTATTGGGTTATCTGTAAATAAAGGTACAGTAATTGTGTGGTACTGTATTGAGTTATCTGTATAATGGAGGAAATAATAATACAGTACTGTATTATCTATAACTGAAGAGATTGATTGATATTAGGCATGTCAACAGTGAGGTCATAAGGCTCCCGAGGAAGAATGTAATTGAGAAGTGGGATAGTAAACACAAAAGGTAACATGAAAATAAAAAAAGGACAGTTGGAGAAGTGAAAGCAACTTTTAGTAAGTTTTTACAATGTAAATGAAGGCAATATAATTTTTTTTTTTTTTTTTTGTAAATGAAGCTGCTGTGCTCAGTATTAGTGCAGATAACTGTACAGTCACAATCCAATATCCACCCACACTTTCCTTCCATCGTAGTAAATACCTTGGTAATAAAGAACAACATGTGAATGATTTTGCACCACCTCATAATAATAATTGCGGGGGTTGAGTTAACGTAAGGTGTTGTTGTTGTATGATTATACAGTAATCCCTCGCGTATCCGAACCGCCATTATCCGAACCTCGTCAATATCCGAACAGGCCCTAGGCTTGGCCTACGAATCCAAACTAGGGCCCCAAGTACAGTAGTTTAAATTTACCGCTAGTTTGCATATTTGCCGTGTGGCGGCGCGCATGTGCTTCCCGCCTCTCACTGAAAATAGCGTGGGTTCGGTTAGTCCTCAGCTATTCTTCAACTAGTGAACATCGGCCGTATACCAGCAATATTTTCTGAACCAGCATGGCCCCTCCACCTGCAAAACGACCTCGAAAAGTGCTAACTTTGGAGACGAAGAGGGAAATATTACGTCGATGTGATGAAGGGTGGTCAACTTCACCCATTCGGGAAAACTTCGGCATCCCAAAGTCTTCACTTTGTGAACTGAAGAAGGCTCGTGATAAAATTACAGCCTACACAGACGACTTTTCAGTAGCATCAAAGACTGGAAAGAAAAAGGATAGAAAGACTATGGCCAAGCCTATGTATGTTGACCTAGATCAGTGTGTGATTAAGTGGTATCAACAGCAACGTGCAAGTGGTGTAATGGTGTGAGGTACAGAACTGAAAATGGCTGCAGAGAGATTTGGAAACAATATTGGACTCCATGGCTTTAAGGCTTCAGAAGGGTGGCTTTACCCATTTAAGCTAAGGCATGGTTTGTCTAATAAAAAAGTGTATGGTGAAACCCTTGATGCAAATGAGGATATAATTGATGGGTACTGCAAGGAAGTGAAAGAGTTAATACAAAGAGAAGGCTTGTTACTGGAACAACTGTACAACTTTGATGAAACTGGGCTGTATTACCGTTCTATTCCAGAAAACACTTTAGCAAGTGAAAAAGAAAAATCAGTGCCTGGTAGAAAACGGTGCAAGGCAAGAGTGTCGCTGATGTGTGGTGCAAATGCGCTAGGTTCTCACCGTTTGAAGCCTATTATCGTGGGTAAGGCAAAGCAACCACGGTGCTTGTGTGGTATGATGGACTCACTACCTGTACACTACCATAATTCATTGAAGGCCTGGTTTAATGCTAAAGTTTTTAAGACTTGGTTTTTTAAACAAGCTGTGCCCGAGATAATACGCTTTCAGATGGAAGTTATGAAGTTGAGCAGAGACCGATTACGAGCTCTAATCTTTTTAGATAACGCACCTGCACACCCAACAGCGTCTGAACTTGTTGCCGAGCATGGACGCATCAGAGCTAAATATCTACCACCGAACACAACTTCCCTTATTCAACCTATGGATCAGGGTATTATTGTAGCCTTCAAGAGGCTGTATAGAAGGAGATTCCTGGAGGAAGTAATGGTGGTAGTAGATGAGGAACACTGTAATGTCGGCCACCTCACTCTTCAAAATTTGAGAAATTACAACCTACGCTCCGTTATCTATAACATATCTCGGGCATGGAATGATGTATCCAGTTCAACTCTAGCTAATGGATGGAATCGTCTGTTGCATAGGACGGAGCCTGTGGTGGATTTTGAAGGATTTGCAGCTGGTGATTTTCATCGTCAGTTTGTTGAGGCAGGACAGCAGGGGAAAATACAACGGTTAATGACATAAATGACTGGCTGGAGTGTGACGAGGGAGACCCAGGACAACAGGTGTTGACAGAGGAACAGATTGCTGCTGAAGTGCTAAACCCTGATGAAGGCAACGACAGTGAAGATGATGACGATGACTCTCTGCCATCACCACCTACAGCATCGGAAGCGAGAAAGTCCGCGGATGTTTTGCTGGATTATTTTGAGCATCCGACTTCATCTGCACATATGCAGAGTTATGGTCCTAAGTTAAGGGAAGTTCGAGATGCTCTGATTAAAGCCCAAAGTCAATGGTCTAAAAAGCAGACGAAAATAGAAACCTTCTTCAAGCCCACAACACCATCTCCTCATCCTACTCCCAGCCCTAACCTTGAAATGGAGCCTAGCCAGTCAACACGACCAGACTCACTATCACCTGATGATGTACCATTGCCCAGCCTACCTTCATCACCACGTTCTTCGGAAACGCCTCAACCCATCCAGGTTAGTAAAATTAATGACGAAAATGTACAGTTGTGGGCAAAACTGTTTACAATAAATTATAAGCTGTTTTATATACATAAAATTACACAGCTCACTATGCGTTATAACACCAACAGGACATCGATACAGAGCTGAAGTCGGCGTCGGAGGATTCTGACGAGTAGTTACGTGAGAAACCATGTTGCCACTAGACCACACGGGATGATGAAACAGGCTAACTTACCTTCAGTACTGTATGTACAGTATTCTATTCTTTAAATAAAATGTGTATTACTTTATTTTTTTGTATGTTTCATTATTATCAATCATTATTCATTCATCTAGACAAGAAAACTGAGCATTGTAGTGACGTAGTGGAGGCAGGGAAGGGGCAATATTTTTACCTCGCGTATCCGAATACTCTCATTATCCGAACACCCTGTGGCCCAATTAGTTCGGATAAGCGAGGGATTACTGTATATTGATATGATACTGATTTATTTGCACAATGGAAGGAAGGAAAGTGTCGGTGGTTATTTGATTGTGGCTGTACATAAGTCAACCTCAAAGTAAAAATAAAAACAGACTACACTACAGTATATGACCAACCTGGAGAGAGAGGTGTGTGCACGGTAATGAATCCAGAACTGCCTTGGTGTGTTTGGGTTCATTGAGTATTGACAACAACATCAGTCCCAAACCTACATCTTCTCTCAACACTCCTCTGGCTGCTTCACTCACCACTGTCATCAGAAATAAACAAATATAAAATGTTTAGTGTTGTTATTATTATTAGTAATGGTGTAGCCTACTATTCGTTTCAGCGCCAGACAGACGCTGTTTTTCGCAAATATCTCCTAAAAGAATCGTTATATCAATATAATATTCCAGTACACTATCTTTAACACACGGGCCAAATTTATGGCTGACATACCATATTACTACCGTACCGTATGTGTGTTATGTTAGGAGTTTACCAAGTGATATTAAGCCTAATCCAGTCATCATATCTAAGACGTTATAGAGAATGGGACGAGTGTGGAGTACTGGTGTAACCCCTCCACCAACACCCCCCACACCACTCCTTCCTTCCCTACCCCACACTTTCCTTCGAATGCATCAATATGACTGGCCAGCTTTGTGATATTTTTCACGAGTATACTCCTCGCATAACACATATAGGAATATGGTATGTCAGCCATAAATTATGCCCGGATGTTAAATGTAGTGTGCTGAAATATTATACTTATACAATGATTCATTTAAGAAATATTTGCGAAAAACAGCATCTGTCCGGCACTGAAACGCATAGTAGGTGGGTGTAGGTGTAAATGTAGGTGGGTGTAGGTGTAAGTGTAGGTGTAGGTAAGTGGTGTCTCCATCACCCATCAGTCTTGTTAATAAGGAGTTTAAGAGTTTTATATTTTCTTTGAATAGAGGAGTGAGTGTGAGTGAGTGTGATTACTATTTCTCCTTCTGTATTCTGATCTCATTTTTTCACCCCTTGGATAAATAGAAATGGCCTGGAGACACTTCTGCCGAGGCCAACCCCTTGGAGGAAGTTCCCGGAGGGTATGAGGTGTCAGAACTGTAGAAGGATAGATTTTCAAGGATTGGGGAGGCTCTAGTACCGGTACCAGTACAGTATAAGACCCTTGACAGGTAAGGGGTTCAGCTCGGAGACTATCTGAATGTGTAAAAAAGGGATCATCTCTTCTCAACAAAATGGAAGGTTTAACGGACTGATTTATTGATATTAGACACAGCAACAGTGATGTCATATAATACCCAAGGAAGAAGGTGATTGAGAGGTGTAAGCACAAAAGGTAACAAATGAAAAAAAAAAGGACAGTTGGAGAAGTGAAAGCTCCTTATAGCAAACTGGTGTGTTACTGAATCTTCCAAACTATACTGCTACACAACACACACATCCATACTTATATGCTGAAGAAAATGGTCTGTTTCCTGGCATAGTTTGGAGGAATCAACCATCTTAAGGGAGTGATACAGAGTTGGTAAATATAGAGCAAGTGATTCCTTCAAACTATTCCAAGCAACACAACACCATTATTTTTGCTCTTCTGGTCCTGTTGTTTCCTGGCATATTTTGGAGGAATAAAAAACGAATTACCACCTTAAGGGAGTGGTACAGAGTTGGTAAATCAGGAGCAACTGAATCCTCCAAACTATCCCAAGCAACAAGCCCCATTATCTTTGTTCATGTAATCCAGTTTCTTGGCATAGTTTGGAGGAATCAAGGCACTCCAATACATCATAAGTATACTGTATTATCACTTTATTAATTAAATAGTGTTGGAGTGGTCTGTAGCCTGACATAATCAGTAGTAATAGTCTATAACATATAATATACATTACCTGTAGGTGTAGTTTTGACTGAGGCTCCCTGAGTGAGTGTCTCCTGTGTGAGTCCAATACGGAGTAATGCCAGGGAGAAGTCCAAGGCCGGGCTGGTAGGGACGGTGGTGGTGCTGGCATAACTCTGGTAACTCACACCTGTGGTACAGTATAGCATTACATAGTTGTATTCAGTTGTCACACTCTGGTGACGGCCACACAGTGATGTTAACTCTAGCTGAAATAATAACTCCAAACCACTACACTACACTACACTACACTACAGTAGTTGTAAGTTCCATTCACTGCCACCAATGAGTGCTTCAAACTGGTGGTTCAGGCCTGTACTGTATTATCTCAACCAGAGTTGACAATGGTGTGTGATCCTCAATGGTGTGTGGCCTACTACTGCTATGTTGTTGAAGTTCCTCAAGCTGTCTGGCCGAGCAGCCCCGTACTACTGCTATTGTATTGTACAGTTGCCAAAAAAGGTATTGTGACAAATCTTAATAGAACTTTAACCCTAGTAATATCCACAACTATTTGTATGGACTATAAGCATGTATAACAGAAGGAAATATACATATCCTTCTGTAATACACACTTTTAATTAATCCCTACAAACAACTATGGACATTAATATATTTAATGTTGTATCAATAGTTGTTGCAATACCTTTTTTGGCAACTGTACATCAGAAGAAGCGAAAGACATGTAGATCACACACACACACACACACAAAGGAGGTAATGTATGGAGTGTTTACCAAGAGAGCTGATGTGATGGTCAGGAATAATGTCCGCATAGAAAGCATGGCAGCCTTGCTTGAGGAAATCAGCGTTGGTGTCTGGTGAGAGTTGACTTCTTTCTCCCTCACCTGACAGTTTGGACAGTGGCTGCATCCAACTGTAAAACAAATGATGTGTGTGTTAATCCAATATACTATAATGACCGTCAAGTGTAGGGTCGTATGCAAGAACATTCATGGTGTTGGCGATGGTGTGGTAACGGTACGACGACTCCATTGACACACAACATTAGTCATTGTACAGCCACAATCAAATATCCACCAACACTTTCCTTCCTTCCATCGTGCAAATACAGTAAATCAGTATTATATCAAAATATAATCATACAATAACAACACCTTACGTCAACTCATCCCCCTCAATTATTATTATTATTATTATTATTATGAGGTGGTGCAAAATCATACATACACGTGTTGTTCTTTATTACCAAGATATTTACTACAATGGAAGGAAAGTGTGGGTGGATATTAGATTGTGACTGTACAGACGGCAACATAAGTTTGTTTCATTTCTACCTGTGTATGTTTTAGCTATAGTGATGTTGTAATAGAATTTTAATGCAGAGATGACAGATATATAAAGAAAAGAAAATTGATTAAAAAAAATAAAAAAAAATAAGGACAGTTGGAGAAGTGAAAGAAAGACAGCCAAGGCCTTTAGTCACCATTTACGACGAGACGGGAACTTACTTGACGGCAGACTTCCAGAATTTCTTTGATGCGACGGTGTTGAGGAGTGTGGCGGTGGTGGCGGCGGTGACAGAGAGGACGGAGCGGGTCACACCTCCTAACACACCATCATCATCAACATTATCATCACCATCATCATCACCATCATCATCTACCTGCTAAACCATAAATATTCATCAACACACCATCCTCACCCCTAATAACATGTTACCTTCTCTTTTCACCTATAGACATAATATAACTTGCATTTCAAATGACTTAACAAACAGCAGAATGAAATGAAAGTTCATAGTATTATTAAACTTTCTCTTCGACATAACATCTTTTCATTGGTAAATTCTGCCGTGGCCAAACCCCTTGGGGAGAGTTCCTGGAGGGAACGAGGCATCAGAGCTATACAATAGATAGATAGATAGATATTTTCCCATTGCAAAATAATGGGACCTGAGAGACAAAGAGAACTTTTCCTCAAAGAAGTTTAATATTACAGTAAACTCTAATTTTACACTGGTATATTGGGTGGACTGAGTAAGGAGGGAGTGTTTGAACAGGGAAGACTGGAGACTTTTCTGCCGTGGCCACCCCCTTGGGGGGAGTTCCCGGGGGGAGTTCCCGGGGGGAGTTCCCGGAGGGAGCGAGGCGTCAGAGGTATAGATAGATTGATAGATATTGGGTGTGAAGTGAAACTGTACAAAAAACCCTCATTGTACTGTACAAAAAACCCTCATTGTACTGTACACTGGTATTTTGGGTGTGTATTGTTGTAGTGTACAATAGGTGTTTATAGTACTGTACTGTACATACATTCATTACACACACACTATTTCACATACCAGTGTAAAATGAGAGGTACTTTACCCCCAACAACAACAACAACTCACCTGGAAAGACTGAGCATCAACAAATCCCCCGTCGTCTGAGTCTATAGAACTGTTGTTGAGGTCCATCTGTGTGTTGACCTTGGAGTACAGTGTGGCCATCTCTACTTCATTCCTACCATGCCAGGACAACAAGGAACAAGGTCAAACATGGGAGAACATTAACAACAAGGTCAAACATGGGGCAGGGTGTAAGAATGTTTGTGTGTTTGTGTGTTGATGATGGTGTGGTATGGAGTCACCGGTACCATGCCATCGTGTGCAAGAATCACCGTGGTGTCTTACGATGGTGTGGTACCGGTACGATGGCTGTGTAGTGTGTGTATGGAGTCAATGTGTTGGTGCCACGCCATCGTAGGCAAGAATGAGCAAAGAAAACACACAATGGTAGACAAAATTATACAGTATATAACCATACAGTTTCTTCAGTGAATAATACTCAAAGAGAGAATGACATACAGTGGATGGAGAGACCTGTTATATACAAGATGATGGGGTTTGCAGAGGTGGGTGGGGAGCAGGTGGGTAGGGGTGGGTAGGGGTGGGGAGCGGGTGGGGAGCGGGTAGAGAGCAGGTGGGGAGCGGGTAGAGAGCAGGTGGGGAGCAGGTGGGGGGCAGGTGGGTAGGGGTGGGGAGCAGGTGGGTAGGGGTGGGGAGGGGTGGGGAGTTGGTGGGGAGGTGAGGTGAGGTGTTACAGTAGGACAAGCTGGTGTTGCTCACTGGGGTTGATATTGGGTGTTGGGAGGTTGGTACTTGGTAGGGATTTTTCCACTAGATGTCTCATGATAGGAATTAATTTGTATGTGTGTTCACAGTTGTTGAAATTATCTAGTGTTTTAATATACATTGATTTTTTTCTGATTTTCCAGATCTGATACACTGATTTTTCATTATTTCATTTGTACACTAACTTGAAATCAGACCATTTGATGACACGGCTGTTGTTGTTGTATGAGTGGACAAACAATGCAATATTTGTGTTGTCAGTTTTGCAGGTACTGTATATTTGTGTTATTTTATGTGTGTTTAAATCATGTCCTGTATCATCTATATACACAAGATTACAATTATCACTGAAGAAAAGTGACAGTTGTTGCCAAAACTTTATGGAAATACTGTATATGTTTTCCTCTACCAGTTGACATTCATACCAGAGTGAACTTTCCTCCAGTATACAAAAATAACTGAGGTGTTGATGATGGTACCGGTACGATGGCTCCATACCATGTCACAAATGTTCTTGCATACAGTCCATTACATTATCGTTATTATTATTATTATTATTATTATTATTATTATTAGTGTTATTATTATTATTATTATTGTTAGTGTTATTATTATTATTATTGTTAGTGTTATTATTATTATTATTATTATTATTATTGTTAGTGTTATTATTATTATTACTACACTTGTCTCACCTCTCTGGTATTGCTTTATTTTTCTATATTAATAAAGATAATAATGATGAAGGCTAAGGGTTAACAGCATGAGTCTTGCCCTTCCTTGTCAGATAAAACAGTAAGAGAAGTCTAATTCATATACAACTTAATTTGAGATAAATAGACAGTGTGTTTGAAGGATTGATTATTATTATTATTATTATTACAGTTAAACCTCGTTATCTCGGACTAATAGGGGGGAGAGGGTGTCCGTTTTTGCGGTTTGACCGTTATAGCGACGAATTTTTACGAGGGTACAAAAAAAAAAAAAAAGTATGTACAAAAATTACCACAAAATATAGATACAGTTGACTCTCGAATAACGCAATTTTGAGTAATGACTGAAATGAGTCTGGGACATCCGTGGTGGTGGAGGTGGTAGGGGGAAGAGGGGAGATAGTGTGTGTGGTAGTGGAGGTGGTAGGGGGGAGAGTAGGGGGAAGAGGGGAGATAGTGTGTGTGGTAGTGGAGGTGGTAGGGTGGGAGAGTAGGGGGAAGAGGGGAGATAGTGGAGGTGGTAGGGTGGGAGAGTAGGGGGAAGAGGGGAGATAGTGTGTGTGGTAGTGGAGGTGGTAGGGGGGGAGAGTAGGGGGAAGAGGGGAGATAGTGTGTGTGGTGGTGGAGGTGGTAGGGGGAAGAGGGGAGATAGTGTGTGTGGTAGTGGAGGTGGTAGGGGGGAGAGTAGGGGGAAGAGGGGATATAGTGTGTGTGGTAGTGGATGTGGTCGGGGGGAGGGTAGGGGGAAGAGGGGAGATAGTGAGTGATATCGTTTGTTTACTTTTATCAACCACACACTCTGGTGTTTCCTTCTCCTTTCTCTGTTCGAGAAAAACCTTCCTTATTGATATGGAAGGATATGACCTTCCGTTTTGTAAATGCACCACCTGACATGAAGCTGGTGGTTAACTCGTAAATTATTAAAAATGAGCGAGTCAAACACAAAGTGACAACCCATGTTAGGCCTATATTCCCTTGACCTTGGGCTAGGGTGAATGGAGACTGAGGGTAAGGGGGGGGGGGAGTGGTGGCAACACACACACACACACCCACGCTTGGCAGATGACAGTGATATGACATGTTCATTATGATTTCACTCATTTTGTATAAGAACTCCTCGGATTTATTCGCGAGTCAACTGTATATATACATAAATAGGTATGTAATGATGTGTAAATAATATACCTACTGTACTGTATAATGTAAACAATATAATAGAAAAAAATAGAGAAACCAAAATTCAGAAAAAAAACTCCAGCAGCTGATTATGTCCGTTATAACCTAAATCCGTTATAACGGGGTCCGAAATAACGAGGTTTAACTGTATTATTATCATATGGCACCCAAGGAAGAAAATGTTTGACATGAAAAAAGGGACTGTTGCAAAAGTGAACACCCCTTTTATGTTGTAGCCTTTTATGACAATCAGAGACACAATCACGACAAGACAAACAATCAGGAACAAAAAGCATAATAATAATAGAAAAAAAATACAATAATAATAATAATAATAGAAAAAAATACAATAATAATAATAATAAACAAAAAAAAATCACAGTACTGGGTTATTGGCAAGAAGAATAATTTTGTGGTGTTGTTGATGGAATACCACTCACCCCACTCAACTACCACTCTCTCTCCTCACTCACCTACTACTCTCCCTCTCCACTCACCTACTGACCTACCACTCTCTCTCCCCACTCACCCCACTCAGCTACCACTCTCCCTCCCCACTCACCCCACTCAGCTACCACTCACCTACCACTCTCCCCACTCACCTACCACCCACCCACCACCCACCCACACTTCCCACTCACCCCTTACTCTCTCCCCAAACCACCACCCCACTCTCCCCTCCCCCCCACCCACCTACTCTCCCCCCCCCCCCCCACCCATCCCACTCACCTTGTGTTGATAAGGTCTTCGAGGTGTGAGGCCGGGGCGTGGGTCAGGGCAAAGTCGAGGAAGCGGGCGCGTGCTGGCAGGTTGGCGAAGCGGTGAGTGCTCCCCAACGCACCACACACCTCCCACCCCTCACTATGTTCACCACACACCAACTGCTCACACACACTACCACACACCATGTAGTCACCAGCCTGTGTGTGCAGTGACAGTGGCGTCATATAGTGTCCGAAGAAGAGAGTGATTGAGTGATTGATGGATTGATATTTGGTGATGCAACAGTGAGGAAGAAAGTGATTAAGTGATTGGTTGATTGATATTAGGTGATGCAACAGTGAGGTCATATAGTGCCCGAGGAAGAGATTGATTGAGAGGTGTGATAGTAAATATAAAAGGTAACAGAAGAAAGAAAGGGACAGTTGGAATGTGAATGTCTGCACCTACAAACACACATCATAATACAGTACAAACAGTAGATACTTAGTGGTAAATAATAATAATAGTAATAATAATAATAGTGATGATAATAATAATAATAATAGTGATGATAATAATAATAATAATAATAATAATAATAATGTGTGTTTGTACTGTTTTGTAATGAATATATGTACAGTATATATATGTAGTGTAGTTGGCATCATATTCTTACCCTAAGTGCTGCCTGCGCCACGAGGGACAGGACGAGGGCTTGGCGGGTCTGTGCATCACTGTTACCACACGCCCGGAGCAGTGATGCCAGGTGCAGGAGTCTGGACCAGTGACGGTAGTAGCCTCCCTGCTTGGACTCCAGGCATTGTGATATCAACCCAAGGCGATCCTCACACAGCCTCACTAACAAGGAGAGGAGGAGGAGATAGTCTTAGATTATATGCAGGCTGAGGCGTGCACTCTCTCTCTCTGTCTCTGTCTCTGTCTCTCTCTCACTCTCACTCACACACACACCCTGTATTCGTACTCAGCCTCTATATGTGCACTGGGTGGGGAAATGAACAATACCAGGCGATTCTAAGCTTTCTGCTGCTCACACTCTGGTCAGAAATGATGTACCACGAGTGTAGAGTTGAAGGTAAGCTGGCACTGCATCCTCTCTCCACAACAAACTACCTTACTCTTCCTTACCTTGTCTATCTATCTATCTATCTATCTATCTATAGCTCTGACGCCTCACTCCCTATGGGACCTCCCACCAAGGGGGTGGCCACGGCAGAAGAGTCTCCAGTTTTCCCTGTTCCAACACTCCCTCCTCACTTTCTCCATCCCCCCTCTCCCCCTCACATACTTTCCTTACCTTGTAGAGGCAACAAAAGGATGCCAAAGTCTGGTAGGATCTGAAGTGCTGTGATCAGATCCTTCTCTCTCTTAATGTCTTCATTGTCACACTCAATCAGGCGCAGACATTGACTGTAAACACATGTTAACACAGGATTAATATTACAGTTATCAAACCTTAATTAATTAAGGAACCCTGTGATGTGTGTAGTCAGAAAATTGGAGTTATACGAGTCCTTCAAAATGGAAGGAGCTTGTTTCGTGGCATGAGAGGGAGGAATCAGAAGCCTCCAGTTTTCATACACAATCACAGGGTCCTTATTAAGGTGGTAATACACTCCTGGTACAGTTGGACACACATGAATCTGATACGCTTCACTACTTGTGAGGTGGCTACAACAGTAAGGAAAGTGAGCAAAAGTTATAGTTTGTTGACAGGCAGACAGTAATAATATTTTACTGTCTGCTTGTCAACAAACTACATATTTTGTTCAGTTTCCTTCCCTTCTTAGCCACCTCATAAGTAACGAGCCTCACCAGCTTCATGTGTGGGTAACTGTACATTAGAGTGACTTGATTCCTCCAAAACATGTCACTTAGGATTCTAGGAAACAGTACCAGATTAACAAAACTAATGTTACCCTGTTGCTTGGAATAGTTTGGAGAAGGAATCAATATCTCCAAATATTTACCAACACTGTATTGTACTATCCTATTAAAAGTTGACTTATAGGCTCTCAATGAATTATAATTATATTTATATTCTCCCTCATGATATTTCTCTTCTCTATTTTCTATCCCACAACTCTAACTCTGCCCCAAAACTGATGACTCTGCCTTCGATTGATTGATTGATTGATTGATATTTGGTGATTGAGCCGTGGAACAATAAGCACAAAAGGTATAGATGAAAAAAATGGACAGTTGGAAAAGTGAAAGCCTCTTTTAGTCGCCTCTTTACGACAAGCAGAGATACTGGTGAGGTGTTCGTAAGCCTCTACTCCAGGGGAGGACACATAGAAACACTTTCCAACCTAGTACATGCACACGCTCGGCTAGGTTAGGTTAGGTTAGATTAAGTCCTGGTTTGGTTAGGTTAGGTTAGGTCCTGGTTAAGTTAGGTTAAGTTAGGTTAGGTTAGGTCCTGGTTAAGTTAAGTTTGGTTAGGTTAGGTTAGGTCCTGGTTAAGTTAAGTTTGGTTAGGTTAGGTTAGGTCCTGGTTAGGTTAGGTTAGGTTAGATTAGGTTAGGTTAGGTTAGGTCCTGGTTAAGTTAAGTTTGGTTAGGTTAGGTTAGGTTAGGTTAGGTCCTGGTTAAGTTAAGTTTGGTTAGGTTAGGTCCTGGTTAAGTTAAGTTAAGTTAGGTTAAGTTAAGTTAGGTTAGGTTAGGTTAGGTTAGGTAAGGTTAGGTTAGAATAGGTTAGGTAAGGTAAGGTAAGGTTAGGATAGGTTTGTTTAAGGGGGTGTGGGAGTAGGGGGACAGGCTTGGGGGGTTTTGGGGGGGTTAGGGTGTGTGTGGGAATAGGGGGACAGGCTTTCTACCCACCCCAAGCCTGTCCCCCTATTCCTGCACCCCCCAGTCCCCCCCAAGCCTGTCCCCCTATTCCCACACACGCCCAGTCCCCCCAAGCCTGTCCCCCTATTCCCGCACCCCCCTAGTCCCCCCCAAGCCTGTCCCCCTATTCCCGCACCCCCCTAGTCCCCCCCAAGCCTGTCCCCCTATTCCCGCACCCCCCTAGTCCCCCCCAAGCCTGTCCCCCTATTCCCGCACACCCCCAGTCCCCCCCAAGCCTGTCCCCCTATTCCTGCACACCCCAGTCCCCCCCAAGCCTGTCCCTTACTCCCACACCCCCTTAAGGTTAAATTAGCTGGGAAAGAGAATGAGACTACAGTATTTCCAATGTTATCCGACCGTTTTAACCCAAGTGTTATTCTCCTTCCAAACACTAGATTGGTGAGTGTGTGTGTACCAGGTTGGAGAGTATTTTTATGCTACCAGACTGGAGAGTGTTATTATGCAGGGAGAACTCTACCTTTTAGTCCATCACCACCACCCTGCCATCACCACTACCACTACCACCATCACCATCACTACCACTACCACCATCACCATCACCATCACCACCACCACCACTACCACCATCACCACCACTACCACCATCACCACCACTACCACCACCACTACCACCATCACCACCCTGTCACCACCACTACCACCATCACCATCACCATCACTACCACCATCACCACCACTACCACCATCCCCACCACAACACAACAGTACCATCTTACCGAGCCAGATCCATGGCTTGGTCTGTGTGGTTCTCAGATGAATTGAAGTAGTGTGTTGCAGCAGACACCACCATCTGTACAGCCTGTGTGTACGGCAGCTGTTGTAGGTACGGGTTGTTGACTGGTGAGCGGTCAGGTCGAGTCTCCAACAACTCCCCGGCCAGGCTGATGTTGTCACGGTGGCCGGAACACAGCAGAGCCTCAGTCACTTTCTGACAACGGTAAAGTCAGCAGTATTATTAAATTCCCTAAGACTTACCTCAAAACACACTTGTATTACATGTTAATTAATCCCTCAGACTCACCTCAAAACACACTTGTATTACATGTTAATTAATCCCTCAGACTCACCTCAAAACACACTTGTATTACATGTTAATTAATCCCTCAGACTCACCTCAAAACACACTTGTATTACATGTTAATTAATCCCTCAGACTCACCTCAAAACATACTTGTGGTTCAAGACATGTGAACACTTTCTGCTGGAGTTCCAACATGCTGTACAGGAGTTTGCGCCAGTCCTCGTCACTCATCCGTGGTTCCCTGCCACCAAGAAAAAAAAGATTAATGCACACTTAAAGACGTTGTGATTATACTGTACAGTACAGTACATGAAAATTGTTGGCTTCTGATTCCTCCTGACTATGCCACAAAACATGCTCCTTTAATATAGGTGGTGTTTTGTGGCAATATTTAAAGGACTCGTTTACCTCGAATTTTCAAACTACTATACCACGGGGTCCCTTAAGGGGGTGCAGGAGTAGGGGACAGGCTTGGGGTGGGTAGAAAGTCTGTAACCTATTCCTGTACCCCCCTGACCCATTCCATTTTGAGTTAAAATTAATATTAGGGTATAATTATGCCACTCATGTTTTGTATTACAATCAGTCTAGAGAGTTTTGCATTTAAGGGTTAATAAATCCACACACTGTTGTTCTTTATCTCTGTGCCGCGGACCGTGTCCCCTACTCCCGCACCCCACTTAAGCCACCCCAAGCCTGTCCCCCTATTCCCGCACCCCCCACAGCCCCACAAAGCCCACACACATTATTGTTTACCTCCGTCCCGCGGCCCGTGTGAGTTTGGTGAGCAGGTCCCGTACTCGGTGTTGGTCTTGGTGAAGGTAGCGCCCCCCTAAACCCCACCTAAGCCTGTCCCCTACTCCCACCCCCATGCCTGTCCCCCTACTCCCACAGCCCCCCCACACTATTGTTTACCTCCGTGCCGCTGCCCGTGTGAGTTTGGTGAGCAGTTCTCGTACTCGGTCCTGGTCTTGGTGAAGGTCTCTGAGGTGTCTGGGAGTCACATTGACACTGTGGTTACTCAGCACCTCAGCAGCTGTCAGGTGAGCCTCCAGTATGTCAGCAAGGTCATGCAACTCACACAACTCTTCTGAATCACCAACATGTCTGAAGAGGATGGAAAGATGGATTGATGGATTGATTGATGGATTGGTTTATATTAGGGGCCGCAATTCTGACTCACCAACATGCCTAAAGGAGATTGATTGATTGATGGATGGATTGATTGATGGATTGATTGAAGGATTGATAGATTGGTTGATTGATTAATTGATGGATGGATTACTGGAATGATTGATTGATGGATTGATGGATGGATGGATGGATGGATGGATGGATGGATGGATGGATGGATGGATGGATGGATTGATATTAGGCGTCACAATTCTCATTCACCAACATGCCTGAAGGGGATTGATTGATTGATGGATTGATTGATGGATTGATTAATATTAGGTGCCGCGACATGACGCCCGAGGAAGAAGGTGAGTGAGAAGTGGGACAGTGAAGCACAAAAGGTAACAGTTGATAAAAAAAAATAAAAAAAAGGGATACATTAGTTGGAGAAGTGAAATTCCCTTGTAGTCGCCACTTATTACAAGCAGGGATGACAATGGTGAAGTATTGGGTTGGACTCATTATAGTAATTCATCATTTGTTTTCCACAGCTGTTATGTGTGTGTATTTTCTATGAATCTGTGTCCAGTAAACCGTCATTATACACTGGGTGGGTATATGGGTGTGTGATGTACAGTCGGCAAAAAAAGTTACTTTACCGCCCCTACGTTAATGTTAACATGGGTAACCACGGCAGTATTGGTATTCCGTTACAGACATCTGGGACGGCTATCGTCTTTACCACTCTGATAATATGCAGGCTGCAGCAGTGGCAGCTTTTTTATATCAAAAGTTTAGCTGTTTTTAAACTAAATTTTGAGTGTTCAAAAATTATTATTATTTAACTATTCATTATTAAACATAAAGAAATGTGTTTGAGTATTTTTGAACAAGAAGAACCTAGAAATACCCAGAAAAAATGCACTGGCTGAAAGAACTTCATTCCTACTTGCCTGCCTCTTAGACACTGACAGGCAAGGAGGGTGACGGAGCTACTGTATATAAGACACTCACGTCACACCTCACTCACCAGTCAGGTATATCAACTTACCTGACTCACCAGTCAGGTATACCAACTTTTTTTGCTGACTGTACAGCCACAATCAAATAACCATTGACACTTTCCTTCCATCGTGTAAATAAATCAGTATCACATCAAAATATAATCATTGTGTGTGTGTGTGTGTGTGTGTGTAGAGGCACCTCCTATTCTATACTTGAAATTGAAATGGGGTCCCTTTTGAAGTGTGTCTGTTTTACATGTCCTCAACTGTACCCACCCTGAGCCCCTCTCCGGCAGACACTCCAACACAGCAAAGGCCTGGGGCAGCTGGTCTTCACGTTGGCAGGCGTACACACACTCCACCGCCACCATCATCATCTCACCTGCCGAGGGAATGATGGGTGCGTGTTGGTCCGGCCTAGAGTGCTGCAAACCATAGAGAAAAAGAAACAGTTAGGGAGTGGAAGTGCTGCAAACGTCAACAAACACAACAAAGAAAAGAAATGGTTAGGGCCTCTAGTGCTGCAAACGTCAACAAAAACAACAGAGAAAAGAAACAGTTAGGGAGTGGAAGTGCTGCAAACGACAACAAACACAACAGAGATAAAGAAACAGTTTAAGGCGAGATTCTCTTTCGTTGGTGAATTGGAAGGTTTCATTTGTCTCGTAGGAGAAATCACAGGCATGTTAAGAGAACATACAGTGAACTCTTATTTAACACGGGAATTTTGGATTTGAAATGTAGTGTGTGTAATGAAACTGTGTACAAAAAACTCTCATTGTACAGTACACTGATATTATGAGTTTGTAATGTAGTGTACAATATGGCAAGTGCTTTTTTTTTTTTTTATATCTCAACCTCGGGACTGTAGGGTGTCAGTAGCCTGTGACTCTTGAGAGGCCCTGAGATTATTGGGTGTTACACTAGGTGATGTTGTTGGTACCGTAGCTTCTCTTCTGTCTCACTAGTAGATGACCCACACCTTATTTATACACACACATACACACACACACTAGATGAGACATTAGAGCTTGGTGGTGGTGGTAATGTTGGTACCGTAGCTTCTCTTCTGTCTCACTAGTAGATGACCCACACCTTATTTATACACACACACACTAGATGAGACATTAGAGCTTGGTGGTGGTGGTAATGTTGGTACCGTAGCTTCTCTTCTGTCCCACTAATAGATGACCCACACCTTATTTATACACATCACTATACAGGAGAGCAGCTACACCGTCACTCACAGCATCTTGGAATAGGGTCTGGCATCTTTTATGTTGTGAGTTGATGACGATGTAGGGGTTAGTGTAGCCAGGGTAGTGTAGCCAGGGTAGTGTAGCCAGGGTAGTGTAGCCAGAGTAGTGCAGCCAGGGTAGTGTATAGGCTACATTCATTACACACACACACTCTACTTCACATATATAATCCCAGAGTAAAATGAGCATTGACTCCTGTGCTGTACACCACTCACCTGGAGAATCTTGAGAGGCAGACCGAGATCATCCTTAGCAGTGTTGACCATGTATGTGTGTAGTAGAGTCTTGGCACTGCCGGGTTCCCACTTGTCGATGCGGTTGAGGCAAGGCAGTAACCACCGACGTACGTTTTGGATGTAGGTCTCCGAGGTGCTCTGAAGGAATCAAACAATGGGGGTCAGGTGTAAAAATATCAGCAGTGTTGGTGTTGATGATGATGTGGGTGTGTGTGTAGTGTCTGTGGAGTCATCGTACAGGTACAGTTGGACACATGAATGGGTGGTACAGCCCAGGTGGTGAAAGATACTTGTCTCCCATTTGAGTAACCATTGTGTGTCTATTATCAGGTACTTGCTTTCTTTTTATTACCATCCTCAACAATTGACTTCTGCCCCCGATGTCTCCTATTTGGCACTAAATAACACACACACACACACACACACACTCACCATCCTCAATACTGACTTCTGCCCCCGATGTCTCCTATTTGGCACTAAGGAACACACACACACACACCATCCTCAATACTGACTTCTGCCCCTGATGTCTCCTATTTGGCACTAATTAAGGAACTTTTATGATATTGGGAGAAATGGACCATCTTTCACTTGGAGCTGTACCAACCATACATGCCTCCAACTGTACAACATGAACACGACCTACCGATGACATGAGACTGGTGATCTTCTCTAGGTGTGACAAGGCCAGGAACTCATCAAGGGATAACCGGATGTGGTCGGCCTCGTACACCATCACCTCCAGACAGTCCAACCAGTCATGTAACTCCTCAAGGCTCTGTTGACCATATAGAGGAAGGTTTATTTTTTTTATCCTACTGTATATACTGTACACCTACTGTATATACTCCCACACCTGTATACTCCCACACCTGTATACTCCAACACCTATACACACCAACAACACCTATTAATAATAATATTAATAACTCACCTGTACACCCCTCCCCCTTCCCAACTTGAGCAAATCCAAGGCAGCATCAACAAAATGGCTCTGTCTCTCCACATCCTTGGCCCGCTCTTGGTACCAGTGACTCACCACCTCCCCGGACAACTCTCCTCCTGCCCCCGTCCCTCGGAACTCTTGTAGGTGCGGACATTCCCTGTATAGGAAGGCTGCACGGTCACTGTTGTCACCGTCACCATCACCAACCACTGCTGCCGCCCTGACAACACCAAAAAAGTAGATTGGTTCATGCTCTCTGTCTCATCTTTCTTCTATGATATAATATAATATGTATGTACAGTGCTCGACAAAAGTCTATGCCGGATGTAAACAAAATCAACTGAGTGCGATAGTCAAGATGTTTCAACGTGTGCAAAAGGAGTAGTGTAGTACACAAACTGATTCACTTTAATGTTAGTCGGTAGAACAACAAGTTTTCCTAAACATTTCCCAGAAAAAGAACCCTAAACCATTAGGTAATCTGTTTTTTTTTACCATCACACAAATGTAATGAGAGTCAAGTGTGTCACTCTCCTTACAGTGGTAAACGTTACAACTTTGTGTTAAAAGTAACAGAAAAGATTGACTCATCCGAACACAATATGTTTAGCCACTTTTCCTCAGGTCAAGCAAGATATTCCTTGGCAATAGCAACCCTATGCTGCCTTTGCTTAAGAGTCAAGATGGGTTTCTTTACAGGGCGGTGGCTTGTGTACCCAAGGCAGTGAATGTGCTTCTTCACCATACACACACACAGACACATCTCCCGAAGTTTCAGGATTGGACTGGTTGACAACATGAGCTGAGGTGCAAGGCTTCTTTTCAATAATTATGGTCCTGGCATGAACCGACACTTTGGTATTCCTTCCAGACCAAGTTATGTGGGTAACAATGTCACTACTGCCACACTCACAAAAATGAGAAACCCATTTCTTCACAGACCGAATAGAATAAAATAGAATGGCAAACAGGAGAAATAAATAAGGATTAACCAACACTTATTTTACTAATACTGTAGAATGGCAAATAAGAAAAATAAAGAAAGATTAACCAACACTTATTTAACTTACAGAATGGCAAATGGGAGAAATAAATAAGGATTAGCAAATAGGAAAAATAAAGAAAAATTAACCAACACTTATTTTACTTATAGAAGGTAAATAGGAGAATTTTTAAAATTTTACTGTACTTCCATAATGACAAAGAGGAGAAATAAATAGAGTAGAGTAGAGTACCTGCAGACGGGCTCCTCACACCAGTCCAAGTGACGCGGCCGTTCCTGTTCCCACGGATACACTTCATCTCCCTTACACTCAGGCAGCAGTGACCTCAAAGTTAAGAAAAAAAGAAAGTTAGAAAACACAAATAAAACCATTGATGTATACAGTAATTCCATGTTTGTAGTGTTTGTAATGAATGTGTGTATGGTAAACACTCTTTGTACATTACACACAAATACATACTGTACAGTAATGCCTTGGTTTTCACTGTTGGTGTTAAGGGTGTGTATTGTACTGTTTGTAATGAATCTGTGTACAGTACAGTAGTTTACTTTTGGTACACCACCTTTATTTTAATTTGTTTTTTCACTGTGACCAGAGTGTACCAGTGGTGTGTGGGTAAGGAGGCCATTCTACCCCGGACAACAACAACAACAACTTTTGGTACAGTTGCCAAAAAAGGTATTGCGTCAACTATTGATACAACATTAAATATATTAATGTCCATAGTTGTTTGTAGGGATTAATTATAAGTATGTATTACAGAAGGATATGTATATTTCCTTCTGTTATACATGCTTATAGTCCATACAAATAGTTGTGGATATTACTAGGGTTAAAGTTCTATTAAGATTTGTCACAATACCTTTTTTTAGGGCAATTGTACATGATGAATAATAATATACAATAATGACAACAATACTTTCTTTTCCACTTACTGGTACTCAAATGGAGCCATGATGGGAGGGAAGCAGGAGAGAATAGGAAGGCGATGAGGCAGAGTTTCCTTGCCATGGTAGGTGAACATAATGTCAACGGCCCGCCAGTCATAACCTCGGGCAAACTCCACCGTGGCAGAGACGGCGGTCTGGGAACGGAACTTGTCAAAGAAGGCCGCGTCGTACAGATCACGGGCAACATGAGGACCGCCCAGCAGGATCTGCCCACGGAAATTGGAAGGCAAAAATGAGATGGATTGATGGATTGATTTTAGGAGTGGAAGCAAAAATTAGATGGATTGATTAATTTTAGGTGTGGAAGCAAAAATTAGATGGATTGATTAATTTTAGGTGTGGAAGCAAAAATTAGATGGATTGATTGATTTTAGGCGTGGAAACAAAAATTAGATGGATTGATTGATTAATTTTAGGCGCCGCAACAGCGAGGTCATATGACACCCTGGAATGAAGGTGATTGAGGGGTAGGATTTGATTGACTGATTGATTGATTGATATAGGCACTGCAACAATGAGAGGTAGAAGGTGGTGATTGAGAGGTGGGATATGATTGACTGATTGATTTATATAGGCACCACAATAATGACATAAATATGGCACCCTGGAAAGAAAAAGGTGGGACAGCAAACACAAAAAGTAACAGATGAATATACAGGGACCATTGGAGAAGTGAAAGCCCCTAGTAGTTGCCTTTTATAACAACATGCAGGTACAGTTGCCAAAAAAAGGTATAAAGACAACTATTGATACAAAATTAAAAATAGTAATGTCCATAGTTATTTGTCGGGATTAATTATAAGTATGTATTACAGAAAGATATGTACAGTATATTTCCTTCTGTTATACATGCTTATACTCCATACATAGTTGCTTGTAGGGATTATAAGTATGTATTACAGAAGGATATGTAAATTTCCTTCTGTTATACATACTGTACTTATAGTCCATACAAATAGTCGTGGATATTACTAGGGTTAAAGTTCCATTAAGATTTGTCGCAATACCTTTTTTGGGGGCAACTGTACATATATTGGGGAGGCATCTGTACATAAATAATAATCGTCTGCCTTCTCACCTCGTAGGTAGAGAGTCGATCCAGATAAGTGAGGAGCTTCTGTCTGGCACGGATGATGGTCTTCTGTTCTGTGGTGAGGCTCTTGAAGTTGATCTGAAGTTGAAGGTAAAATACATGGTAACAGTAATTCCCTTTGCTTCCCACTGTTATGTTATGGGTGTGTATAGTACAGTTTGTAATGAATGTGTGTACAGTACAGTAAAAAACCTTCTTTGTACATTATACATCCATAATACAGTAATGCCTTTTGCTTCCCACTGTTATGTTATGAGTGTGTATTGTACTGTTTGTAATGAGTTTGTTTACAGTGTTCGTTTGAGAGTGGAGGGTTATTTGTACAGTATGCAGGACATTTGACTGTGATAGTACAGTAAGAGGTTGTGTTGAAGTGTACAGTAAAGATATGTATGGTTAGACACAAGAATTCTTACACAGGCTATATGACAAGAGAGGTCATTTATTTTTCTGATAGTACTGCAATGAATGTTTACCAAGTGACTCAGTGATTGTACAACAACAAACCTAATAACAATGTTGTATTGCAGTTCTGTAATCTTACATTTACTATACCCTATGTTGTAAACCCTTGATAATAATAGTGTGTGTACAATCTTGTGGTCAATAGTACAGCTAAGTGGTGTACAGAAGGAGGAGACAACTTATGAGAAAAGGTGGTATTTTCTGTTGAATAGTGGAGAGGTACATTTGCCAAAAAAGGTATTGCAACAACTATTGATACAACATTAAATATATTAATGTCCATAGTTGTTTGTAGGGATTAATTATAAGTATGTATTACAGAAGGATATGTATATTTCCTTCTGTTATACATGCTTATAGTCCATACAAATAGTTGTGGATATTACTAGGGTTAAAGTTCTATCAAAATTTGTCGCAATATCTTTTTTGGCAACTGTACGTTACCATCAGATGACTGGAGGCCGCCTCATACACCAACAAGCTTGGTTTGCAGGATACTCATTGCAGAAAAGTTAAATTTACATATTGACAACCTATCACTGGGTTTGTTTCACCCGAGCAGACGACTGAATTTTGGTCCAGTTTATATATTTCACTGATGCCAGATACAAAACCAGTACGTTTGTGGATGGTGTGGGGTAGAGTGGTGTGGCCTCCAGTCATGTGATGGCAACTGTACAGTAAGAGGTTAGTGTATGGAACTAATAACCTGACAGAAGTAAGACATGTACAGTTGCCAAAAAAGGTATTGCGACAAATCTTGATAGAACTTTAATCCTAGTAATATCCACAACTATTTGTATGGACTATAAGCATGTATAACAGAAGGAAATATACATATCCTTCTGTAATACATACTTATAATTAATCCCTACAAACAACTATGGACATTAATATATTTAATGTTGTATCAAGAGTTGTCGCAATACCTTTTTTGGCAAATGTACAGTAAGATTGATTGATTGATTGACTGAAGAGGATGAAGGTGATTGAAGAGGAAGAATGTGATTGAGAGGTGGGACAGTAAGTACAAATAGTAACAGATGAAAAAATGTGACAGTTGGAGATGTGAAAGCCACCTTTCAGTTGACTGTTATGACAGAGTGCAGTAAGAGGTGAGTGAGTGAGTGAGTGAGTGAGTGAGTGAGTGAGTGAGTGAGTGAGTGAGTGAGTGAGTGAGTGAGTGGGTGGGTGAGTGAGTGAGTGAGTGGGTGGGTGAGTGGGTGAGTGAGTGAGTGAGTGGATGGGTGGGTGAGTGAGTGAGTGAGTGGATGGATGAGTGAGTGAGTGAGTGAGTGAGTGAGTGAGTGAGTGAGTGAGTGAGTGAGTGAGTGAGTGAGTGAGTGAGTGAGTGAGTGAGTGAGTGGAGACATATACTATACAACACATAATTACCTTAGAGAGCAGTTTGTGTTTCCTGTTGAGTACTGCTGCCTGTCTTTCCTGCAGCCTCACCTCCGCCTCACTGGGGTCCACCACCGCGTCCAGACTCTCCGGTTCGAACTCCAGCAACTCTAAGTCACTCGGTACCCAGGCACCGTTGTCACCATCACCACCGCCCCCCACCACAGCCTGTAGTTATACCCACAACACATGTACAGTCACGGTCAATAATAATCATACACTTATGGGTATCTCAAACAATTTACTGTCTAATGTTTTCATGTTTCAAGATATGATGTTATTGTTTTAAGTAGTGTGTAGCTGCTTGTATTAAATTAACAGATGGTAGTTAATGTGTGTGTGTGTGTTATTGTTTTAAGTAGTATGTTGCTGAATGTATTAAATTAAAAAATGGTAGTTAACCTATTTATTGAAAAGTTTATCATCTAAGTAACAGAGGGAAGCTGTCAAACTCTTAAGTGAGTTACCCCTATAAAATGGATGATTATATATGACCGCGACTGTACAGTTGCCGGCACTTATAACAGGTACATTCAGAGCTGTTAATCCTCTTTTCGTGTACCAGATATAAGTGCTGGCAATTGTACTTACAGTCATAGACAATAATAATCATCTACACTGAGGTTAACTTTATGTAAACATTGGACAATTTCCTTGCTGTTCGTTAGCTGAGGTTAAGGGGGAAGTTTTGTGTTGGTAAATCTGGAGCAACTGAATCCTCCAAACTATTCCAAGCAAAAGAACACCATTATTTTTGTTCATCTGGTTCTGTTTCCTGGCATATTTTGTAGGAATCAAGGCACTCCAATGTACCAAAAAAGAATTACCCCTTTAAGTACCATCTTCTCATTTACTACAAGCAGGTACTGACTCACTCTTCAAAACAATAACATCATATGAGTATGTTAAAATATTACTCAGCAAAAATTATTAAGTCAGCAATAAGAAATAATTTTAAAATATTACAGTACTCAGTAATATGTACTGTAGTCAGGAATAGGAAATACAGGTAGAATGTTACTCAGCAATATGTACTGTAGTCAGCAATAGGAAATAAAATGTTAAAATATTACTCAGCAATATGTACTGTAGTCAGCAATAGGAAATAGAATGTTAGAATATTACTCAGCAATATGTAGTCAGCAATAGGAAATAGGAAACTCGACCTAGGTTTGGCCAGACACACGCCCTACTCCTAATACATACATACACTATATTAAAGTATTGATCTGGAAATGCATAAAATTTGCTGCTTATTTGGACCATTAACATTCTAATATGAAATCGTGGTCATAAATTCTGTATCCCGTGTGTGTGTACAGTGTTGGTAAATCTGGTGCAACTGATTCCTCACAAATATTCCAACCAACAGGACACCATTATTTTTGTTTATCTTGTCCTGTTGTTTCCTGGCATACTTTGGAGGAATAAAAGCACTCTACTGCCCCAAAATATACTATCCCCTTAGGATACAGGGGAGGTATTTGTGTTGGTATCCCCCTACCTATCTAAATACCTACCTACCTATCTATCTAAATACCTACCTTCCTATCTACCTGCCTATCTAAATACCTACCTGCCTACCTACCTATCTAAATACCTACCTACCTACCTTTCTAACTACCTACCTATCTAACTACATACCTACCTACCTATCTAAATACCTACCTACCTACCTATCTAAATACCTACCTGCCTACCTACCTATCTAAATACCTACCTTCCTATCTACTTATCTACCTGCCTATCTAAATACCTACCTGCCTACCTACCTATCTAAATACCTACCTACCTACCTTTCTAGCTACCTACCTATCTAACTACATACCTACCTACCTTTCTAACTACCTACCTACCTTTCTAACTACCTACCTATCTAACTACATACCTACCTACCTTTCTACCTACCCACCTACCTACCTACCATAGAGGGGGACACTAACAATAAAGCCTCACCTCTAGATCGGTTCCTCTGAGGCCATAAAGCAAGAGTTCCCGTGCAGCATAGATGTTCTCCGGTACTCTGGTGAGACACTGAGACAGAACCCACGTCCTCTTCTTAACCTTAGCCAAGTAGTCCTGTATAGAGGCCACCGTCACTTCATTACACCTCCACTGTTGCTGGTATACACGATCACAGTCCAGGCTGTATACAAACACACACATACACATATACTATACACCCTTCATATCATTACATACACACATATACTATACATCCTTCATTTCATTACATACACACATATACTATACACCCTTCATATCATTACATATACTATACATCCTTCATATCATTATATATCATTATTGTGGAAGTATTGGAAAGAGAGATCATTCATTATTCTGGAAGTATGGAAAGAGAGGTCATTCATTATTCTGGAAGGACTGGAAAGAGAGGTCATTCATTATTGTGGAAGTATTGGAAAGAGAGGTCATTCATTATTCTGGAAGTATTGGAAAGAGAGGTCATTCATTATTGTGGAAGTATTGGAAAGAGAGGTCATTCATTATTCTGGAAGTACTGGAAAGAGAGGTCATTCATTATTCTGGAAGTACTGGAAAGAGAGGTCATTCATTATTCTGGAAGTACTGGAAAGAGAGGTCATTCATTATTCTGGAAGTACTGGAAAGAGAGGTCATTCATTATTCTGGAAGTACTGGAAAGAGAGGTCATTCATTATTCTGGAAGGACTGGAAAGAGAGGTCATTCATTATTCTGGAAGTACTGGAAAGAGAGGTCATTCATTATTCTGGAAGTACTACAATGAATGATCTACCAAGTGACTCAGTGATTACCAAAACAACAAACCTAATAATAATAATAATAATAATAATATGTATGATAATAGCAATAATAATAATAATCTATGATAATGACATGTATATAATAATAATAATAATGGTTACAATTATGTTTTAATAGTATTTATGGTCCCTGCATTCTGATTGGCTGCTAGCGGTCGCACCTGATTGTGTGTCACCGCTGGCTCGACCTACGCAGTTGCACTGTTCAACATGGAATGCTGTTCACCAAGAACTCAACTTCGTGGCCCAACAACTAGTGGATAATGGCTACTCAAATAAAGATATCCAACGGTTGACCAGACGCACCTTGGATCAGTGGTACACCCAGGAGGACAGGCCCGATGATGGTAGTAGAAAGTTAAAGTTATTCTACAGAAATTTTATGCACAAAAACTATCAACAAGATGAAGCTGCTCTTCGGAACATTATTAGTAATCATGTTGCAGTAACGAACCCTGAGTCTGTGATTGACCTAATCATCTATTACAAGAACAAGAAGACGTCTCAGTCGCTGATGAAGAACTCCCCTCGGACTGACAGTGACCCTTTGAAGAGACATTGGGTGGTCTACAAGATTATATGCCCAGCGAATGGATGCAGACATTTTTATGTTGGTATGACCACCACTCGTCTTGAAAAGAGTTTATCTGTTCACCTGCAGGAGGGTAACTTCTACCAGCACTATGTGAGCGCCCATGGTATCTTGTTGAGACCTCAGTTACTACAATGCACAACCATTATAGATACTGACCAAGACAGTCGTCGACTAAGGTTGAGAGAAGCTTTACATATTTTAAAATTAAAACCTTCTCTCAACGTTACTCAAGAAACGTTTCTACTGCCTACTAACATCAGGCGAAACCGACCCACACTCAACCAAGACCCGGTAGCTGTAGGTATCCCTGTCAGACCACCAGAAAACTCAGCTAACCCAGCCCCAGACCTCCCTATCAGACGCTCTGCCAGGCTGCAACTGCGTGGGTCGAGCCAGCGGTGACACACAATCAGGTGCGACCGCTAGCAGCCAATCAGAACGCAGGGACCATAAATACTATTAAAACATAATTGTAACCATTATTATTATTATTATATACATGTCATTATCATAGATTATTATTATTATTGCTATTATCATACATATTGTCATTATTACTATTTGTTATTACCAATAATAATAATAATAATAATAATAATAATAATAATAATAATAATATATAATAATGTTGTAAACTCTCAAAAACAACAATGTGTGTATATACCAATTCTTGTACCAATACTTCCTTGGGGGTGTTGATAAATATAATACTGAGTTTAACTTTTAAAGGCAGATTTCTAATGTGGCTTTGTGATGCAATATTATGGGTTTGTCTGGCAGCTCAGTCACATACACATATACACATATACTGTACACATACATATACACACACACATACACATACACATACACACACACACAGACACACACATACACCCATACACACACACACATACACATATACATTCCCTATACTGTACTCCACAAACACCATTATTTGAACCACAGTTGGTACAGATTCTTACCATAATTCAGATCAGAACACAACTACAGTATTGACTCCCAGTGTATAGTTGCTGATGTGTGTGTGTGTGTGTGTGTGTGTGTGTGTGTGTGTGTGTGTGTTATGTTTGTGTCTGTCTGTTTCACCTGGTCTTGATCACGTGTTGGACACATGTTCACCAACTGTTACCCTCCCGGAATGAGCTCAGAGCTCGTAGTGATCGTGTATGTGTTGTTGTGTGTGTGTATGCATGCGAGTGTAATTGCGTGTGCATGTGTGCATGTCTGTCTGTGTATGTGTTGTTGAGTGTGTGTATGCATGCGTGAGTGCAATTGCGCGTGTGTGTGTGTGTGCTTACCAAATAATGTGACTCCAACCTAACCAACTTACTTATAGCTTCGAGCCAGAGCCAGAGCTTCTCCATACTCCTCGTTCTCTATCTTGCGTTCAAAGAGTTCCTCTGGTGTGGTGCTCTTTAGACACAGTAGTCGGTAGGTCCTTTGCATCAGCCGTGGCCGTTTACTGGGCGGTCGGAACCTGGGGGGAAAATAAATATTCATGTGCTAATTACACCTTCACAATAAAATATGAAAGGTAATAAATAAGAATTAGTGACATTGATGATAGTGTGGTACTGGTATTATGACTCTGCTGTGTGTCTATGGAGTCGTCATACATGTACACTCGTGATACGTAATCCCAGACCAGAGACGTTGGCAGGTACCACACATCTACCTTGCATTCTAACTCAGCCTCTATGAGTGTACTGAGTGGGAAAATGAGCTATAAAGAGGTGATTCAAAGCTTTCTGCTCCTCACACTCTGGTTAGAAATTATATATCACGAGTGTACCATGCCTGCCAATGAATACACAAATATACTGTATATGTGTGTTGATGAAGCCTAGTATTGGTAAGATGGCTCAGGAGTGTACAGTGTTTATGGAGTTATAGTACAGGTACAGTACACTCGTGATACGTAATCCCTGACCAGAAACGAACGGTATGCACCACACACACACAAACACACCCTGCATTGGAACTCAGCCTCTATAGGTGTACTGGGTGGGGGAAATGAGCAATACCACACACACACACACACACACACACACACACACACACACACACCCAACATTGGAACTCAGCCTCTATAGGTGTACTGGGTGGGGGAAATGAGCAATACCAGGCGTTTCGAAGATTTCTGCTGCTCACACTCTGGTCAGAAATTATGTATGAGGACTGTACAGTACCAAGCCATCATATGCAAGAATATCCATGAGACAGATACGATGGCTTTGTAGTGTATTTATGGAGTCATAGTACCGGTACCAAGCCATCGTAAATACCATGAATGTCCAAACAGTAAACACTCAATATAAGATGAACATTTTCAGTACTATCCATTTAAGGGGGAAGTTTTGTGTTGGTAATTCTGGAGCAACTGAATCCTCCAAACTATTCCAAGCAACAGAACACCATTATTTTTGCTCATATGTTCTGGTTTTCTTGCATACTTTGGAGGAATCAAGACACTCCAATGTAACAAAAATGAATTACCCCCATAAGGTGAAATATTCTTGTTGGTGAATTGGAAGGTCTCCGATTCCTTTAAATTATGCCACAAAACAGATTCCTTGTTAGTACCATTGAGGGAATTCAGGGGGTCCGGAATTTTTTGCCCGAAAATTTGACAAGTGCATGCTTTATTAATAATGAAAAGAAAATACTCTAGTGATGTAATCTTTTTTTTTTTTAGTTTAGTGGTAATTGAGACATTTAATTAAGGGTGTGTGGGAGTAGGGGACAGGCTTGGAGGGGTGCGGGAATATGGGGACAGGCTTGGGGTGGGTAGAAAGCCTGTCCCCCTATTCCTGCACCCCCCAAGCCTGTCCCCCTACTCCTGCAACCCCCCAACCCCCCCCCGTTCAAATGTCACACATTTAATGGGGTGTGGGAATGGTAATAGGGGGACAGGCTTGGGGGCATTTTGGGGGTTGCAGGTATAGGGGGACAGGCTTGGGGGGTTAGGGGGGTGCAGGAATAGGGGAACAGGCTTTCTACCCACTCCAAGCCTGTCCCCATATTCCCGAACCCCCCCAAGCCTGTCCCCTACTCCTACACACCCTTAATTAAATGTCTCAATTACCACTAAACTAAAAAAAAAAAAAAGATTACATCAATAGAGTATTTTCTTTTCAGAATTAATAAAGCATGCATTGGACAAATTTTCGGGCAAAAAATTCCGGACCCCCTGTATAGTTTGGAGGAATCAGAGACCTTCCAATTCACCCAAATGAGAATCTGCCGTTAACAACACAGGTCAGTCAAACCCTTAGTGTGTGATAATGAATAACACAAGCCTGGGAAAACATTTGGTGGTCTTAAGGGGATGTGGGAATAGGGGGGGACTGGGGGGGGGTGCGGGAATAGGGGGACAGGCTTGGGGGGGACTGGGGGGGTGAGGGAATAGGGGGACAGGCTTGGGGGGGACAGGCTTGGGGGGGGACTGGGGGGTGCAGGAATAGGGGGACAGGCTTGGGGGGGACTGGGGGGGGTGCAGGAATAGGGGGACAGGCTTGGGGGGGACTGGGGGGGGTGCAGGAATAGGGGGACAGGCTTGGGGGGGACTGGGGGGGTGCGGGAATAGGGGGACAGGCTTGGGGGGGACTGGGGGGGTGCAGAAATAGGGGGACAGGCTTGGGGGGGACAGGGGGGGTGCAGGAATAGGGGGACAGGCTTGGGGGGGGACTGGGGGGGTGCAGGAATAGGGGGACAGGCTTGGGGGGGGACTGGGGGGTGCAGGAATAGGGGGACAGGCTTGGGGGGGTGCGGGAATAGGGGGGCAGGCTTTCTACCCACCCCAAGCCTCTGTCCCCTACTCCCCCCCCCAAGCCTGTCCCCTACTCCCACACCCCCTTAAATGAAGTGGAGGATATAAGTATTTATTCCTTGTATAGTAATAATAATAATATGATGATATGGAAGGTTAACAGTACTAACTAATAAGACTGTTTATATACCCACCTTTCAGCATCAGTGGCCCAGTAGAGGGCACGGTTGGCCAGACGGTGGGAACGTTGGAACACTGAGATCTCTTCATCATCATCATCATCATCATCAGAGTCCAGGTAGCCATCATTATCATCACCAACAACAACATCATCATCATCATCATCATCATCGTGCCCTTCCTCCTCTCTCCTCTCTTGTCCTTCCTCTCCAGTGTCCAGTAACCCTTGACTCCTCCTCTTCAGACTAGAGTGAACACGCTTCACACTACCTCGACTCTCAGCCTCCAGACACAGGAACGCTCGGTCAGACGCATCACTGATCTGATACCATAATAATCATTTAGAAAACTATACAATGCATAATGATCCAATATAATGATAATAATTTAGGAAACTATACAATGTCCCATATAATGATAATAATTTAGGAAACTATACAATGTCCAATATAATGATAATAATTTAGGAAACTATTGAATGCCTAATGATCCAATATAAGGATAATAATTTAGGAAACTATACAATGTCCAATATAATGATAATAATTTAGGAAACTATTGAATGCATAATGATCCAATATAATGATAATAATTTAGGAAACTATACAAATGCCTAATGGTCCAATTACTAGCAACTACAGACAACAATATAATACACTGTACACCCATGAAAACAGTGACAAATTAAGGACTACTGAAACAACAAATGATAATAATAACAATGATTGATTAATTGATTGATATTAGGCACGGCAACAATAATAATAACAATGATCTAACCTGTGGTACCCTCTCCATGAATGATAATAATAACAATGATTGATAGATTGATTGATAGATATTAGGCATGGCAACAATAATAACAACAATAATCTAACCTGTGGTACTCCCTCCATGAACTCTGGCAATCCACCGAGAAGGTTGTGAAGTGAAGCAACAGAGCTGACGGTGACGGCTCCTGAGTACCTGGCCAAGATGACGGCACACTCACTCCACCATCTTAGGTCCACTGGATACTGCCTTAGTGACTCAACCAATGCCCTGGACAGACAGTGTACAGTATTAACACACCTATACCACACACACACACACACACACACACACACACACACAAAATACTTGGCATAATCTGACATCCATCCATCTGAATCCTCCCTTCCCTGTGAGGACAGAGTCCACCTGGCCAGGCTGTGATGTGGCCACCACCCGGCCCTTCTGACATACCACAAGAGGCTGGATGAAGCCATTGTGGATGCCTGTCCAGGATGTAACACAGCACCTCATTCTATTAAACACATTATTGAAGACTGTAATACACACAATCACACAACATACACTCACTGTGGGAATGCCCGGCACTTGCCATGGCCTTCCTCAGGAGCTTGGGGCTGCTCAGCCAGACACCTTGAGGGACTTCAACAACAACAACAACAACAACAACTACAGTAAACTCTCATTTTATACTGGGATTATGTATGTGAAATAGTGTGTGTGTAATGAATGTATGTACTATACTGTACTGTAAATAATTATTGCACTACAATACACATCCATTATACCAGTGTACAGTACAATTAGGGTTTTCTGTACACAGTTTCATTACACATCCATAACACCAGTGTACTGTACAATGTGTGTTTTCTGTACACAGGTTCAATACACACATTACATTACACACACATAATATAAGTGTACTGTACAGTAGGCTCACACCAATAACGACTTCCAAAATAAAGTTTTCAGCAATAACGGCAAGTTAGAATAGACACCCACTTTCTATAATAACGTTTAGATTCTCTCAAATAACGTATACAGTTGACTCGAATAACCAGATTTTGAGTAATGCATTTTTTATTTAATGTTGTGTAATATATCCCCTACACTGCCAGGAGCAGCCCGGGCGGCTTTATCCTCTCACAGCCAGGAGTCGCCCGGGCGGCTCTACATCATTCCTTCTCTTTATCTCGCCACCATTGCCACACAGTAGCTCATATTCATGATCTGTTTATGTCATTTCTTCGAAAAAGGATCCAGCTGTCTGAACTGGGAAGGAATACTCTGAATGTGACATATGAACGAAACATTCTGCAGAATAAACTTCAGAATGTTTCGTTCAGACGTTCGCATCGTGGGTGCAAAGATGTCGGAAGCACAGTAGCCTATTATTTGCTGATTTATTGGTTTATTTCTTAGATAACTGTGAACTGACGCACGAAAATAAAGTAATGGATGATTATACTGTCTTATTACAATAAGTAATGCATAGCATAGCATCATTTATCTTGTCAAATCTCACAAATACAAGAGAGTATGAATTTGTTTTTTATTGTAACGTGTTCGTCTTCTTACACACCCAGATTCTTGCCACACACCTCCCGCGTCCCAAAATGTAGGTTTGGGAATGATATATATAGACTAAAAATACATTATCATTGACTATAAAACATGTTTGAAGATAAATAGAATTAAATAATATAATTGGTAATATAAACGGGGTGTAAGTGATGGCATAATTTGTTATCCCGTTGAAACAAAAGACAAACGGACGCCGAGGGATTTGCCGCTCACCAACCATAGACTGTCAATTTCAAAGTGTCAATGCCTCCCAATGCCCCAAACTTCCAAAGGGTCAATCCCTCCACACGTCTTCACCATCTACAGATAAGGTATGTACACCATTATACTTTACTATAATTTCTTTTTCCTTGCCTTGAGTTATTCCCCTGTGTTCTACCCCCTCCACTAAAGTTAGTAGCGTAATGTAAATTTATACCCTTCCTGTTCCACCCTACCTTCGCCTCAAACCTCCCAATTTGCATGTCAAACATCCCAGTCTACCTGTCAAACGTCCCTGTCTACCTGTCAAACGTCCCAGTTTACCTGTCAACTTCCTATGTTACCTGTCAAACCTCCCAGTCTACATGTCAAATGTCCCAGTTTACCTGTCAACCTCATATGTTACCTGTCAATCTTTTCCAGTCTACCTGTCAATCTCCCAGGCCATTTGTCAAACTTGTCTTCCTGTCAACCTCCCAGTCGTATACTTGTCACCCCCCCAGTCCACCTCCCAGTCTCTACCTGTCAACTTCCCAGTCTCTACCTGTCAATCTCTCCATCTACCTGTCAACCTCCCAGTCTTCCTGTCAACCTCTATTTGTCAACCTCCCAGACTGCCTGTCAACTTACCATTCTCTGTCAACCTTCCTGTCTCCTAGTCATCCCCATCTTCCTCTCCAATTCCCTGTCCCACCTTAAATATTTCCTGTTTGTCAAGATCCATGTATGTTATCACAGTACTGTATTGTACACGTACTGTACACTAAAATATAGAGCAAGGGACAGACAAGCCAGTTGGTTCTCCATAATAACAATTCCAGAGTAAAACTATATACAGTACTGCTAGTGAGACAAGCAATATATTCAATACGGTACGAGTAATTTATATTCATTCACAATTATTATTATTATTATCATTATCAAAGCATTCTCCAACACAAAATCCACACCACACTGGTTGTTGTTGTCTGTGAGGAGACACCAAAATTAAGTTAATATTATGCTGTATAATTTTTTTTCTTGATCATTGTATGTACAGTATACACTACTGTATTTAGTAGTTTTTAATAAATGTGTATTTCTTACAGATATGTGGAGTGACAGTGAACCAGAATATGATGTGGATGATCCTGGGCAGCTGAGTGACTTCGCGGATACTGCCTCCATTGTTACACATTCGAGCACTGATGAAATCCAAGACGATCTGTTGTTTGAGGATTCAGCTGACGACAAAGAATGGCAACGTGTTGTGGACAATGACAAAGGACCTTTACCCATCCCCTTCACAGCAACTCCAAGTCCCCATCACATTCCACCAGATACGGCCCGACCCATTGATTACTTCAACTTGTTTTTTTATAGTACAGTACAGTACTCTAATTGATGGCATTGTGGAGGAAACCAACCGATACAGCAACCAGTACATTGATGCTAAAGAAGAGTATCTGGCAAACCACCCACAATCACGTACCCACCAATGGATTCGTCAGGGGCACACATATACCGAAGAAATTCCAGCTTTTCTCGGTATATTATTCAATATGGGCTTTATCAAGAAACCAACGATTGAAAGCTACTGGGATACAACTCACCCATGTTTGGACACACCTTGGTTCCCTAAAAAATTTAACAGAAACAGATTTCAACTATTACTGAAATTCCTGCATTTTAATGATAATTCTCAATTTGAAAATTCAGAGAATGTACTTTTCAAGATCCAACCTCTCCTTGACCATTTTCAGGCAGCATTTACAACTTGTTTTCACCCTGACAAGAACATTTCACTTGACGAGAGCATGATAGGTTTCAAGGAGGCAACACCAACACTACACTAGTACAGTACTTGCCCAACAAACATCATGCAAGATTTGGAATCAAGGTTTGGTGTGTGTGTGTGTGATGTCAGCACTGGTTACACATGCACATTTGAAATATATGAAGGAAGAGCTAAAACACCAGCTAATAATACAACTCTCAGTACTGCCATCCGACTTCTCACCCGGGCAGTCTATGCAACATTGGGCACAACGTGGGATTTAACAACTTCTCATCACCAGCACTCTTCAAAGACCTCTACCAGCGTGCAACAACAGCGACTGGGACAGTGAAAAGAAATAGGGTTGGTTTGCCAGATGCTCTGCAGGGTACTCAGGTGTTGAGGAATGAGGTAGCTGAATTGTGTAAAGGAAATCTTATATGTGTCAAGTACAAGGATGGGAATAAAACTCCAGTTCACCTCATCTCAACAGCCTGCAGTGGTGGATTCAGCCAAATCACAAACAGGCAAGGTGAGAGAGTCAGCAGGCCAAACATTGTTGTTGAATACAACAAAATGATGGGAGGTGTTGACCTTAAAGACTCTAAGCTTACCTGCCTCAGAGACTGACATTGAAATGGACAACTAAAGTGGTATTTTACCTTTTTGGAACTGCTCTTCTAAATTCCTACATCATCTACAAGAAGCATGCCACAACAAGAATGGACTTCACTATGTCAGTCATCGAAGAACTAGTGAAGAAATATTAATGCAGGAGGAGAACAAGAGAGGAAATACAAGAGCATCCTGAATCAAATATAACCTCACAAAATGATAAAACTCCCCAAGAAAAATGAAATGTGGGTATGAGTGTGAGTTGCTTTCATGGATATGATACCCACCATCACTAGACTATAGAAGTATTGTACACTTGGAAATTCATGCTGTACTGTATGTACAGGTGGGAGGGAGAAGGGCCAGAAATTGATGGCCTTTGAAAGTAGAGTATATGTGGCAATTACTGAACAGTATTGTATTTACAGGTGGGAGGGAGAAGGGTCAGTGTTTCATGGAGTAGTGAGACCATCTACAGTACATGTACAGTATAATAATAATTATACAGTATGAATTTCCAGGTGTAGCCTACAGTAGTAGAGGCTAAACCCTGGCATGAGAGTTTTATTTCTGGACAACACTGCACCTACAGTTTTTAGTTCTCATATTACTTTGTTTTTTCATTCATCTTTTTATTCAGTTTCATTATCATATTTATTACCCATGAACAACATTACAAGGAGATAATAATTGTTGTCTTTCAAATAATGTGTACAGTATAGGTACTGTACACACTACAGGTGGCCTATACTGTATTTATTTTTTATTTTTGTACTGTAAAAGATTTATCTATTACTATTAAAACAATAATAGATTTATCTATTACTGTATATATATATATGATTACTGTACTATTTTTTCAATATCATTTGATCATTGAATTATATATTTATAATTGCAAGTATAGTTACAAATAATAATTATATACATTCTAAACATGTAATTTCTATATATAACCAGGAGATTGATAGAAACAAGGTGGGAGTCTAAACTCTGTACTTTTAAAGGTACAGTTTAGCCTAAATCTGAGGTATTATTTATATTTATTTTTCTTTATTTGGGGGAATTGAAAACACACAGGGTGGGAGGAGACACCCTTTGTAAATGAATACAGTACAGCTGTATGACAAACCAAAGCAACCTGCAAGTTATCTTATACTTGTTTACTAAGATTACTGTGTTATAGACAGTATTTCTGTTCATTAGCATCAAGTAGGTTAGGTGTAGAGCTTGCCCATACAATAAAAACAAACTAATTTACACTCGTGTGCCGCCAGCTGACAATATAATATATATATATATATATATATATATATATATATATATACAGTCATCCCTCCGCTATCGCGACTAATTGGTACCGTAAGTAGCACGTGATAGCGGAATTCGCGATAGCGGAAGTTAATAACTAATGGGAATAATTGAAATTGGTTCCCAGTCCCTCATATTTCAAGATTTTTCCTCCCTAAACATGCTTTTGTTTACTAATATTTCTTTGCATATAATGAAAACTAAAGTAGATTAGTAAGAAAATGCATTTTTAACCTAATACAGTGGACGCCACAAGTACAGTAAGCGTGTTGAGTGTTGTGGTTAGGTGGTGCGTAAATGGATATGCCTCACTCACCTTAGGGACTAAAGATTAATGATGAAAATTGGGATAGGTTCTTATGTCTCTCCAAAGTGATGTTTTTTTTTTTACTATGAGACCTCAAACACGATGGCAATTCATTAAACATAACAAAACGTGTTGACATATGGAGAGTCGGGCGCCTGATTCCGAGAGCACGTGCCAGAGTAGGATGTCTCACTGACTGTAGAATTACCTACCAAAATATTAACTTAAAATTATTTTCAAAACGATTGCATCCATATAAAATGGGTGGCGAAAATAAGTGAAGCATATCCAATGAGTTTGTATACAAAACGAGCGAAATGATAATGAACATGTTAGGAAATTATATCACTCGTTTGTGGTGTGTGTGTGTGTGTTGCCACCACTTCTCCCGCCATCGATGCCGACGACTCATTTCAGTCATGAGTCGTCATAATACAAATTGTTATATGCATTTAATATGTTTAATACGAATTGTAATATACATCCCTGTAGGAACGACGTCTTATATCGACGTATTGGACATTCTATACCAGACCGAGGTGTAATTAGGCACAGATGAAAAAGTTTTATCTCTACACATTGTATCCCTAGTTAACTCTCTTGTGTTAAACAAAGATAGGGTTGATAAGCAGGGCTAGTTATAAACCCACACAGTCTTCATCTTTACTGTTGTAACACCATGTCATGATAAACATGGCTGTCAGTCCAGTTTATAAGCAGGGCTAGTTATAAACCCACACAGTCTTCATCTTTACTGCTGTAACACCATGTCATGGTAAACATGGCTGTCAGTCCAGTGTGCTTGGTCAATCGCACCGCCAAATTTGAATGTTACGTGCGCGATGGTCCGCATACGGATGCGCTATAGAGGATGAAGGTGAACTTTTCACACATGCGCGATAGTTACGAAACGCGAAAGTGGAACCCGCGATAGCGGAGGGATGACTGTATATATATATATATATATTCTAAGAGAGTAACATAACACACAACAAGATCACCAGAACTAATTTACATAGGAGTAAAATAAGTAAGAGAAAAGAAATTATGGAAACATAGATCAGTTCCGTATGGTAAACAAAGCAGTGTCCGAACACGGACAAACTAAATGTAACCGAATTTGCGCGCCAAAGTGCTGAACATGTACATCGATTTTCAAGTGAAAATAAACCATATATTACATTTATACTCACCATAAATCTTCCCTATTCTAAAGCATGACCTTGTTTTAGGTTTCCTACACAGATGCTGTGCTTCAAAACGTAATAATATAAGAATATGGGATGAAATATGACACCCAGAACGTAGCAACTGTCAAAAAAATGCACGTATTTATGTAATAATTTGTATATCGTCATCAAAATTGTATTGCCATTTGGTGTGCATAATAGTAAAAACATTCCGCAATGAAATGAGATATAGTATGATGTAGAATTCTTTCAAACGAATGGAAAAAAAGGAAATATATGACATCGTCACATTCAAGGGCTGCGCCAAAATTTTAGCTGGCAGCGAAGGTCCACGAATCAAAACAAAGCTGGCGTCCAAAGGGATATAGGGAGGATATGATTAAACAACGCTCTTTGTTGGATATAACGTGGCCACACTCACCCAATCAGAGCGCAGAGTGAGGAGGAGGGACTTCGAGGGAGAGATGAGTGAAGAGGCAGAGTTGAGTGACGAGTGTTAAAAGTGAAGAGAAATGTACTGTACTGTTACTTTACAAATGTAAATACAGTACTTGTATTACAATTCATATTAAGCATAATAAATGCATATAACAATTTGTATTAAGGTTTTCGCAGACGACTCATGACTGAAATGAGTCGTCGGCATGCTTATTAGTGGTGGAGGTGGTAGGGGGGAGGGGGGGAGAGGGCGCAATATCGTTTGTTTATATTTGATTAGCCATACGCTGGTGTTTCCTTCTCCTTTCTCTGTCCGAGAAATAACTTCTTTCTTTATATCGAAGAATATGGCCTTTCATTTTGTAAATGCACCACCTGACATGAATGAGTGTTGAAGCTAGTGGTTAACTCGTAATTACTAAAAACGAGCGAGTCACACACAAGGTGACAAGGCAGGCTAGGCCTATATTCCCTTGACCTTGGTCTAGGGTGAATGGAGACTGAGGGTAGGGTGGGGGGGAAGGAGTGCGGGAGAAGTGGTGGCAACCATTCACCATTGTCCAGGAATGCACCTCCCACTATTACCATTGTTACTTATGGGGAAATTAAGTTTAAATAACGGTACGTCTCCAGGAACGTTACTATCGCGTTACTAACGTGCATACTCGCTTCAGGAAAAGGAAAATTTTGTTACAATGGTAGAGAGTGGTGTAAGGACTGAGTACAAATGCCATAGTAGCATGTCTGTCATTGCCACGGAACAATCATCACACTAAGCCACTTTTTAACTTCTTTAAAGTGATTATTGTATTAAGTTTGACACTGTGATAATTACCAGTAGTGATACGAGAGCCTCAAATGGGAAAAATGGGTCAAAGTCCTGGAGTGATGGCACCAATTAACCCTATATACATGTATTTCAATGTCATGCAAATAACGGTGTTTTTCAGGCACTAATTAGGCGTTATTGGTGTGATCCTACTGTACAATGTATGTATTCTGTACAAAGGTTCAATACACACACTATATTACACACACATAATATAAGTGTAATATAAGTGTTCCTTTTACTAACCTCTCTGGACTCCTTGAGGCCTTGGAACTGCGTTCAGAATATGTTGCCAATGAGGGACTTGTAGCATCAATATCAGGTTGGTTCATGAGTTGCCAGAACTTCCTTTTTCTGAGTGAGGGTAGTTCCCAGATGGATAGGCTGCCAGATGTGTGAAGTGCTGCTAAGAGTTGACCAGACGGTGAAGGTGATAAGTGAAAGATGGAGTCATATTGAGGTGCAGACCACACCCATCCAACCAACCTCTTCATTATACCTACACTAGGCGGCAAGTACTCCTCCTCATCTATCGTTGCTACCTGCAACAAACATTATAAAAACAAATTGAATGAGAGAGAGGAAAATGGGAGAGGAAGGTGAAGGTGGTGGTGACATAAGGCAATGAAAGATGACAATTGAGAAGTGATCTGATTGAAGTATTTATATGGATGAAAGGGTTTAAGACATTACTAATTAATTAATTAAATACCTCTCTTTCCAGTACAGTACTTATAGATATAATGAATTACCTTTATTTCCATATATTGTAGCCTGTGTTAGAATTCCTGTGGTCAACTGTACCTATAGCTGTATATTATACTGTATATATAAACACACCTGCTTGTAGTGTGGGAAGTCGTCCAGGAATCGCCAGATGGTAATGCCGTGTCCTAAACCATTATTCTTGAGGCTGGTGTCAGAGTTGTATTCACAGCAACCACCAACCAACAGCAAACTCCTGACACGGATTCATTTATTAGGTATTACAGTTGGTGTTTAGTGGGTGAGTGAGTGAGTGATTGATTGATTAACTGACTGACATTAGGCACCACAACAGTGAGGTCATATGGCACCCGAGGAAGATGATTGAGAGGTATGGACAGTAAGTACAAAAGGAAGCAGATAAAAGAAAGACACACCTGGAAAAGTGAAATAAAACCATTTAGTCGCCTGTTATGACAAGCAGGGATACTGGGGGAGAATAGGGGGACAGGTTTGGGTGAGGGGTGTGTGGGAGTAGGGGACAGGCTTGGGGTGTGTGGGAGTAGGGGACAGGCTTGGGGTGTGTGGGAGTAGGGGACAGGCTTGGGGGGGTTAGGGGTGTGTGGGAGTAGGGGACAGGCTTGGGGAGGGTTTAGGGGGGTGCAAGAATAGGGGGACAGGCTTGGGGGGGGTTATGGGGGTGCGGGAGTAGGGGGACAGGCTTGGGGGGGATTTAGGGGGTGCGGGAGTAGGTGGACAGGCTTGGGGAGGGGATTTAGGGGGTGCGGGAGTAGGTGGACAGGCTTGGGGAGGGGGGGGGTTGGGGCGTGCGGGAGTAGGGGACAGGCTTTCAACCCCCCCAGCCTGTCCCCCAAGCCTGTATGATTATGTAACTGCAATACAACATTATAAGAGAGAAATGGATTGATTGATGGATATTAGGCTTGGCAACAGTGAGGTCATATAGCGCCAGACAGAAAGAGGTGATAGAGAGATGTGACAGCAAGCAGTAAGGAAATATAAGAGAAAGAGAGAGAGAGAGAGTGAGAGAGAGAGAGAGAGAGAGAGAGAGAGAGAGAGAGAGAGAGGAGAGAGAGAGAGAGAGAGAGAGAGAGAGAGTGAGAGAGAGAAAGAGAGAGAGAGAGAGAGATAGACTTACTTATGACATGCAGCAGCTGTGATGCCGGCCGGGTAGACACTAGTGAAGGAGAATGTGTGAGTTTCCTGGTAACCTTCTGTAGGAGACACATAGTAGCTGCGAACCTCACCCTTGTAGTCCACCAACACCAACTCTGATGCCCTGGTAAACAAGACAACATTTATATACACTATTTTGTCACGAAATTAAAGGGGGGGTGGGAATAAGGGACAGGCTTTGGGGGGGGGGGGTTAGGGGTGTGTGGGAGTATGGGGAGAGTTAGGGGTGTGTGGGAATAAGGGACAGGCTTGGGGTGGTTTAGGGGGGTGTGGGAGTATGGGGGAGTTAGGAGTGTGTGGGAATAAGGGACAGGCTTGGGGGGGTTTAGGGGTGTGTGGGAGTAGGAGACACATAGTAGCTACGTACATCACCCTTGTAGTCCACCAACACCAACTCTGACACCCTGGTAAATAATACAACATTTACAGTATATACAGTATTTTTTCAGGAAATATAGGGGGTGCGGGAATAGGGGGACAAGCTTGGGGGGGGGTAGGGGGACAGGCTTTCTACCCACCCCCAAGCCTGTCCCCCTATTCCTACACATCCCCCCAAGCCTGTATGCAATACAACATTATGGAAAGATGGAGACTCTTCTGCCGTGGCCAACCCCTTGTGGGGAGTTGCCGGAGGGAGCGAGGCGTCAGAGCTATAGAATAGAATAGAATAGAATAGAATAGAATAGAATAGAATAAGCATGTATAACAGAAAGAAATATACATATCCTTCTGTAATACATACTTATAATTAATCCCTACTATCACCTATGGACATTAATATATTTAATGTTGTATCAATAGTTGTCGCAATACCTTTTTTGGCAACTGTACATATTAAACGTTTTCTATGCTTATACTTATATTTTTTTGTATTTTATATAACTGATAGCTATAAATAAATGTTTCAAATGTTTCCCAGGTGAGGACAATAAGCAGCTCTCAGCCATAAGGGGATACAGTACAGTACATTTGTATATTTTTGGTAAATCTGGAGCAACTGATTCCTCCAAACTATTCCAAGCAACAGATCACCATTATTTTTGTTTTTCTGGTTCCTGATACCTGGCATACTTTGGATGAATCAGGACGCTCCTATGAATCAAACGTACAGTTGCGGACAAAAGTTCCTTACCACCTACTCATTTCTAAACTTGGATATTATTGGACATATTTTGATGGTGTAGTTTAGTAGTGGCATGTATGTGTGTATGTATGTATGTACAGTATACACACACACACATATATAGGACACCACAAAAGTACTCACAGCATCAAAATCTGTCTGAAAATATACCAGTTTAGAAATGAGTAGGCGGTGGTAAGAACTTTAGTCCACAACTGTACACTGTCCCCTCAAGTGCTCATTTTTATAAATACAGCACCATATACTGTACAGTTGAGCAAGTAGAAAGTGCAAGAAAGATATGGCTGTATATGTCCACATCTTCACCACCACTCAAAGTTCAGCCAATCACAATCCACCTTACATTGGCTTTGGGTTCCCAGTGATTCATTCATAAAGATACGAGGACTTATTTACTACAAACAACTGCCAGATGTTGACAAATACAGCCAGATTTTGTTTGCACTTTCTACTTGCTCAACTGTACATAGACGGGGGCTGCTCTGCTCTGCTCTGCTCTCCTCTGCTTGGCCAGACACCTTGAGCAATAACAACAACAACAACTGTATAACATATAAAAAAAATGCAAAGCTTACCATTTCATGTTTTGAGTTCTGACGTCCGTGAAGACCAAAGCAGCCAAGGCATTACCAGCATCAACCTGTGGCGACCCTGCCTTGTATCTGTGGTGGGTAAAGTGACGTATCAAACAACAACAACAACATACATTCATTGTGTTGAGAATGGTGTGTTGGATATAGTGAGGTATGCAACAATAACATACATAGTGTTGACAATGGTGTGGTACTGGTATAGGTCTGCTTTTCAGTGTCATACATATGGTGAGGGATATATATAGTTAAACCATTTTTGAGTTATACTGGTAGGCTACTCAACACTATACTGTACAATATTTACATGCAAATGACTGAGACAGTGTTTCCCCTTAATCTGTCCCAAACTGTACTTCAACAACAACAACAACAACCTATCATTAACACTGCCGAGCTTATCTATGTACAGTCGTGGTCAAATATATATAATCATCCATATAGGGGTAACTCATGTAAGAGTTTGACAGCTTCCCTCTGTTCCTTAGCTGATAAACTTTCCAATAAATAGGTTAACTACCATTTTTTAATTTAATACAAGCAGCTACACACTACTTAAAACAATAACACACACACACACACACATTAACTACCATCTTTTAATTTAATACAAGCACCTACACACTACTTAAAACAATAACATCATAATTATGTGAACGTGAAAACATTAGACAGTAAAATGTTTGAGATAGCCATATGTGGATGATTATTAATGACCACAACTGTACACAAACCAATATAATTATTATTACTGACTGCTACTGTATATATATATAACAATGGTGGCATATATGGTTCTCTCACCTTGGAGGGTAAATTGTGAAGAGTGAATTGGCGAGTGTATTGAAGATCTCGACGGCCCCAGAACTGTGTGCCACTCCCACCATGGAACAGTCACCAGACCACGACACCAGTCTCCACCACGGTAATGGGTCAGGGTATACTGTAACACACACACACACACACACACCAACAAACATATTAATGGGTCCTGGTATACTGTAACACACACACACACACACCAACAAAACATATTAAAGTTTTCTTCTTTCTTTCTGTCCCTCCTTTTATTTCTTTTCATCTGTCCCTCTCCTCATTTCCTTCCTTTCCTTCTTTCATTCTGTCCCTCCATTTTTCCTTCATTTCCTTCTTTCTTTTCTGTCCCTCCCCACTTATTTTTATCCTTCAATTTTACTTTCTCTATTTATTTCACTTCCCTCCTCTTAAAGGGGTGTGGGAATAGGGGGGCAGGCTTGGGGGGGGGAGTTTGGTGGGTGTGGGAATAGGGGGACAGGCTTGGGGGGGGGGGGGGGAGTTTGGAGAGTGCGGGAATAGGTGGACAGGCTTGGGGTGGGTACAAAGCCTGTCCCCTATTCCTGCACCCTCCTAACCCCCCCTCTCAAACCTGTCCCATACTCCCGCACCCCCCAACCCCCCCCCCCCCAAGCCTGTCCCCCTACTCCCACACCACCTTATATGTCAGATTACCAACATAGTCACAGATTCCTTTAATTAAGATGGTTCAGTACTCATACATCATTTCTGACCAGAGTGTGAGCAGCAGAAAGCTTTGAATCGCCTGGTATTGTTCATTTCCCCCCACCCAGTACACCTATAGAGGCTGAGTTCCAATGTAGGGTGTGTGTGTGTGTGTGTGCGTGTGTGTGTACGTGTGTGTGTACGTGTGTGTGCGTGTGTGTGCGTGTGTGTGTGTGTGTGTGTGTGTGTGTGTGTGTGTGTGTGTGTGTGTGTGTGTGTGCGTGCGTGCGTGCGTGCGTGTGTGTGTGTGTGTGTGTGTGTGTGTGCGTGCGTGTGTGTGTGTGGTGCCTGCCGTTCGTCTATGGTGAGGGATTACATATAATGAGTGTACAGTCGGTGGCAGATGTCCTGTTGCCTCACCTGCTTCACACACACACACACATACATACATACATACATACACACACACACACACACACACACACACACACACACACACACACACACACACACACACACACACACACACACACACACACACACACACACACACACACATACATACATACACAGTGTTCATGGACTCGAGAAATACACACGTTTTCTACACTTAATGGGGTGCGAGAATAGAGGGACAGGCTTGGGGGGGTTTAGGGGGGTGCAGGGGGCATTAGGGGGAGCAAGAGTAGGGTGACAAATTTAGGGGGAGGGGGGGTTAGGGGGATGCCAGCATAGGTTACAGGCTTTCTACCCACCCCAAGCCTATCTATCTATTCCTGCACCCCCCCCCCAAGCCTGTCCCCCCCAAGCCTGTCCCCTACTCCCACACACCCTTAATATTCTCAGCAAAAGATTACAGTAAACTCTCATTTTACACTGGCATTATGTATGTAAAATAGTTTGTGTGTAATGAATGTACTGTACGTAGTAGTGTAAACACTTATTGTACACTACATAATACTGTACAACCATTATACCAGTGTACTGTACAATGAGGGTTTTCTGTACACAGTTTCATTACACACCCATAATACAAGCTGAGAACATTTCTGATAAATAGGTTACGTAACATCTTTTTTTTTTCATTCCAAGCAACAATTATTCACAATTCAATACAATAATATCATATGAGAACTTTAAATATTAAACAGCAATATGTTTCAGTTATCCGTACATGTATTGGAACTTATGTCCAGACCTGTACACTTACACACCATCACATACACTTACACAACACAACACAACACACTATTACACACAGTAACAAATTAATTAAAAGAAGAGGAGATAAAGATGTACAGAAATATGGTTTTCCAAATAGAGTAATAGACGAATGGAATAATTTACCAGAAGAAGTGATGTGTGTCAAAAACATACATACTGTACATACATACAAACACAGTAATAGAGGAATGGAATAAATTACCAGAAGAAGTGGTGTGTGTCAAAAACTTACATACTGTACATAACTTTTAAGAAAAATATGATAATTGTGATTTAAAATATGGGACATTACGAGCTGCACTCAATCCTGTAAACATACAAATAGGTAAGAACACACACACACACACACACACAAATAGGTAAGAACACACACACACACAAATAGGTAAGAACACACACACACACAAATAGGTAAGAACACACACACACAAATACAAATACTGTAGGTAAGAACACACACACACACACACACACACACTATAGGGAGGGTTGACTCACGTGTGGAGTTCCTTCCCACGACGGAGGCGAAGTCGTCCTTCTTGGCTCTGACTTCAAGGGCCGCCCCCTGTACCAAGGCAACCACCGCACCCTGGCCGCCCACACCAAGCTTCCACTCACACCGCCCACCCACCACCCTATACACACAAACACACAGTCAGTTAATGCTATAATGATAATAATAATAATAATAAATACTAATATAATAATAAATACTAATATTGTACATGTACTACTAATAACAATGATAATAATAAATACTATACTAATACTACTACTAATACTAATAAATAATACTAATACTAATAAATAATACTAATAATAATACTAATACTAATAAATAATACTAATACTAATACTAATAATAAATAATAATAATAATAATGATAATAATAATAATATATAATACTAATACTAATAATAAATAATAATAATACCAATAATAATAATAATAATAATACCAGTAATAACAACAATAATAATAATAATAATAATACTGGTAATAACAACAATAATATTATTAATAATAATAATAATAATAATAATAATAATAATAATAATAATCCATCATCATTAAATATCATGGTTTTATGAATTCGTTGCTATGGAGGTACAGTACTGGTATGTGAATTACTGTAACGTTAGGCACCCAATAGAAGAGAATTACATGTATATCATTATCCTTTTAACACAGGGTCTGTTAAAACATTATTTAGTCCATAATTATGGTAATGAATAGCAGAAGCCTGACAAAAATACAAAAACACACACACACAATAATTTTAACTGAAGCTTGGATATTCATTTGGAGGCAGACATACATAGATACTCACTTGGCCACAGGCTGGGAGGGACGGGTGAAGCAGACATACATACATACATACATACATACTGTACTCACTTGGCCAGGCTGGGTGGTACGGGTGAGGCAGACATACATACATACATACTCACTTGGCCAGGCTGGGTGGTACAGGTGAGGCAGACATACATACATACATACATACTCACTTGGCCAGGCTGGGTGGTACAGGTGAGGCAGACATACATACATACATACTCACTTGGCCAGGCTGGGTGGTGGTACAGGTGAGGCAGACACACATACATACATACTCACTTGGCCAGGCTGGGTGGTACAGGTGAGGCAGAGGTGACATAGCCCCACAGAGTAGAGGCGAGGGCACAAACATTGGCCGGCGTCTGTGTCACGGTGCGGTAGAAGAAGTTCCCACCAAGACTCTTCACACCACCACCCTTATCAACATATATATTAATAATAGTAGTAATAATAATATAATTATAATACAGTAATGATAATGATAATAATAATAATAATAATAATAATATAATTATAATACAGTAATGATAATAATAATAATAATAATAATATAATAATAATAATAATAGTAATAATTATAATAATATTGTAATAATAATAATAATAGTAATAATAATAATAATAATAATAATAATAGTAATAATTATAATAATATTGTAATAATAGTAATAATAATAATAATAATAATAATAATAATAATAATATAATAATAATAGTAATAATTATAATAATATTGTAATAATAGTAATAATAATAATAATAATAATCCATCGTCGTTAAATTTGATGCTTTTATTTACTTACAAAGTACAGTCGGCAGTATAAGTTCGCTTCATTGTCACCTGCGTATGTATGTAAGAGTTAAAATATACTGATGATTTAATACAATTTTAATACAGAGATGAGAGAAATACTGTAGTTCTTATGTGGTAAATTATGTATGTATGTATGTTGGAATAAAAACTGATTCAGAATGTAACTATCTGGTCATATTAGCAATATTAAGTATACGAGATGGACGCGAATATATGCTGCCGACTACATACTGTACATACATACAGTACGTACAATTCGCTGTCCTCTCAACCCCCCCCCCCAATCCACCTTCATGCCCTGACACACACATACACACATAAACAATAATAATAATAATAATAATAATATATACATACATACAATTCGCTGTCCCCCCAACTCCCCCCTTCCCCATCCACTTTCATGCCCCAACACACACAAACAATAATAATAATAATAACATGTATGGTACCAGACACACATATTGGTTACCATGGAGGGAGGATGTACAGTATTGTCAAAATAGTAAAATGTTACCCATTTTTGGTAATTATTTAGTATACAGTATTGCCATTGGTAATCACATATCTACACGCTACAAGTATACGATCCACTAGAGGCAGCCACAACTTAAAATACCATACATACCAGACAAGCACTGATATATTTAGGCACTCATTCTTTCCCCGCAGCATCCAAGAGTGGAATCATCTCCCATCTCATATAGTTAATAGCCCCACTCTTGACACTTTTAGAAATAGGATCACCAATCATTACCTCCCCAATCCTAATCCTCAACCCACAGTCCCTGACTGGTATTTCTGCATAAAAGGTCCACGTGGCCAACATTTACAATTTGTGTATATTTCACAAGGGAACAATGAAATATGTTCATGTGTAATGAATTTAATAGGAGGTTACACTTATTTTTGGTATAATAGCATATAGAAAATTTCAGCTGTCCAGAGCTTAAATTCAGTGTTTTCCTGCCATTGTAAATATTGGACAGTCCTGGTAGTCTGTCCAGGTTAGGTCCCGGTAGTCTGTCCAGGTTAGGTCCCGGTAGTCTGTCCAGGTTAGGTCCCGGTAGTTTGCCCAGGTTAGGTCCCAGTAGTCTGCCCAGGTTAGGTCCCAGTAGTCTGCCCAGGTTAGGTCCCGGTAGTCTGCCCAGGTTAGGTCCCGGTAGTCTGCCCCGGTTAGGTCCCGGTAGTCTGCCTAGGTTAGGTCCCGGTAGTCTGCCCAGGTTAGGTCCAGGTAGTCTGCCCTGGTTAGGTCCCGGTAGTCACACTAAATCCTTCTAGGAAATAAAAAAAATTCCAGTGAAATCCTGTTGTGGCAACTTGTAAAAATTTACCAAAAAGTTATCTCGTCACAATATTATGGACAACAATTAATAGAACTAGTAAATATATGCATGAAAATGTATAAAATGTGGGAACAATCCTGGTGGACCTCTTATGCAGAATTATCCCCGCATATTATACTGCCCACAAGCAGCCCTCTGCGGGACTTTGAACTTGATGGAAAACAAACATACACACACATACATAATATAAACACATAAATAAACATCAACTTACAATAGCGTGTGGTTTTAGTGGCCATTCAGCATGTACCAACAACTCATACAACACCTTATTTTCATCACCATTTATATTTTGACCCATGGTAAATAAATATTACACAGTACTCTCCATCAGTCACCAGCTGATAATTAGTACGTGTGTGTCGGTGTGTGTGTGTTGTTGTTGTTGACAGCTGCCAGCAAACCAACGGAGGACCAACCAGTGTTCTCATGAGGGATTTGTGGACGTATTACCTTAAAAAGTGGGGTTTGAAAATACCTTAGATGGAGCCCAAAATTTCCTTAACTAAAAAAGAGATTGGTGAAGAGCTTGATATGGAGTGTGGCACTTTATGGAGCAGAAACATGGACAATAAATGCAGCAGATAAAAGGAAATTAGAAAGCTTTGAAATGTGGATATGGCGAAGAATGTTGAAAATAAGTTGGAGAGAACCACGGCCTAGTTAGAGCTAGTTAGTCTGTATAGGCCTTGGAGAGAACATAGGAGAAATGAGGATGTGCTGCGAGAGGTGGAAGAGGAAAGGAACCTCATTAATGTGATAATAAGGGGAAGACAAAAGAACTAGCAGATTGGTCATGTGTTGAGGGGAGAAGGTTTACTGAGAGAGGTGATAGAAGGCAGATACTAATAAGGGAAAAGAGCTAGAGGAAGGAGGAGGAAAGTAATGCTGGAGGATCTTAGAGAAAACAAAAGTTATATGGAGGTACAAAGGTTAGTTCAAGATAGAGGGAGATGGAGAAGGTATGATCCATGAAAGGACCTGTTCAAGGGCAAAACACTTGATGATGATCATGATAGGTGATTATTTCAACATATTTTTAATCCTTGAACACACGATATTTATATGTAATTGTAATAGTTTTTTTTTTATAGAAACGCACTTTTCTATTACGACGACCCATGAAATAATGGAAGAATCGATTAAAAGATACCTAAGATTGTCAAAACATTACTTTAAATAACCCCAAATTACGCTAACCTAGAATAATTACCTTAAAATGAGATCCCTGCAGCCAACAACAACAATAACAATGTCACGTGACGAATCGTGCAGTGTTGCCAGGTCTGTTTACTTGAGAAAATTTCCCTGCTGACTTCTTCACTTTTATTAGAATATTCCTTTATTATTTTTTATGCCTTAATAATTCCCTGTTTACTGTTTATTAATATTTTTGGTATTTCTTCAGGTAGTAATTATTTCGCTGTTTACTCCTGAATGATTCTTCTTATATAATTTATCTTCTTGTTTCGACTTCAAAATTCTCTAATAAAGCAAAGAAATTTCCCTGCACCTGGCAACACTGGACGGACAGACGACCACTGCTGTTTCCCTCAGCTTTCAATTTTGTAACGGGGCACATTTTTTTTTTAGTTTTATGGATTGAAACATGGAGGTATAATATAATATACCTCCATGGATTGAAAGATGTATATTATAGTAATAATAAAACCTACTACATTTACAGACGGAGGTGTATTACTAATAAAGATTATAAGTCGTAAGGCAATGAAGGTAAATGTAGGGTAATGTCAGTGTCTGTGTAGGGCATGAATAACTTAACACACACATACACACACACACTCAAATAGTATAGTTGCTTGTAGTAAATCAAAAGATGGTAGGTAATCTATTTATTGTAAAGTTTATCATCTAAGGAACAGAGGGAAGCTGTCAAACTCTTACATGAGTTATATACCCCTATATGGACGATTATATTTGACCACGACTGTGTGTGTGTGTGGTGCCTGCCGTTCGTCTCTGGTCAGAAATTACGTTTCACAAGTGTATACTAAAATTAATCATCAATTTCCGCAGCATCATAAACAAATGTGCCGCCCCATCTGACTTAATTAAGGAGGAAATTTGGTGTAGGTAAATTTGGAGCAACTGAATCCTCCAAACTATTCCAAGCAACAACAGAACAAACACCACTATTTTTGCTCTTCTGGTCCTGTTTCCTGGCATACTTTGGAGGAATCAAGGCACTCCAATGTACCAAAAGTGAATTACCACCTAAACATGATCATTTGTTTGTTTTCTGGGGGTCACAAAGGTTAAGACATAGATAAAGCACTTGTAGCTACAACTAATTTTAACACACACATACACACACACACTCTCTTTCTCTCTCTTAAGAGAGAAACAAACAGACAGTATGTATAATAATGTATGTATGTGTATGAGAGAGAGTGTGTGTGTATATGTGTAAGACATAAGAGACAGGGTGGGTGGAGAGTAAGAGAGGTGTGAGGCAGGGATGTGTACTTTCACCATTGTTGTTTGGACTGTATACAGAAGAGAATGTAGTTACAGAGTATGGGAATTATTTTAATGTCAAGTTTGGGAGTGATAAGAGCAAAGTATTGGTAGTGAATGGGGATGACTGGGATATAGGTAGAACATGGAGACTGGGTGGAAATGTGATTGAAAGGACGCAAGAGTATAGATACTTAGGAATAACTGTGGATGAAAAAGGGTGTGATAGGACAAAGACTGATAGGTTATCAAGAGCAAACCAGTGGGTAGGAAGACTAGGAAGTGTGGCAAGGTGTAGAGCTAATAAGTATGAAGTAGTGTATGGTGTATGGAAAGGTATGGCTGTACCTGGACTAATGTATGGACTGGAGACCATGACATGGACAGTGAATGACTTGAATAGACTGGAGGTAGTACAGAATAGGATAGGAAGAACAACTTTAGGTGCAAACAAGTATGTAGGTGTGGAAGCAATAAGAGGTGATGCTGGATGGAGTACGTTTGAGGAGAGGATAGCCAAAGGAGTGTTGAAATATAAGGTTAGACTAGAGGGAATGAATGAAGACAGATGGGCTCGAAGAGTGTATAAATGGACTGGACGGTACACCAAGTGGAGAAGGATGTGTGATATGAGAATGGAAAAGTGTGGAATGCAGTACCCAGTGCTAGATGAAAGGGGGAGATGGAGTGGTAAGAAATGGATGAATGAGATTAAGAGACGAATACAAGAAATAGGCAGAGATGAATGGATGAGAGGCATGAGTGAGAAGAGCACGCTAGATTGGTACTCCTCTAAGGACATACCAAGGAGTGAAGTGTTCTATGATGGTAGCTGGGGAAGTGAACTGTTGTTTAAGGCAAGAACAAAGTCACTGGAGGTGAATGACATAATATATAGATGGAGTAATGAAGGCAGTAAAGTGTGTAGGGAAGATGAGACAGTAGAACATGTGTTGATGGTATGTGATAAGTATGAACGAGAGAGAGAGCTACCATGCTGAATGTGGTAATAAGTGAACTAGGAGAGAGAAAATGGAGGGAGATGTTGGAAGCGACAGTGGCAGCCAAAGTGCTGCTAGGTCTTAGTGAACGAGAGCCGTACAATCCAGTAATAATAGAGAGTGTGAAAGAATTTCTAGAAAGGGTATATAAAGTTGAAGATAAAATGAGTATATAGGGACGTGCAGGTTGTATAGGATAGAGAGAGTGAAAATATAATGTGTATACATGTATTCTTTGGTACTGTTTTGGTTTGTTTTTCTCTCCACAGAATCTGCAGTGGAAGACAGTGAGAGAGTACCGTTGTAAAGGCTACTCAGCAGTGATGCCAGTGCTTGGAATTGTTCCCAAGATCTTTGGATTTTAGACTCAACCTTGGCATCTTGGTATTTACAGTACAAAATTAAGTAAATCTTGTTTGTTTTTTTAGTTCTCATAAACATTAACATAATTTGTTTTTTATTAAAATTCACCTCTTCTCACTTATCCTTCACCTATCCTAACCCTATTATCTTTCCCTTTACATATTCGATTAGATTTCGTGGCTACTGAGAGACGAAATTAGCCGGGGGGTTTTGGTGACCACGGGATGGACGGAACTGGATGCATGGAAACTAGAATGTATAGATGTACTCTGATGTAGTGATATGAGTGGATTGAGACTGACTCCATTCTGGACAGTTGTTCCATACTATAGCTGGGAACAGTCAAATACTCTCATAAGAGAGGTCAGAGGTGGACATTGTTATCAAAAGCAGAAAGAGGAGGAATTATACGACAACAATGCATGTGGGGGAAGATAAACATACTTCTCAACATCAGTCAAATATCATTGTTTTTCTTCAGTCTTAACTTCATAAGTGAGTGTTATGTTTTATTAAGCATATTTTTAAATATGTACTATTATAATTGTGCATTACACATTATGTTATGTTGATCTTGGAATTTCTTGGAATTTTTGGTGCGGTAATCTTGGGTATTCTGTAATCTTCCACTGTCAACACTGCTCAACAGTGCTACTCAGTAGGGGTGGGCAGGAACCGCTTTCTTCGGTACTCACGATTCCGAGTATTCTGACTGGCGGAATCGCCAGAACCGGTTCTGGAACCGATTACCGTCCCTGGCTCGCGCTGCCGGCCCAGACTCGGTAATCATATTACAGCTGGACTCGTCTCACACACCACAAGTGATTACCGAGTACCAGTACTCACTTGACTCCCGCTCGGTTCCAACGCTCTTAATGATACCGAGTACCAGTACTCACTTGACTCCCGCTAGGTTCCACTTCTCTTAATGATTACTGAGTCCAGGGAATGATTCTCGGGCGGACAAGGCTATAATGAGTACCAAGTCAGTGAATAATGAATACGATATTTTTGTTAATGGAATAAATAATAAACAGTTGAAACACTTGGCGAATGTTAAATTAATTCTACAATACTATCACATCCATTATATCTCAGTGTACATTATCGATTACGTACTATTATAAAATACTTCCTTTAATTCTAATATGTTGGATGTTCCACCACCATACTTTAAAAGAGTCATTGCATATCAAACAAAGAATGTAATCAGGGTTAACATTATCATTGTATGTCCATACTGGTGCCATTTTGCTACATTTTGGTGACATGGTGAAATAATAGTCAACGTAAAATTAAAAAATATATGCTTAAATTATACAGCCAGTCATAAGGAACCAATATATTGCAAAGTAAATGATTTATCAGTACCAATTCTTAATGAAATAGTAACTTTTAGCGTGAGTGCTGCAACACCCCATCTCAGAGCGACCACACCTACTTTGCCTGCATATATTGAGAAAACGAATACGATTATAATGAAACTGACACTTGAAAGGGATAAGGTAAGAATACTACTAAATGTCTGACACACCTTAACATCTTTAATAATTGATTAACATGAGTCATACACCTACAGCCGGAATTAATTCGGTTCAACCTCTATGACGTTAAAAGCTGCACTGGCGATAAATGTGTGTATGAGTAATATTTATACCCCATGCTACTACATCACGAATAGCTTAACCAATCAAATCACAGACATGACATGGCGTCACACACAGTCAGCCAATGAGCGCTGAACCCAAATAAAAGCTGCGTAAAACGTGTCGTACTGCAGCTCATATGAAGGCAATTCTCGTGTCATTATTATTTACTATTTTGCTTTCCTCGGTCTAACAAAGTTTTCACAACTCACACACTTGATTATATTCGTAGGTAATCATTAGAGGTCGAACCGGTTCCCGAAATTGGTACCGGTTCTAGGACTGCCTTGCTGGAACCTTTGGAACCGGTTCCAGAACCTAATTCTGCCCAGCCCTACTACTCAGTCATCATCATTGGTACGGCGTGAAGACAACGTGTGTTACGGTGTGTATCCCTTCCTTCCCTTATCTCTCTAAGTTTATTTCAAGTATTGTATCTATTATATTATCGATTGCGTCTGCTGTGAGTAATTGTGATGGTTTGGTGTGTGAGAGAATGTTACATATGTCTTGTATGAAAGTCAAAACACAAACCAACAAACTACTACAGTGAGTATCTGTGAAGAATGTGTTATATCTGTGTGTCACGTGTCTAGAGCCAACGAACAATGGCTAATTCTTCATAATAGCTGTAGGTGTGTGTTTTGTTTTCTTTTTGGTTGTTCTATTCATTAGTGACCATAATATTGAACGGAAAACACTTGCTTTATACATAGGCCCTATTCCATAACTCCTGATGATGATAAACAATATAAGTCAATGTAAAGACTGTGTATAATATTAACATTATTAATAGAAATATATCATTACACGAGATATAAAAATATGATGTTGACATTATAATAATTCCTTCACAATTATGTTTATATATATAGATATATTATATTTATTATATATATAGTTTTATAATAACATTATAACAAGAGGAGCTCATTTGACAATTATAAATATTGACCAAAATAAACAAAGCAGCAGGTTCAACATTACCAAGCAATTACCATTCAATACTACAAAAAATTGGAGGTAATTCAAAATTCAGCTTTAAGGATTGTCCTGGGAGCATTTAAATCCTCCCCAGTCACATCCCTTGAGGTAGAATCCTCCCCAGTCACATCCCTTGAGGTAGAATCCTCCCCAGTCACATCCCTTGAGGTAGAATCCTCCCCAGTCACATCCCTTGAGGTAGAATCCTCCCCAGTCACATCCCTTGAGGTAGAATCCTCCCCAGTCACATCCCTTGAGGTAGAATCCTCCCTAGTCACATCCCTTGAGGTAGAATCCTCCCCAGTCACATCCCTTGAGGTAGAATCCTCCCCAGTCACATCCCTTGAGGTAGAATCCTCCCCAGTCACATCCCTTGAGGTAGAATCCTCCCCAGTCACATCCCTTGAGGTAGAATCCTCCCCAGTCACATCCCTTGAGATAGAATCCTCCCCAGTCACATCCCTTGAGGTAGAATCCTCCCCAGTCACATCCCTTGAGGTAGAATCCTCCCCAGTCACATCCCTTGAGGTAGAATCCTCCCCAGTCACATCCCTTGAGGTAGAATCCTCCCTATCCTTACTGTCACACCGACGCTCCACCTTACTTGTCCACATACCATAATTATGGTATTTGTACCATTATTCAGTGTCTGTGTACCATGTACCATTCATTGTGTACCATGTACCATTCATTATGTACCATGTACCATTCATTGTGTACCATGTACCATTCATTGTGTACCATGTACCATTCATTGTGTACCATGTACCATTCATTGTGTACCATGTACCATTCATTGTGTACCATGTACCATTCATTGTGTACCATGTACCATTCATTGCGTACCATGTACAGTCGGCAAAAAGTTTCGTTACCATCCTTTTAACAGTGTGATGTAATGGTGGTATGCCTGACTCATGAGTCAGGTGTGATGCGAGTGCCTTATATACCTGAGTACCTCCGTCACCCTCCGTGCCCGTCAGTGGTTATTGAGCAGGCAAGTAGGAATGACGTATTTTCAGCCAGTGCAACTTTTTCTGGATATTTCACGATTATTCTTGTTCTAAAATACTCAAACATATTTCCTTATGTTTAATAATGAATAGTTAAATAATAATAGTTTTTGAACACTCAAAATTTAGTTTAAAATCAGCTAAACTTTTGCCATAAAAAAGCTGTCACTGCTGCGTCCTGCATATTATCAGAGGGGAAAGACGATAGCCGTCTCGGATGACACGAGGTACAGCTGCCCAGTCAGTGGAGTGCCAATCCTACCATGCTACATGATGATAAAATTAACATAGGGGCGGTAATGAAACTTTTTTTTGCTGACTGTACCATAATTTTGAGACATTTTATTTTCTCGTTCACAGCCTTAGATCTGACTCATCTGAGTCACCTGTCAAGGGACCTCGATTCCCAAAGGAGATTAAAAGTGCCGTGTCACCCTGTGTAGCTGTCAAAGGCTACTTATTACTCCACATCTCACTAGGAAACACATTGCTTTAATATGTAGGCTATAGGGTCATTTGTTTAATAGCATAGGTTGGAGGACTGAGAAACTCTAAATTTGGCGACTTCATCACAGGGTGGTCCATTAAAGGCTGTAAACCATACAACCAGAGTATGCTGAGATTTCTGACCACCTTAATTCCTCTCTCTTATTGTCTACTTTTGTTCTCTATTAATGTGAAGGTTGTAGTAGTGGTAGTAGTGAATGTGGTGGTGATGATTCCCATTTAGATGATTTTCCAAACAGACCATTCCCTGTGTAATGTTTGTTGTTTGTTGTTGGTGTTGACTATAACAAGAAAAACACATTTGCCTTAACTTAATTATATGATATTCCTCTGTTTTATAGTATAATATAATCTGTTTATTAAAAAATGTGCTTATTAGTATAGATTAGTACTGTACAATAATAGTACCATAACTGATGTGCACAGCATACCATAATTTTGATGAAAGTACCATAATTTCAGCATTAGTGTACAATAATTTGGGCAGGTCAGCAGTGCAACCCTGCCACACATATACTAAACTTACAACGTCCCCTAAGGGTGCAATCACACCAAGCGAGTCGAGTCGAGTCACGTCAAGGTAGTGTACGTCACGATGCATCATAATTTGCCACCTGCAGTTAGCATTAAATCATATGGATGTAAGGCAAAGCCGTTCACACCGGATGCGTCGAGTCGCGTCGTGTCGAGTCACCGATGGCGCCAGATCCATTTCTGTGTGAGTCACAGCGAGTCCACGGTGGTGAATTTCTTGTTTATCAGTTGCATTTTTTAGTATTGCCCTACACACATACTTGTGTGTGCCCTACTTGTGTGTGCCCTACACACATTTTCAGTAAGATAATTCTTACCTTAAAAAAATTGTCATTATTTCTTCAACCCCAACAGCATGTCTGTAATTAGTGTTCCTTTTCGTTATGGAAGATCCTGCCAAGTCCACCATCTTCTTGAAGTTTTCACTAGTCATCTTAAAGGAGTCGTAGAATTTTTCTGGATGGTTCAGAAAGTCTGGGAATAAATGACTGAAGTTTCCAAAATCTGGCCTTTTGGTGTTCAGTTCATGTATCCAGATTCGGTTTGACTTACATCTACAATGACGACGAAGCCTTAACAGAACAGCTACCTGCCTGAGCAACTGAAAATGGGTCTATTGTTCTTGAAGTCTGGCGAGCCACTCAGTAAACAATGTAATGACTTGACTCGGGCTGACGCTGTCGGTGTGAACGGAGATATTGTGTTTTGAATCGCACCAATTGACGTACACTGACTTGATTTGACGCGACTCGACTCATCTCGCTTGGTGTGAATTCATTCTAAAGGTCATGCACTTCATTCACTCCTCCAAAAATATGACAGGAAACCGCTCCTTTGCCCCCTGCCATATCAAGCTCAGCTCACATGCCTTTTGTAGAAAGAGCCCTCTCCTTCTTTGCTACTATCTGGGTTACTCCACCTCTTTTTCTCTCACTGGAAAAACTTCTCCTCTGTGCCCTTGGTTCCCTATATCTGCTGTAATATCTCCAACTCTCCATACAGATATACCTTGGTCTAAGGCCGACTGCCCTGTGAGGGGTAAAACATTATTTCTATCACTCCTCAGAACAAGATACACACAACACATACAAATATACACAGATGGTTCCCATATCCCTGACCCTCCATCAGTTGGTGCCTGTATTTATATACCAAAACAAAATAAAGCAGTTGCATGGAGGTTGCCAGACACTGCTACTATACTAACAGCAGAACTATATGCCCTAGAACAAGCTCTTCAAGCCACCTACACATTCACCTCACCTTGCTCCATAGCCATATTCACAGACTCACTCACAGCCCCACACTGACACACACTTTACAACTAACTTCATTAACACACACACACACACTTTACAACTAACTTCATTAACACACACACACACTGACAGACACTTTACAACTAACTTCATTAACACACACACACACTGACACACACTTTACAACTAACTTCATTAACACACACACACACTGACACACGCTTTACAACTAACTTCATGAAAACACACTGACACACACTTTACAACTACAGTACTCAAAAAGAGGGAAATTGTGTAATGCTTACTGCATAATTAGCTACTGTACAAGAGCCATTATTTTAAGGGATAACCAGCTTACCTGACTCTCCGTACCCAAACAGACCAGGTGTGTACGATCTGTTCCAAGCACAACTACAACAACTTGAGTGACGAGGTGAGCCAGTTCCTGTGCGGTCCACGGCATACCAAAGCAGCACATCCTACAGCTTCCCGACCAACTTCTCAACACGTCAGTACTCTACTTCATCCCTTTCACTCTCTCTGGTTTGGTCACTGTTTCTTTCTTTCTCTCTTATACTTTTTGTCTTTGAATTTCTGTTATTTATATTGTTTTATTTTCTTGATTTGTTTCTTTATCATCATGGCACTGTGGTCATACAATCCCATCACTCTCTGGTTATTTCATTATCTTTCCCTCCCTCTCTCCTCTTCTTTGATCTCCATTAGGCTATAATAGTATACCCTTCACTATCACTTGGCTTATCCCTGTCTCTTTCTCTCTCACTGTCTCTCTCTTATTATAGGATAGATTTGTCTACATTTTTTTATCCAACAAAATGTTTGTGTCACTCTCTCTGGCTCGGTTTTGGTCAGTCTCTGTTTGTTTGTCTGTCCCTCTATATTTATTTGTCTCAAGTTATCTTTGCATTCCTGTACAGTCATTTTATTTTGTTATTGTTCTAGCTCAATAGTATGTCAGTATGTGCTGCTTTTACTTACTCCTTAATTTGTTTTTTAGGACTCTTTCAGTCTCTTGTTTAGATCTGTACAGTAGTACATTTTCATTACATATATGGTTTCATTTGTAAATCTGTTAAAGCCATCATTATCTCTCTTTTTTCCTTTCATACCTTCTCGAACCTTTCTCATATTGTCTCACTTCCTTGACCTCCTTTTCTGTATCTGTGTGTGTTAGAGCTGCTAATTTTTTATGCTATTCTGTTTAAAGCTGAATGTTTGTTTTTGTGTGGATATTAACAAGTCTGTTAGAGTACAATATCAACCCTTTATAAACTAAAACACAGCTCTATAAATTTATGTCTAACCTTTTCACCCTATCTTTATAGATGAAGATATATCCAGTAATGCTAGCTGGTTAGCCAGTTCTAGACATGCCAATCATTGATTTTCTTAAATACTTTATGTAATGTATTATACAGTACTGTATAGTATATACAATACAGTATTCAGTCTGATATTCTGTTCCTGTAATTCACCAAAAATGTCCACAGCTTGTATGTTGGTACATATTACAGTAAAGTACAGACTAAAGTATGACTTTCCTATAACCACAGGATGGCGAGTTTATTAATCACAGTGAATCTTTACAACTTTTACAATTTTAGCTGTAGACATTTAATGATGGATACAGAAAAGGTGACTTGAAGTGGTGCCTTTTCTGCAGTTGCTATATTTTACATTGTGGATTTATAGTAGCTCATCACCATTAAGTTGACTGTGTTCAGTACTGTAGTCAGTGCTGTGTTGTCATCAAGGGTGGCAGTACAGTACCGTACAACAAAAATATCATTTATTCTGCACGCTTAAAAATATCGTATCATAATTTCTTACCTTACCCAAAGAACCGTACTGTACTAATATGAAAAAGTAAGATTTTGTACCATAATTTTGTACCCAATATTGTACCAATGCCATAAATTACATCTCTAAAATTAATCAACTATATGAACTACCTCTGTAAACCGTTCCTTGTCCAGACTCAAGATTAAGTTCCTATACCTGTGTTTTTACTTTTGTTATTAGTGAATATCACTGTAAATATACTAATATAACTGTAAATACAGTAAGTGTGTGTGTGACTGTGGAAGAGAGAAAGAGTTTATATAATAGGATTATAGGAGACAATATTTTTTTCTTTTTAGCGATGAACTTGCCAATGTATTCCTTTCTGGAACTTGCACTAGGTTACCAAGGGTGAAGGCTGCAGTATATTATTACAAGGCAATGAGGCATACACCATCATAATTCAAGGCTAAATTTGAACTGCAATTATTTATGTTTCTGTTGTTGTTGTTGATGTTCTCCCGGTTCAGAATGGCCTCCTGCCCCACAGACCCCTGGTACACTCTGGTCGCAGTGTTAACAGGTGCAGTAATATGAACTTACATAATAGACTATACTGTACACATTTTCCATATTTGTCTTGGAATCAACTAAAGAAATCAACCAATAAAACATTAAGAGGAAATACTAAACAGACGTCAACTTAAGCTTTGCATTTTATTAGAGGACTCCCGAGTCCCGAGTCACTGGACACGAACTGAACACGACAACGACAGTCTACAAGCAGATGAGTAGACGACTGTACAGTGTACACACACACACACACACACACACATGCGCTAAAACGTTCATCATAAAAATTATATAGCTGCCTTTTCATCCTGATATTAGGTTATTCTTGACAGAGGACAGTGGAATGTATATTCGAATTTTTAATAAAGTACGAAAAGGGTACAAAAAAAGTACGGAAAAGGCACGAAAAAATAACGTAATTTTGTACCGTAACGTACTTAACAAGAATTATAGTACCGTAATTTCATACCGTACTTTAAGATTAAAAAATAACATACGGTACCGTACCATACCGTACTGCCACCCTTGGTTGTCATACAGTTGTGTTTGGTGACATTGTTTGCTGGTGATTTTAAGTGAATACAAAACTAATATGGATGGATGTTAAAATGATTTGTTTGTTTACACTGCAATGCTCATATGACTAACCCAAAACAATACATGGAATAATACAGAGTGCTGGGACAGATGCTCTCCCCAATGGTGGCCAGTATGTAGGTCACCTCCACAGACCCACTCTCCTCCTCCTCCTCCTCCCACCACTATCCACCTTGCTAGCAGGCCCCATCTTCTCCTCCTCCCCCTAGCAGAACTCTACTTATCAACCTTATCCCAACATTGTTCTCCTTGAAAGTAGAGTCTCTCTCCTCCTCCTCCCCTTCCCTACACCTTCCTTTTTGCTAGCACCCACTTCTCACCCTACACCTCATCCTCTAAACACCATCCTCCTTAGTTTCATACAAGATAGACTTACACCTTTCATAGGTGAAATTTAATTCATATATATAAAGGCTTTACACCCGTAGTTTTAAAACATTTGAGGGCCCTTACTGGAGCTCTATGAACTCTCCTAACAATCCAGGCCACAAAACGCTTCAGTGTTTCTAATAGGGAATCTGTTGCCTGGAGTAGTTTGAAGGGTTCATAGAGCTCCAGTAAGGGCCCTCAATTTGTTTAAAACTACGAGTGTCAATATCAGTAATAATGATAGGTTTATGACAAGGTAGTATAGGTATTATTAACAATAAGTATTTAAGTAGTATAAGTAATTATACTGTAATTATTTATGCAGTACCATAGTATTTATGTTAATGAAAGCCGACACCTGCGTTATATGATGTCGTAGCTTACTTTGTAGTGTTTAGTTCTATGATAAACTTTGTTTAGCCAAATTAATGAATGAAGACTGAATATATTATGTATGATTTGGTCCTTTCTCTTAGAGCCAGTAAACTCACATTAATTTTACAGTTGTGGTCAGTCTTTGGTTTGAGTACAGTAACTTCATTAACACACACACTGACACACACTTTACAACTAATTTCATTAACACACACACTTTACAACTAACTTCATTAACACACACACACACTAACACACAACCAGTCACAACACAACACCTCCTACTACACTGTCCTGACCTAACCTAATATATCCTGACCTAACCTAACCTAACCTTACCTGACCTAACCTAGCCTTACCTATTTGGTCTGACCTAACCTAATCTGACCTAACCTAATATACATAAACCTAACCTTACCTGACCTAACCAAGCCTTATATATTTGGTATGACCTAACCTAACCTCATCTAGACCACAGCAGACTATAGGGACCTACAGTACAGTAGGTATGGTTGATATATTGTGATAAGGATTTTGCATGTTTATATATTCATGTTAACTATTTCGTCTGTTTTGAACTAAACTAGGTACAGTTCTGGACTCATGAAACGGAGACACCCCGTCCATGAGCGAGGTTGTGTGGGTCTCTGCGCATCTGGTAATACTGGCAGGAGGAGGGAGGGACATGGGAGGGTGAGGTTGACGGTAGAGAGCACTTCTGGATACTGCACAGCCTGCGAAATTAAAAAAGATGAAAATTCTTTGGTAAATAACTACATTGTTATGTAATATTGTTAATAGCGGTTACGTGAGAAACTACAGTATAAATAATACAAATAATAGATACAAATGGGACTTGGCGATATTCGTTCTGCTTACCAAATAAAAGATTGATTTTTTTCTTGGCAGAAACTCACGGCTGTTATTTGGTAGTGTAATGAAACACTAACACATTATAAGGAGCTGAAAGGCCTTATTCCATACATGAGTTGGACTGTAGATTGTGCCTAGTAGCTATGTTGGCTCAGTCAATTCCTATATTGGCTGGCAAAAAACTAATATCCAGTGGCTAATAAGAGCTAAGGGAGGCAGAGAGATGCAGGAAGAGGGAGAGTATGACAGGCCACGAGTGATGGTATTGGCTCAGATAACACAGAGTGGGTGTTGATGTACTTTGGCCATGCACACCTCCACTAAAGGAGGAGGGGGGAGTCAGCCAATCACGACCAATTACAATATTCCAAGGCTAGATCTTGCTTTTGGTACCACTACTTTAACTGAGGCAAACTACCGGCACCTAACTGGACCTAGACTATTATTGGTGCTACAGAATATTACAGTAAATATTCAATAAATGTTCAAATGATGTAAGACTGGTATTGTTATTGTTTCAGATATGAAGTAACACTGTAGTTGGCAGCCCTGACACCAATAGCAGTGTGGTTGGCAGCCCTGACAACAGTAATAACCAAGTGGTCATATTGGTGGCAGAATAAAGCTGTGTTAGTGATGGAGGTGGAAGGAAGTGACACCATCAATGTTGTCAGAGAAGAGAAGTGTAACAAGTTGGTCTGTCAACAATGTGGTCGAAAGTTTAGTAGGAAATGCCATCTCACTCAGCATTTGTTAACTCATACTGCAAAGAAAATGCGTATGTGTGATGAGTGTGGTAAAGAGTTTTGTACGAAATATTACCTTAAAAAGCACATACTTATACACACAGGAGAGAAGAACTTTGAATGTGAAGAATGTGGTAAAAAGTTTGGGAGAAAGAGTGTTCTAAAGGAACACATACTTATACACACAGGAGAAAAGAACTTTGAATGTGAAGAATGTGGTAAAAAGTTTTTGAAAAAGAGTGCTCTAAAGAAACACATACTTATACACACAGGAGAAAAGAACTTTGAATGTGAAGAATGTGGTAAAAAGTATCAGACAAAGAGAATTTTAAAGACACACATACTTATACACACAGGAGTGAAGAACTTTGAATGTAATGAGTGTGGTAAAAAGTTTATGACAAAGGGTGGTTTAAGGACTCACATACTTATACACACAGGAGTGAAGAAATTTGAATGTGATGAGTGTGGTAAAAAGTTTGTGACAAAGGGTGATCTAAAGAAGCACATACTTATACACACAGGCGAGAAGAACTTTGAATGTGAAGAATGTGGTAAAAAGTTTGTGACAAAGGGTACTCTAAAGGAACACATAATACTTATACACACAGGAGAGAGGAACTTTGAATGTGAAGAATGTGGTAAAAAGTTTGTGAAAAAGAGTGCTCTAAAGAAACACATACTTATACACACAGAAAAGAACTTTGAATGTGAAGAATGTGGTAAAAAGTTTGTGACAAAGGGTACTCTAAAGAAACACATACTTATACACACAGAAAAGAACTTTGAATGTGAAGAATGTGGTAAAAAGTTTGTGACAAAAAGTGTTCTAAAGAGACACATACTTATACACACAGGAAAAAAGAACTTTGAATGTGAAGAATGTGGTAAAAAGTTTGCGACAAAGAATTATCTAAAGGCACACATACTTATACACACAGGAGTGAAGAAATTTGAATGTGATGAGTGTGGTAAAAAGTTTGTGACAAAGGGTGATCTAAAGAAGCACATACTTATACACACAGGCGAGAAGAACTTTGAATGTAATAAATGTGGTAAAAAATTTGTTAGGAAATCTCACCTTACTAAACATTTAATAGTTCATACAAGAGTATAAGATTTTGAATGTGATAAACAGGTTATGACTAAAGATGAACTAAATACACACATACTTATACACACAGGAGAGATTCTTCACATTCAAAGTTCCTCTTTTTTTTTCGTTTTTTTTTTTGAAAAAAAAAAAAAGAGAGGAACTTTGAATGTGAAGAATGTGGTAACACGTGTGTGAGAAAGGGCACAACAAAGTTTGTGAATATCTGCACTGGAAAATTTGCAAAGAAATGCAAGTGGAAGCCGCGAAAAAAGTCTGGGAGCACGAACCGTCACCGATCGTTTCAAATGGAAATATCACCATATTCTAAGATAAAATTATCCCAGCTGGCAGATACATCGAGGGAGGAGCAATTAAGCCCGGCATCGTCATATGGAATATAGGAAAGAAAACAGCCAAGATCATAGATGTAACAGTCCCCAATGACTACAGGCTAAATAGAGCTGAAAGGGAAAAAATCACCAAGTACCAAGACCTCAAAAATGACCTGAGAACAACATGGTCATTAAAAGAAAAAAATATTTTACCGGAAGTAGTAGGCGCGACGGGTATTATAAAGAAGAACCTAAAGAATTACCTTGAGGCTATACCTGGACGACCAAGCGCCTGTGAGGTGCAGATTGCTACCATCAAGGGAACTGTCACCATTCTGAAGAGGGCCCTTGGATACAAGGAATTCAACGCCTAGGGGGCAACTATAGGCCTCAGGGAGAGGCCCATTGCTACCCCACTGAAAATTCTGCTAAGAAGAATAAAAAAAAGAGAGTGAAGAACTTTGAATGTGGTAGGACATCTAACCTTAATGTACATTTAAAAGTTCATACAAGAGCATAGGATTTTGAATGTAATGAATGTAATAAAAAGTTTTCTGCCAAATCCCAACTCACGTTTACACAAAACTGTTGACACATGAAATAAAACATTGAATATAAGCGGTGGCAAACAATGATTGCTCCCCTCCCCCCTAAGCATGATAGGAAAAAAACTGAAAATATCAAGAGGTAGCACATTATATTGTAGGTGTATGGTGACAAGGTGAGTATTCAGTGTTGCCAACATTGGTGACAAGGTGAGTATTCAGTGTTGCCAACATTGGTGACAAGGTGAGTATTCAGTGTTGCCAACATTGGTGTAAAAGTGACTCCTTAAGGTGGTAATTCACTTTTGGTACATTGGAGTGCTTTGATTCCTCTAAAGTTTACCAGGAAACAGGACCAGAAGATAAAAACGAGTGGTGTTGCATTGTTGCTTGTATAGCACTACTATAATATAATATAATATAATATAATATGGCTTGTAATAACTGCAGAAATGTTGAAAAAGTGTGTGTGTGTGTGTATGTGTGTTTGTGGAGTGAATGTTGCTGATATTGTAAACCCTTAATATACAATGAATAAATCCAGGCTTGTGTTTTTCATCACCATACACACTGAGTGATTTACTCGCCCTGTGTTAAAAAGATAGTATGTGTGTGTGTGTGCCTTGGAGGCAGGGAGAAGTGCCAGAGGACTGGAGTAAAGCCATAATTATGACTGTATGGGGAGTAAGGATGAGTATGGTAGCTATAGTGGAAAAAGCCTTCTTAGTGTGACAGGGAAGGTGTATGGGAAGGTTCTTACTGAGTGATGACTGAAGTAACTGGGAATAAAGTTAGGCGAGGTTCAGAAAGGGGAGAGAATGTGTCCATCAGATCTTTACAATAAAATCAACATTGGAGAAATATATTGTGAAGGGTAGGAAGCTGTAGGCCTATGCTGCCTTTAATGCCCTTTATGGATGGAGAAAGAGTCATATGATAGGGTTGATAGGAGAGCTAAGGATTTATGGTGTTGGAAGGCATTGAAACCTTTGATTAAGAAGCAACAGATGTACATCTATACATACAAAGAAGTAGGAGGCATAATTAAGGGGAAAATATACTTTGGATACAATGGAGTGCCATGATTCCTCCAAAGTATTATGCCAAGAAACAGAACCTGGTGAACAATATTAATGTAATACTTGTGTAACATAATCATCTGTGTTATTAGATAAGAATAAATGTAATAAGTATAAGTTATGGTGAGGGTTGGTTGTTTTATAAGTGGAGTGACATTAAAAGGAGTCAGTGAACAGCTCACATTCAAGTCCAGAATTATCAGTTCTTGATGAAGGAATGAGCCATTCAACATTACAGTATACAAGTTGAAATGACCCAAAATGATCATTAATATGTACGTGTATTGGCTTAACAACAACAACAACAACAGGGTTTCCTTCTAAGAATAATTTTGTTTTGTCATCCACGTATATTTTTGCTACTAGGTCTATAATGTTTTTATCTATTTTAAAATATATCATTGCTTCAATTAATTTTTCTCTTTTTATTGAATCAAAAGCTTTAGAGAAGTTTATTGCTGTTACAAAGAGTGATATTTTATCCTTAAAACTTTGGTTTATACAATATTTCAAAATAAGTACATTATCCTCAATCCTGTTTCCTTTAGTAAAACGTGCTTGTGTGTCTATGATTAAGTTGTTATCTTTTAAGTGTTGTTCTATTTTATTTTTTATTATCCCCATCATTAATTTATATGAAATATTTGTCAGTGCAATTGGTCTTAATTTTTGTACTGTTGGTTTATTTTCTTTAGGTATCAATTTTGTGTGTGATATTTTCCAACTCTCTGGTATTTCCTTGTTTCCCTTTAAAATATTATTTAGGCATTTTTTTAATGTTTTTAATATTTCCTCATTATTCTTTAATAACTTATTTATTTCTGGTTTTATTTGATTTGGTCCAGGTGCTTTCTTTGGTTTTAATGTCTTTAGAAAAGTTACTATTTCATTATCATTTATTTCCGTTTCCTCCATTTTTACTATATTAGTTTGTAGAGGAGTAAAAGGAACAGCGTGGTGGACGGAGGAGGTTAAACGTGCAATTGAAGAGAAAAAGAAAGTATATACAGAGTGGTTGGGTAGTAGAGGTAATGGGGAGGTAGAGAGACGAAAAAGGGAAGTGTAGCCTATCTGGAGAAAAAGAGAGTGGTGAAGAGAGTAGTGAGTGAAAGTAAGAGAAGGGTAGATGAGGAGTTTGGAAGGAATCTAAGTGAGAAGTGGAGGGAATACAAGAAATTGTTCTGGAAAGAGGTTAAGAAAGTCAGGGAAGGAAACAAAGGAAATAGTGTGGTTGTGAAAGATAAGAATGGGCAAGTGTTGGTAGAAAAGCGTGGTAGAGTGGATAGATGGAGAGAACACTTTGATGAATTGCTAAATGTAGAGAATGAAATGCCAGCAAACATTAAGGGATGGGGTATGAGAGAGAAGAAGAGAGATAATAGGGGAGGAGGTGGGGATCAGGAGAGCAGAAGTATGTGAGGCTTTGAAGAAGGTGAAGATGGGTAAAGCATCGGGGATAGATGGGGTGTGTGGCGAAATGCTGAAGTATGGCGGTGAGATAGTGATTGAGTGGGTGTGGAAAATGTGTAGGCTAGCATGGGAGGAAGGAAGTGTGCCGGATGACTGGAAATCAGGAGTCATAGTACCACTGTACAAGGGTAAGGGAGAGAGGGGAGTGTGTGGGAACTATCGAGGAATATGTCTCCTTAGTGTAGTGGGGAAGGTGTATTGTAGGGTAGTGATTGAAAGAGTGAGAGAGAGGACAGAGAGATGGGTGGGAAAGGAGCAGGGTGGGTTTAGGAAGAGAAGAGGGTGTGTGGACCAGATTTTCTCTTTGAGGTGTGTTGTGGAAAAGTGTCTGGAGAAGGGACAGAAGGTGTATGCTGCATTTATGGATTTGGAGAAAGCGTATGACAGAATTGATCGAGAAGGTCTATGGAAAGTACTGAGAATATATGGAGTGCCTGGGAAGTTATTGAGGGCAGTGAAGAGTTTATATGAGGGTGCAAGAGCGGCAGTCAGGGTGGAGTGAGCAGAGTGAGTTGTTTGAATTGAATGTTGGGTTAAAGCAAGGTTGTGTAATGTCCCCGTGGTTGTTCAGTGTATATATGGATGGAGTCATGAAAGAGATACAGGGAAGAGCAGTGGATGTTGGTGTTCCCATGATGGGGGAGGGGAGGGAGTGGAAGCTTCCTGTGCTGCTGTTTGCTGACGATACAGTACTGGTGAGTGACAATGAGTGGGAGTTGCAGGGTCTGGTGAACATGTTTGGAACTGTGTGCGAGAGACGGAATTTGAAGGTAAATGTGGGAAAGAGCAAACTTATGGTCTTTGAGTGAGGGGCAGCCACAGATTGTGAGGTGAGGTTGAATGGCCAGGTTATGGCGAATGTCAGCTCATTTAAGTATCTGGGCAGTGTGATGAGTAAGGATGGAGGTTTGGAGGATGAGATGCAGGAGAGGGTACAACAGGGCAAGAGGGTTGTAGGAATGCTGAAGTCAGTGACAAGGAATAGGGCGATGAGTATGGAAGTGAAGAAGACTCTGCATGATAGTGTTGTAATCCCAACACTGACATATGGGAGTGAAGCGTGGACCATGACAAAGAGGCACAGATCAAGAGTGAGAGGTGTGGAAATGAGTTACCTGAGAAGCTCGTGTGGAGTGACATGGAGAGATAGATTGACAAACGAAGAAGTGCGTGAACGATGCAATGTGGATGTGGATTGCTGGAGAGTGTGAAGAGGAACACCTTGAGGTGGTTCGGTCCTATAGAACGTATGGGGAGCGAGAGATTGGTCAAGAAGGTGTATGAGAGTGAGGTGGAGGGATGGAGAGGAAGAGACAGACCCAGAACCAGATGGAAGGAGGGAGTTAGGAGGTATATGAGCGAAGGAGGCGTTGGATGGGAGGAGGGATGTCAGTTGGCAAGGGATAGGAATGCATGGAGGCATTTCATTTGTGGCCACGACCCCGGGGATTAAGGCGTCTGGCAATAGATAGATAGATAGTTTGTACTTCCTTCACCATATCTATATGTTCTCTTATTTCCTCTCTCACCCTATTTTCCTTTCCTTCTATCCTAACACAGAATCTTAACCTTTCCTCCTCCATCTCCTCTTCATATTTTGTTTTTATTTCACTGTTCCATACTTGTTTTATATTATTTACATGTTTTTTTATATATCATTTCCCAATATTCTATCAGCATTCTTTGTAATGCTTCATCTTTTAATTTATCTTTTTGTTCATTGTATATTATTATCTCCTTATTTTTTTCTTCCACTGCTTTTAATTTATTTATTTTATTCCATATTTTTTTATTATTTCTGTCTCTTTATTTCCTCTGTTTCTTTTATTTCATTTGCCTGTTTTGCTTCTTTTTTTTAGATTTTGTACTTTTAGTTTTTGTATTTTATATTTTTTGTCAAGCTCGGTTTTTTTGTTTACTTCAGTTGCGTTTCTCCTATTTCTATTTATTCTCTTTCTTATCTTTATTTCTCTCCTTATATCATTGTTCATCCATATTGGTTTTCATTTTTTAATTTGTTTATTTACTTTTAGTCTAAATGATTTTGTCATTTCAATTTTGGATACTTTTTTTAATAAATCATCAAATTTTTTTATATCTCCTATTTCCTCCTCCTCGATCTCCGATTTTACCTCTTCTATAAATGTCTTTGTATTTTCTTCAGTTATTTTTAAATATTTTATCTTCTCCCACCTTCCACCACCAAACCCTTCCCTTCTCACCTCCACCTTAAAATCTACATCTATTAAGTTATGATCTGATAGATCAAACTTTTCTCTATCCTCGTCTATTTTCATTTTTTTGTAATATTTTATCATAACATAGTCTACAGTATTACACTCCTTTGATTTCTACTTTCCCATGTTTTAACTCCCTCACATTCTGGTGTCCAATTTAGCAGTGTTCCATTTATGTGCTCTAGTGTTTCCAAAACAATTTCACCATTTCTATTTAAGCCCTGTTCTCCCACTACTCCTATATGTCCATTCCAAACCCCCATTATCACTAATCCCTCCTCTCTACACTCTGTTGCTTTTTTATATATCTATTCCTGTAATCTCTTATTCCTCTCTCTATCATTTACCGATAAATATATCAAAATTACATTTATATTCAATCCTTGTTTTGTCATTTTTACATGTAATAAATTTGTATGTACTGACTTCACCTCTTCAATACTTCCTTCATATTTTTCACTCATTAATAACATTAATCTTCCCCCTTTTCTCTCCTGACCCTCCCTGAACCCTTCAATCTTATACAACCCCTTTGAAATATTAAACTTATTATATCTTTGCTGCGTTTCTGTTATACATACAATTTTATTATCCTCCACTAATTGTTCTAATTCTATTAATTTACTAATTGTTAAGCCCTGAGTATTTATTAATGTAAACCCCAATTCTATCCCCCACTCTCTACCCTGTCCCTATTCCTGATATCTTCTGAATCTTAACAATTTACCATCTCTTACATTACCATCCTTGCTCTCCTTTTTCTTTCTGTTTCTCGATTGCCTTCTTTGTCTCTTCTCTCTCCCTCATTGTTAGATCTTTTGTTATTTGCACTCTCTTAGCCCACTCCTCTTTTGTGGGTTTTAAATTCTTTGCCTTCTTTAGTAACTCGTATTTCTTCTGCTCATTTTCTAATATCACGAGAAATGGCCTCCTTCTCCCTTCCTCCCATCTTCCTAACCTAATCACCTCCACCGCTCTAATGTCCTCACATTCTACCTCTCATTAATTGTTTATATCTTTGGTTATCATGTCTTGTCCTTTCAATTTCTTCCTCTTCCATATTAAAAATTATCAAATTGTTCTTTTTGTCTTTTTCCTCCCTTTCCTTCATTACTTCTTCCACTTTCTCCTTCATTTCCTTCATTAGTTTGTCATTAACTGTCTCCACTACTTTGTCTAATACTTCTTCTATTATTTCTCCTTTCATAGCCTGAAACTTACTCTTCCATTCCTCTGTAGTTCATTCTTTAGCATTTTATTGGTACGGCGGCCATCATGAACAGTGTTGCCAGATCTATTTGACATCATTTTCCTAACTTGACCTTTACAATTTCACTTGTTTACCTCAACAATTCTCTGTTTACTCTTGATCACTGACAGTCTTTTTGTTATTTTTTGTTCTGGTAGAATTTTCCCTGTTTATTCATGAACAATATTTATATAATGTCCCTATGTGGACTTTAATATTACCTCAAACCATTTCTATGCATCTGGCAACACTGATGATGATAAACAATATAAGTCAATGTAAAGACTGTGTATAATATTAACATTATTAATAGAAATATATCATTACATGAGATATAAAAATATAATGTTGACATTATAATAATTCCTTCATAATTATATATAAATATATATATATATATATATATATATATATATATATTATATTTATTATATATATAGTTTTATAATAACATTATAACAAGAAGAGCTCATATGACAATTATAAAGATTGACCAAAATAAACAAAGCAGCAGCTAGCTAATCGAGCTAATCGAGAAATAGTGGTGAAATAAGAAGTAGGTTCTTGTAGTGATCCCCACCTCCTAGACTTATCAGCCTATTACTGAACCAGTTCAATATGTCTATCGTACCGTGCTTTGAATGAGGCTACAATACTACAAAAAATTGGAGGTAATTCAAAATTCAGCTTTAAGGATTGTCCTGGGAGCATTTAAATCCTCCCCAGTCACATCCCTTGAGGTAGAATCCTCCCCAGTCACATCCCTTGAGGTAGAATCCTCCCTAGTCACATCCCTTGAGGTAGAATCCTCCCCAGTCACATCCCTTGAGGTAGAATCCTCCCCAGTCACATCCCTTGAGGTAGAATCCTCCCCAGTCACATCCCTTGAGGTAGAATCCTCCCCAGTCACATCCCTTGAGGTAGAATCCTCCCCAGTCACATCCCTTGAGGTAGAATCCTCCCCAGTCACATCCCTTGAGGTAGAATCCTCCCCAGTCACATCCCTTGAGGTAGAATCCTCCCCAGTCACATCCCTTGAGATAGAATCCTCCCTATCCTTACTGTCACACCGTCGCTCCACCTTACTTGTCCACATACCATAATTATGGTACTTATACCATAATTCAGTGTCTGTGTACCATGTACCATTCATTGTGTACCATGTACCATTCATTGTGTACCATGTACCATTCATTGTGTACCATGTACCATTCATTGTGTACCATGTACCATTCATTGTGTACCATGTACCATTCATTGTGTACCATGTACCATTCATTGTGTACCATGTACCATTCATTGTGTACCATGTACCATTCATTGTGTACCATGTACCATTCATTGTGTACCATGTACCATTCATTGTGTACCACGTACCATAATTTTGAGACATTATATTTTCTCGTTCACAGCCTTAGATCTGACTCATCTGAGTCACCTGTCAAGGGACCTCGATTCCCAAAGGAGATTAAAAGTGCCGTGTCACCCTGTGTAGCTGTCAAAGGCTACTTATTACTCCACATCTCACTAGGAAACACATTGCTTTAATATGTAGGCTATAGGGTCATTTGTTTAATAGCATAGGTTGGAGGACTGAGAAACTCTAAATTTGGCGACTTCATCACAGGGTGGTCCATTAAAGGCTGTAAACCATACAACCAGAGTATGCTGAGATTTCTGACCACCTTAATTCCTCTCTCTTATTGTCTACTTTTGTTCTCTATTAATGTGAAGGTTGTAGTAGTGGTAGTAGTGAATGTGGTGGTGATGATTCCCATTTAGATGATTTTCTAAACAGACCATTCCCTGTGTAATGTTTGTTGTTTGTTGTTGGTGTTGACTATAACAAGAAAAACACATTTGCCTTAACTTAATTATGTGATATTCCTCTGTTTTATAGTAAAATATAACCTGTTTATTAAAAAATGTGCTTATTAGTATAGATTAGTACAGTACAATAATAGTACCATAACTGATGTGCACAGCATACCATAATTTTGATGAAAGTACCATAATTTCAGCATTAGTGTACAATAATTTGGGCAGGTCAGCAGTGCAACCCTGCCACACATATACTAAACTTACAACGTCCCCTAAAGGTCATGCACTTCATTCACTCCTCCAAAAATATGACAGGAAACCGCTCCTTTGCCCCCTGCCATATCAAGCTCAGCTCACATGCCTTTTGTAGAAAGAGCCCTCTCCTTCTTTGCTACTATCTGGGTTACTCCACCTCTTTTTCTCTCACTGGAAAAACTTCTCCTCTGTGCCCTTGGTTCCCTATATCTGCTGTAATATCTCCAACTCTCCAGACAGATATACCTTGGTCTAAGGCCGACTGCCCTGTGAGGGGTAAAACATTATTTCTATCACTCCTCAGAACAAGATACACACAACACATACAAATATACACAGATGGTTCCCATATCCCTGACCCTCCATCAGTTGGTGCCTGTATTTATATACCAAAACAAAATAAATCAGTTGCATGGAGGTTGCCAGCCACTGCTACTATACTAACAGCAGAACTATATGCCCTAGAACAAGCTCTTCAAGCCACCTACACATTCACCTCACCTTGCTCCATAGCCATATTCACAGACTCACTCACAGCCCCACACTGACACACACTTTACAACTAACTTCATTAACACACACACACACTGACACACACTTTACAACTAACTTCATTAACACACACACACACACACTGACAGACACTTTACAACTAACCTCTTTAACACACACATGACACACACTTTACAACTAACTTCATTAACATATACACACACACACTGACACACACTTTACAACTAACTTCATTAACACACACACTGACACACACTTTACAACTAACTTCATTAACACACACACTGACACACACTTTACAACTAACTTCATTAACACCCACACTCAACCAGACACAACACAACACCTCCTACTACACTGTCCTGACCTATCCTAATATAATGTTACCTAACCAAACCTTACCTAACCTAACCTAACCAAACCTTACCTGACCTAACCTAGCCTTATCTATTTGGTCTGACCTAACCTTACCTGACCTAACCTAATATACATAAACCTAACCTTACCTAACCTAATATACATAAACCTAACCGTACCTAACCTAATATACATAAACCTAACCTTACCTGACCTAACCTAGCCTTACCTATTTGGTCTGACCTAACCTAACCTAATCTAGACCACAGCAGACTATAGGGACCTACAGTACAGTAGGTGTGGTTGATATATGTGTGGTAAGGATTTTGCATGTTTATATATTCACGTTAAGTATTTCGTCTGTTTTGAACTAAACTAGGTACAATAGAAACATTATTTTTTTTATTTCTTTAGTTTATTGGATATTCTTTGGCATTTGTAACAAGGTTCAGTTGTTTTGGAAGAGAGTCTCCTACATTGTGGAGGTACTGTACTGTAGGTTTGAGGCATGGTGTCCTTGAGCTTTGGTAGTGAAGATACATCATAGTTCTGTGGTAGTGCAGATACATCATAGTTCTACAACCCAGACTTGATCTTTCCCCAGAGAGCATGTATGACCTTTATCTGAGCTTTTGTGAGCTGTGTATTCTTCGGCATGGTTAGCAGTAGAGGGAATGGAAATAGGTTTGTCTTGCAACAAAATTGGCGTGAGACAGAATCACAGAGTGGCATACATCCACAAAGTAAAAGAGTTGCCAGATCCCTCAAGAATTAACATGGTGGCATACATCCACAAAGTAAAAGAGTTGCCAGATCCCTCAAGAATTTACATGGTGGCATACATCCACAAAGTCACATGGCTAACCTCACTTACTGGAACCATTATTGTAATGCTAGGTGTCTCTGAGTTGTCCGATCTCTCAAGAATTAACATGGTGGCAAGGGTATTGTGTCTCGTGCCTGTTTTCTATATGTCCCGCCCACCGCACATATATCAACCACGCCTACTTTAACTGAGGCAAACTACCGGCACCTAACTGGACATAGACTATTTTTGGTGCTACAGAATATTACAGTAAATATTCAGTAAATGTTCAAATGATGTAAGACTGGTATTGTTATTGTTTCAGATATGAAGTAACACTGTAGTTGGCAGCCCTGACACCAATAGCAGTGTGGTTGGCAGCCCTGACAACAGTAATAACCAAGTGGTCATATTGGTGGCAGAATAAAGCTGTGTTAGTGATGGAGGTGGAAGGAAGTGACACCATCAATGTTGTCAGAGAAGAGAAGTGTAACAAGTTGGTCTGTCAACAATGTGGTCGAAAGTTTAGTAGGAAATGCCATCTCACTCAGCATTTGTTAAATCATGCTACAAAGAAAATGTTTATGTGTGATGAGTGTGGTAAAGAGTTTAATAGGAAATTTGACCTTAAGTATCACATACTTATGCACACAGGAGAGAGGAACTTTGAATGTGAAGAATGTGGTAAAAAGTTTGTGACAAAGAATGTTTTAAAGTCACACATACTTATACACACAGGAGAGAGGAACTTTGAATGTGAAGAATGTGGTAAAAAGTATCAGACAAAGGGTGTTCTAAAAAATCACATTCTTATACACACAGGAGAGAAGAACTTTGAATGTGATGAGTGTGGTAAAAAGTTTGTGACAAAGAATGTTCTAAAGTCACACATACTTATACACACAGGAGTGAAGAACTTTGAATGTGATGAGTGTGGTAAAAAGTTTGTGACAAAGGCTGTTCTAAAGAAACACATACTTATACACACAGGAGAGAGGAACTTTGAATGTGAAGAATGTGGTAGAAAGTTTAAGAGAGAAGATGTTCTAAAGACACACATACTTATACACACTGGAGAGAAGAACTTTGAATGTGAAGAATGTGGTAAAAAGTTTAGTATGAAATCTTATCTTAAGAACCACACACTTCTACACACAGGAGAGAAAAACTTTGAATGTGATGAATGTGGTAAAAAGTTTGTGATAAAAAGTGAGCTAAAGAGACACATACGTATACACACAGGAATAAAGAACTTTGAATGTATTGAGTGTGGTAAAAAGTTTTTGACAAAGAATCAGCTAAACAAACACATACTTATACACACAGGAGTGAAGAACTTTAAATGTGAAGAATGTGGTAAAAAGTATCTGACAAAGAATCAGCTAAACAAACACATACGTATACACTCAGGAGTGAAGAACTTTGAATGTGATGAGTGTGGTAAAAAGTTTGTGACAAAGGGTGAATTAAAGGTACACATACTTATACACACAGGAGTGAAGAACTTTGAATGTGATGAGTGTGGTAAAAAGTTTGTGACAAAGGGTGAATTAAAGGTACACATACTTATACACACAGGAGTGAAGAACTTTAAATGTGGAGAATGTGGTAAAAAGTATCTGACAAAGAATCAGCTGAACAAACACATGATTGTACACACAGGAGTGAAAAACTTTAAATGTGAAGAATGTGATAAAAAGTTTGCGAGAAAGAGTGAATTAAAGCGACACATACTTCTACACACAAGTAAAAAGGACTTTGAATGTGAAGAATGTGGTAAAAAGTTTATGAGAAGTGGTGAATTAAATCGACACATACTTATACACACAGGAGTGAATAACTTTGAATGTGGTAAAAGGTTTGGTCTGAAATTTTCTCTTAATAAACATTTAAAAGTTCATTCAAGAGTATAGGATTTTGAATGTAATGAATGTGATAAAAGTTTTCTGCCAAATCCCAACTCACGTTTACACAAAACTGTTGACACATGAAATAAAACATTGAATGTAAGCGGTGGCAAACAATGATTGCTTCCCTTCCCCCTAAGCATGATAGGAAAAAAACTGAAAATATCAAGAGGTAGCACATTATATTGTTGGTGTATGGTGACAAGGTGAGTATTCAGTGTTGCCAACATTGGTGACAAGGTGAGTATTCAGTGTTGCCAACATTGGTGACAAGGTGAGTATTCAGTGTTGCCAACATTGGTGTAAAAGTGACTCCTTAAGGTGGTAATTCACTTTTGGTACATTGGAGTGCTTTGATTCCTCTAAAGTTTACCAGGAAACAGGACCAGAAGATAAAAACGAGTGGTGTTGTATTGTTGCTTGTATAGCACTACTATAATATAATATAATATAATATAATATAATATGGCTTGTAATAACTGCAGAAATGTTGAAAAAGTGTGTTTGTGGAGTGAATGTCGCTGATATTGTAAACCCTCAATATACAATGGTTAAATCCAGGCTTGTGTTATTCATCACCATACACAATGAGTGATTTACTCACCTTGTGTTAAAAAGATAGTATGTGTGTGTGTTTGTGTTATTCATCACCATACACACTGAGTGATTTACTCGCCCTGTGTTAAAAAGATAGTATGTGTGTGTGCCTTGGAGGCAGGGAGAAGTGCCAGAGGACTGGAGTAAAGCCATAATTATGACTGTATGGGGAGTAAGGATGAGTATGGTAGCTATAGTGGAAAAGGCCTTCTTAGTGAGACAGGGAAGGTGTATGGGAAGGTTCTTACTGAGTGATGACTGAAGTAACTGGGAATAAAGTTAGGCGAGGTTCAGAAAGGGGAGAGAATGTGTCCATCAGATCTTTACAATAAAATCAACATTGGAGAAATATATTGTGAAGAGTAGGAAGCTGTAGGCCTATGCTGCCTTTATGGATGGAGAAAAAGGCATATGATAGGGTTGATAGGAGAGCTAAGGATTTATGGTGTTGGAAGGCATTGAAACCTTTGATTAAGAAGCAACAGATGTACATCTATACATACAAAGAAGTAGGAGGCATAATTAAGGGGAAAATATACTTTGGATACAATGGAGTGCCATGATTCCTCCAAAGTATTATGCCAAGAAACAGAACCTGGTGAACAATATTAATGTAATACTTGTGTAACATAGTCATCTGTGTTATTAGATAAGAATAAATGTAATAAGTATAAGTTATATGAGGGTTGGTTGTTTTATAGGTGGAGTGACATTAAAAGGAGTCAGTGAACAGCTCACATTCAAGTCCAGAATTATCAGTTCTTGATGAAGGAATGAGCCATTCAACATTACAGTATACAAGTTGAAATGACCCAAAATGATCATTAATATGTATGTGTATTGGCTTAACAACAACAACAACAACAACAACAGGGTACGGCGGCCATCATGAACAGTGTTGCCAGATCTATTTGACATCATTTCCCTAACTTGACCTTTATCATTTCACTTGTTTACCTCAATAATTCTCTGTTTACTCTTGATCACTGATGGTCTTTTTGGTATTTTTTGTTCTGGTAGAACTTTCCCTGTTTATTCATGAACAATATTTATATAATGTCCCTATGTGGACTTCGATATTACCTCAAACCATTTCTATGCATCTGGCAACACTGATGATGATAAACAATATAAGTCAATGTAAAGACTGTGTATAATATTAACATTATTAATAGAAATATATCATTACATGAGATATAAAAATATGATGTTGACATTATAATAATTCCTTCACAATTATATATATATAGAGAGAGATATATATTATATTTATTATTATTATATAGTTTTATAATAACATTATAACAAGAAGAGCTCATTTGACAACTTAGAATTGGCCACTTAAGACTGAACGCCCATCTTCATCGCCTGGGGATGACACCACTGCCCTTGGTGCCCTACACAACCAGACACTCCAGAACACCTACTACTGCATTGTCCTCGTCACCATTCTCACCCTCCTTCAATCACTCCCGACCATTGGCCTCCACAGACCTTCACTAAAGGACCTCCTGGCTGGATCACTGGACCATTGGCCTCCACAGACCTTCACTAAAGGACCTCCTGGCTGGATCACCGGACACTGGACAACCCTATAAACCCATTAAACACACAAGAACATTTCTACACAACACACAACAACTACACAGAATATAACACACTAATTAACCGCACATAGCGCCTTCGGGGCACTAGAGGCTGTGACATCACAGTCTAAAAGGCCCCAACAAACACCAAGAAGAAGAAGAAAAAGAAAATAAACAAAGCAGCAGGTTCAACATTACCAAGCAATTACCATTCAATACTACAAAAAATTGGAGGTAATTCAAAATTCAGCTTTAAGGATTGTCCTGGGAGCATTTAAATCCTCCCCAGTCACATCCCTTGAGGTAGAATCCTCCCCAGTCACATCCCTTGAGGTAGAATCCTCCCCAGTCACATCCCTTGAGATAGAATCCTCGGAATATTTTTACAAGTTGCCACAACTTCATTTCGAAAATTTTAGTGTTACCAGTGTTTATATTTCACTATTACAAACAGCTTTTCTATATACCATTTCATCTGCAAATGCTGCATAACAGTAGTTACCTCTTATAGTTAGGTCCCGGTAGTCTGCCCAAGTTAGGTCCCGGTAGTCTGCCCAAGTTAGGTCCCGGTAGTGTGTCCCAGTCCAGATTAGGTTAGGTCAGGTCAGGTGAGGTCTGACTAATTTCTACTGTGTAATTTTTCCTGCTTAGGTCCCGGTAGTCTGCCCAGGTTAGGTCCCGGTAGTCTGCCCCAGTTAGGTCCCGGTAGTCACACTAAATCCATCTAGGAAATATATTCTTTTCCAGTGAAATCCTGTTGTGGCAACTTGTAAAAATTTACCGAATCCTCCACAGTCACATCCCTTGAGATAGAATCCTCCCTATCCTTACTGTCACACCGACGCTCCACCTTACTTATCCACATACCATAATTATGGTACTTATACCATAATTCAGTGTCTGTGTACCATGTACCATTCATTGTGTACCATGTACCATTCATTGTGTACCATGTACCATTCATTGTGTACCATGTACAGCTCCGGACAGATCAATGGTCCACACTTCTTCCACCCTTGCCTTGGTGTGGGCCTCAACGGATATGGTATCACTGACAGGTGGAGGGGGGAGGGGAGAAATGTGGGCGGAGTTATATAGGGGGGGTAGCGTTACCAATGTTGAGCCATCCAGAAATTTGAATCCCGAACCACTTGTGATCATGGATGTGAACCACTCACTTGAAGGTGGTAGGAGAGGAGGGGTTGGGTTGGGGAGAGAGGGGTAAAGCTTCACCAGTGATCGAGATGGAGAGAATTATTGGATCAAGTAGCTAAATGTTTTCTTCTGTAATCTAAATCCAACTCTGATGCTGCATTCCATGGGATATTCTTTATTATTTGAAATGAATCCAGATTTTACCTAATATAATTAACACGACACCAGTTTTTGATGACTAATATATCAAGCGATGCACCACCTACCCAGTGTTAAGTTACATTTCAAGTAAATCCTTTATTTTTATCCTGTATCATTTATGACATTTTCTAAGAAACGTCTATTGTGTAACTGGTTACCAAAGGATAATAGTTATAGTGTAAGATGTTAATTACCTAATAACTACTCCATCTGTTCTTCCTCACCCCGTCCTCCCTTATTCAATTCACTGTTTCCTCTCCCTCCATCCCAGCATTCCTTTACTCTTCATCTTACCACCACTACCATCATTCTGTGTGTTGCTGCATAATCTGTTAATGCGCAAACACGACCACAATAGAAATAAAAGTGATATTTGGTATGCAAATACAATCCGTTATATATGACGAATATATTTATTACCTGTATTTATTTATCTGAGGTCAACATCTAGGCCAGCCATTCAGACGCCCAGTATAGTGAACCAATCACAAGATTTAGAGGATATTGTGTCACAACTATTGTTATTACTAATTAAAACAGGGAAAAATTGAAATCAGACATTTATTGGTTATTGTTTACATCTCCACAAGTCCTCGTCACGAAGCATTCAAACCCATAATCCAACTGGGTCTGTAGGCACCACACTGTAATTATAATAACCACAATTATAATAACTGTTAACTTATTATAACCTGAAGTTTATACTTCGACCTCACGTTTGCATTAAGCATGTGTAATGTTTGTTTTGTTTTCTTATTATTATTATAAGTACCGATATATGTATTGCTTTAGACCCTTAGCCACGATGATATACAGTATATACACTATTTATATACACTTCTATGAAGATATTAAGGCTTGAAATACTGTAGATTACATATTTCATTTTATTACTCATCAATTTGTTGCTAGTATCGTGTTCAACCACCCTCCTTCTCAATGACAGCCTGCAGTCGCTCGGGCATTGAGGCACCATGCCTCCTCATTGTATAATATATATGGTTTTCCCCGAAAAATCTCCCACTGTGTTCTGGTGTGACGTAACAAATCTGCTGTGGTTCTCTGTCGTTCTGGCTCCCACGTGTTAACGATAGAACCTCATACATTTTCTATAGGGTTCAGATCGCAGTCTTAAATAGACAAATCTATCACCTGCAAATAATCATGAGCAGTAAACCATTTTTGAACTTTCCTCGCCATATGGATAGGGCATCGGTCGTGTATAGGACAGATAAGGTAGTTGAAAAGAAATTAAAAACATTTAGAATATGTGCTTCATTATATTGCATTTGATCGATCTATTAAATAAAGACACTGTCTATTGTTCACCCCCGTAGAGAGATACTGATTATAATTATTATCCTTTGGATATTAAGCAACAAATAACGGAGCTGAGACAATTAATTTTCTGTCTTCAGCTTTACCTGTATTCTTTTCACCCCTCATGCTGGCAGTCCCCCTCTTTATCACCTCTTCTCGCCGTAAAATAAATAAATTTCTACCTATATTTTTCAAGTAACTGGCAACCTCACACAACCTCCTCTCACCTGTCTTCTCTCTCTCTCACGTCCCCTTCCTTCCTTGCCTTCTGTAGTATTTTTTATCTTTTGTTTCTCATATTTTTAACCTTCTCATTCGTTCTTTGAAAGTTTTAATGACATAGGCCTTTCTCCCTTATCACCCATTGTCCTTCAAATTTATGCAAGCAAATGGATATGATAATAGTTATGTAGAATATATATATATATATATATATATATATATATATATATATATATATATATATATATATATATATATATATATATATATATATATATATATGAAATGAGAGAGAAAGAAGGGGGGGGGGGGGGTTATGGAGGGGCTGGTGGAGGAAGAGAGAACAAGAGAGACGCCAATAACCGTGGCTGTAGAGACGTTTTCTTGAAGATTTATGGTTGACTTTGGGCGAAGGAACTAATGGAGATGGAGTTCACATTAACAAACCTATATAATTAAGTATTGAATTTTATCATTGTCATCATAATATTATTATTTTCTACTCTCATCTGTAGGCTAATTAAGTATTGTTCGATATCAGCAGAACTGTAATGACATCAGATAGGATGGGTGACTATAAAACTTGGACATATGTAATGAAATGGCTATACTCAATGGTAAATGTGTTTCAACAATAATGAATATATTAAACAAAATTATGAGAACCACAATTATCCATATATTGTATGTGAAAAGAATAATATTCTGTGGAACGGAATGAGACAATCGAATCTCTCCTGCAGAATATAAGCTTATTTCTGGTGAAGTGAAGGTTCGAGTCATGTGAATCACAGTTCCCTTTACACACACACACACACACACACACACCAATCCCACATCTTGTAGCTTTCACAGGCTTACCAACCTAACACACGGGGGGGAAAATAACTTGTTCTACGTTACATATAAGTGTATTATTGGATTACAAGTAAATTTCTGGCCATAACAAGGAAATCATTAACACGTAGACAAAGCAGAATAAAGCTAGTTACTATTTGTGAAACATATGATAATCAGTGGTGACAACCTATGAGACGTCAGCCTTCATAACCCTACACATTTCTAATGACGAGTATTTATGTGCACACAATAATATAAAGGATTAATTCAATAGAAGACTACCATCAGCATCTTGCTATTACTTTTAATACTAACTTTATAAAGATATTATTGCACCTTGTATTCCACAATATTTATATAATAAAACTCTTAATAGTGACAACATTAAAGTAAAATACAATATACAGAAATACAAATTCCAGTTCCATTTCTATAAAGCATTACATATTTGTCTTCCATTCTTCTTAGTGTTTAAAATTATGAATTTAGATGCGGCCTATAGGCCTATATATTACGTCTAGTTATCACCCACAAGACTTAATTATTAATGTTGGCAATCTTGCAAACCAATGTATTTTGAGAGCCAGAACTGTTACATATTATTCTCCCGACAAAGAGAATATATATGTTTGTCACCTTTGATTCTCCAGGTTTAATAAAAACAGTGGATTATCGGTAAATTTTTACTTAATAATTTGGTTATGGGTGATAAGAGAGAAAAGCTTATGTCATTAAAACTTTCAAAGAACGAATGAGAAGGTTAAAAATATGAGAAACAAAAGATAAAAAATACTACAGAAGGCAAGGAAGGAAGGGGACGTGAGAGAGAGAGAAGACAGGTGAGAGGAGGTTGTGTGAGGTTGCCAGTTACTTGAAAAATATAGGTAGAAATTTATTTATTTTACGGCGAGAAGAGGTGATAAAGAGGGGGACTGCCAGCATGAGGGGTGAAAAGAATACAGGTAAAGCTGAAGACAGAAAATTAATTGTCTCAGCTCCGTTATTTGTTGCTTAATATCCAAAGGATAATAATTATAATCAGTATCTCTCTACGGGGGTGAACAATAGACAGTGTCTTTATTTAATAGATCGATCAAATGCAATATAATGAAGCACATATTCTAAATGTTTTTAATTTCTTTTCAACTACTCACCCTTATCTGTCCTATACACGACCGATGCCCTATCCATATGGCGAGGAAAGTTCAAGAATGGTTTACTGCTCATGATTATTTGCAGGTGATAGATTTGTCTATTTAAGACTGCGATCTGAACCCTATAGAAAATCTATGAGGTTCTATCGTTAACACGTGGGAGCCAGAACGACAGAGAACCACAGCAGATTTGTTACGTCACACCAGAACACAGTGGGAGATTTTTCGGGGAAAACCATATATATTATACAATGAGGAGGCATGGTGCCTCAATGCCCGAGCGACTGCAGGCTGTCATTGAGGAGGGTGGTTGAACACGATACTAGCAACAAATTGATGAGTAATAAAATGAAATATGTAATCTACAGTATTTCAAGCCTTAATATCTTCATAGAAGTGTATATAAATAGTGTATATACTGTATATCATCGTGGCTAAGGGTCTAAAGCAATACATATATCGGTACTTATAATAATAATAAGAAAACAAAACAAACATTACACATGCTTAATGCAAACGTGAGGTCGAAGTATAAACTTCAGGTTATAATAAGTTAACAGTTATTATAATTGTGGTTATTATAATTACAGTGTGGTGCCTACAGACCCAGTTGGATTATGGGTTTGAATGCTTCGTGACGAGGACTTGTGGAGATGTAAACAATAACCAATAAATGTCTGATTTCAATTTTTCCCTGTTTTAATTAGTAATAACAATAGTTGTGACACAATATCCTCTAAATCTTGTGATTGGTTCACTATACTGGGCGTCTGAATGGCTGGCCTAGATGTTGACCTCAGATAAATAAATACAGGTAATAAATATATTCGTCATATATAACGGATTGTATTTGCATACCAAATATCACTTTTATTTCTATTGTGGTCGTGTTTGCGCATTAACAGATTATGCAGCAACACACAGAATGATGGTAGTGGTGGTAAGATGAAGAGTAAAGGAATGCTGGGATGGAGGGAGAGGAAACAGTGAATTGAATAAGGGAGGACGGGGTGAGGAAGAACAGATGGAGTAGTTATTAGGTAATTAACATCTTACACTATAACTATTATCCTTTGGTAACCAGTTACACAATAGACGTTTCTTAGAAAATGTCATAAATGATACAGGATAAAAATAAAGGATTTACTTGAAATGTAACTTAACACTGGGTAGGTGGTGCATCGCTTGATATATTAGTCATCAAAAACTGGTGTCGTGTTAATTATATTAGGTAAAATCTGGATTCATTTCAAATAATAAAGAATATCCCATGGAATGCAGCATCAGAGTTGGATTTAGATTACAGAAGAAAACATTTAGCTACTTGATCCAATAATTCTCTCCATCTCGATCACTGGTGAAGCTTTACCCCCCTCTCTCTCCAACCCAACCCCTCCTCTCCTACCACCTTCAAGTGAGTGGTTCACATCCATGATCACAAGTGGTTCGGGATTCAAATTTCTGGATGGCTCAACATTGGTAACGCTACCCCCCCTATATAACTCCGCCCACATTTCTCCCCTCCCCCCTCCACCTGTCAGTGATACCATATCCGTTGAGGCCCACACCAAGGCAAGGGTGGAAGAAGTGTGGACCATTGATCAGTCCGGAGCTGTACCATTCATTGTGTACCATGTACCATTCATTGTGTACCATGTACCATTCATTGTGTACCATGTACCATTCATTGTGTACCATGTACCAGTCATTGTGTACCATGTACCATTCATTGTGTACCATGTACCATTCATTGTGTACCATGTACCATTCATTGTGTACCATGTACCATAATTTTGAGACATTATATTTTCTCGTTCACAGCCTTAGATCTGACTCATCTGAGTCACCTGTCAAGGGACCTCTATTCCCAAAGGAGATTAAAAGTGCCGTGTCACCCTGTGTAGCTGTCAAAGGCTACTTATTACTCCACATCTCACTAGGAAACACATTGCTTTAATATGTAGGCTATAGGGTCATTTGTTTAATAGCATAGGTTGGAGGACTGAGAAACTCTAAATTTGGCGACTTCATCACAGGGTGGTCCATTAAAGGCTGTAAACCATACAACCAGAGTATGCTGAGATTTCTGACCACCTTAATTCCTCTCTCTTATTGTCTACTTTTGTTCTCTATTAATGTGAAGGTTGTAGTAGTGGTAGTAGTGAATGTGGTGGTGATGATTCCCATTTAGATGATTTTCCAAACAGACCATTCCCTGTGTAATGTTTGTTGTTTGTTGTTGGTGTTGACTATAACAAGAAAAACACATTTGCCTTAACTTAATTATGTGATATTCCTCTGTTTTATAGTAAAATATAACCTGTTTATTAAAAAAATGTGCTTATTAGTATAGATTAGTACAGTACAATAATAGTACCATAACTGATGTGCACAGCATACCATAATTTTGATGAAAGTACCATAATTTCAGCATTAGTGTACAATAATTTGGGCAGGTCAGCAGTGCAACCCTGCCACACATATACTAAACTTACAACGTCCCCTAAAGGTCATGCACTTCATTCACTCCTCCAAAAATATGACAGGAAACCGCTCCTTTGCCCCCTGCCCTATCAAGCTCAGCTCACATGCCTTTTGTAGAAAGAGCCCTCTCCTTCTTTGCCACTATCTGGGTTACTCCACCTCTTTTTCTCTCACTGGAAAAACTTCTCCTCTGTGCCCTTGGTTCCCTATATCTGCTGTAATATCTCCAACTCTCCATACAGATATACCTTGGTCTAAGGCCGACTGCCCTGTGAGGGGTAAAACATTATTTCTATCACTCCTCAGAACAAGATACACACAACACATACAAATATACACAGATGGTTCCCATATCCCTGACCCTCCATCAGTTGGTGCCTGTATTTATATACCAAAACAAAATAAATCAGTTGCATGGAGGTTGGCAGACACTGCTACTATACTAACAGCAGAACTATATGCCCTAGAACAAGCTCTTCAAGCCACCTACACATTCACCTCACCTTGCTCCATAGCCATATTCACAGACTCACTCACAGCCCCACACTGACACACACTTTACAACTAACTTCATTAACACACACACACACTGACACACACTTTACAACTAACTTCATTAACACACACACACACTGACAGACACTTTACAACTAACTTCATTAACACACACACACACTGACAGACACTTTACAACTAACTTCATTAACACACACACACACTGACACACACTTTACAACTAACTTCATTAACACACACACACACTGACACACACTTTACAACTAACTTCATTAACACACACACACACTGACAGACACTTTACAACTAACTTCATTAACACACACACACACTGACAGACACTTTACAACTAACTTCATTAACACACACACACACTGACAGACACTTTACAACTAACTTCATTAACACACACACACACTGACACACGCTTTACAACTAACTTCATGAAAACACACTGACACACACTTTACAACTACAGTACTCAAAAAGAGAGAAATTGTGTAATACTTACTGCATAATTAGCTACTGTACAAGAGCCATTATTTTAAGGGATAAACAGCTTACCTGACTCTCCGTACCCAAACAGACCAGGTGTGTACGATCTGTTCCAAGCACAACTACAACAACTTGAGTGACGAGGTGAGCCAGTTCCTGTGCGGTCCACGGCATACCAAAGCAGCACATCCTACAGCTTCCCGACCAACTTCTCAACACGTCAGTACTCTACTTCATCCCTTTCACTCTCTCTGGTTTGGCCACTGTTTCTTTCTTTCTCTCTTGTACTTTTTGTCTTTGAATTTCTGTTATTTATATTGTTTTATTTTCTTGATTTGTTTCTTTATCATCATGGCACTGTGGTCATACAATCCCATCACTCTCTGGTTATTTCATTATCTTTCCCTCCCTCTCTCCTCTTCTTTGATCTCCATTAGGCTATAATAGTATACCCTTCACTATCACTTGGCTTATCCCTGTCTCTTTCTCTCTCACTGTCTCTCTCTTATTATAGGATAGATTTGTCTACATTTTTTTATCCAACAAAATGTTTGTGTCACTCTCTCTGGCTCGGTTTTGGTCAGTCTCTGTTTGTTTGTCTGTCCCTCTATATTTATTTGTCTCAAGTTATCTTTGCATTCCTGTACAGTCATTTTATTTTGTTATTGTTCTAGCTCAATAGTATGTCAGTATGTGCTGCTTTTACTTACTCCTTAATTTGTTTTTTAGGACTCTTTCAGTCTCTTGTTTAGATCTGTACAGTATTACATTTTCATTACATATATGGTTTCATTTGTAAATCTGTTAAAGCCATCATTATCTCTCTTTTTTCCTTTCATACCTTCTCGAACCTTTCTCATATTGTCTCACTTCCTTGACCTCCTTTTCTGTATCTGTGTGTGTTAGAGCTGCTAATTTTTTATGCTATTCTGTTTAAAGCTGAATGTTTGTTTTTGTGTGGATATTAACAAGTCTGTTAGAGTACAATATCAACCCTTTATAAACTAAAACACAGCTCTATAAATTTATGTCTAACCTTTTCACCCTATCTTTATAGATGAAGATATATCCAGTAATGCTAGCTGGTTAGCCAGTTCTAGACATGCCAATCATTGATTTTCTTAAATACTTTATGTAATGTATTATACAGTACTGTATAGTATATACAATACAGTATTCAGTCTGATATTCTGTTCCTGTAATTCACCAAAAATGTCCACAGCTTGTATGTTGGTACATATTGTCACCTCCACAGACCCACTCTCCTCCTCCTCCTCCCACCACTATCCACCTTGCTAGCAGGCCCCATCTTCTCCTCCTCCCCCTAGCAGAACCCTACTTATCAACCTTATCCCAACATTGTTCTCCTTGAAAGTAGAGCCTCTCTCCTCCTCCTCCCCTTCCCTACACCTTCCTTTTTGCTAGCACCCACTTCTCACCCTACACCTCATCCTCTAAACACCATCCTCCTTAGTTTCATACAAGATAGACTTACACCTTTAATAGGTGAAATTTAATTCATATATAAAAAGGCTTTACACCCGTAGTTTTAAAACATTTGAGGGCCCTTACTGGAGCTCTATGAACTCTCCTAACAATCCAGGTCACAAAACGCTTCAGTGTTTCTAATAGGGAATCTGTTGCCTGGAGTAGTTTGAAGGGTTCATAGAGCTCCAGTAAGGGCCCTCAATTTGTTTAAAACTACGAGTGTCAATATCAGTAATAATGATAGGTTTATGACAAGGTAGTATAGGTATTATTAACAATAAGTATTTAAGTAGTATAAGTAATTATACTGTAATTATTTATGCAGTACCATAGTATTTATGTTAATGAAAGCCGACACCTACGTTATATGATGTCGTAGCTTGCTTTGTAGTGTTTAGTTCTATGATTAACTTTGTTTAGCCAAATTAATGAATGAAGACTGAATATATTATGTATGATTTGGTCCTTTCTCTTAGAGCCAGTAAACTCACATTAATTTTACAGTTGTGGTCAGTCTTTGGTTTGAGTACAGTAACTTCATTAACACACACTTTACAACTAACTTCATTAACACACACACTGACACACACTTTACAACTAACTTCATTAACACACACACTGACACACACTTTACAACTAACTTCATTAACACACACACTGACACACACTTTACAACTAACTTCATTAACACACACACTAACACACACTTTACAACTAACTTCATTAACACACACACTGACACACACTTTACAACTAACTTCACACACACTCAACCAGACACAACACAACACCTCCTACTACACTGTCCTGACCTATCCTAATATAATGTTACCTAACCAAACCTTACCTTACCTAACCAAACCTGACCTAACCTAACCTAGCCTAACCTATTTGGTCTGACCTAACCTTACCTGACTTAACCTAATATACATAAACCTAACCTTACCTAACCTAATATACATAAACCTGACCTTACCTGACCTAACCTAGCCTTACCTATTTGGTCTGACCTAACCTAACCTAATCTAGGCCACAGCAGACTACAGTACAGTAGGTGTGGTTGATATATGTGTGGTAAGGATTTTGCATGTTTATATATTCACGTTAAGTATTTCGTCTGTTTTGAACTAAACTAGGTACAATAGAAACATTATTTTTTTATTTTTTTAGTTTATTGGATATCCTTTGGCATTTGTAACAAGGTTCAGTTGTTTTGGAAGAGAGTCTCCTACATTGTGGAGTTACTGTACTGTAGGTTTGAGGCTTGATGTCCTTGAGCTTTGGTAGTGAAGATACATCATAGTTCTGTGGTAGTGCAGATACATCATAGTTCTGTGGTAGTGCAGATACATCATAGTTCTACAACCCAGACTTGATCTTTCCCCAGAGAGCATGTATGACCTTTATCTGAGCTTTTGTGAGCTGTGTATTCTTCGGCATGGTTAGCAGTAGAGGGAATGGAAATAGGTTTGTCTTGCAACAAAATTGGCTGTGGGGGTGGACTGAAGATATCAATAAATGTGGCTTTATAATAAATTACCAAAGCTTACCTTGCTGGTAATATGTAATCTCGTTGGTTGGCTGCAGCGAGTTACCCAGAGTTATAATCCCTGTATCCTTCCCTCCAACACAATAAATTTATTTCTGGGTTCGTCCTGCTATATATGTATGATTATAGAGCATGCAATAATGGTCAATTACAACACAAAATGCCAATTTTTCTCTATTTATTAATTAAATTCCAAGCCAACAAAATGAATAATTAAATTCAATCAAAAAATCACACACACACACTTCCGTTCACGCTCCAATAGATAGCTATGTATATGTACTTACTCTTCGTCGCTCAGACACGTGCTTCCTCAGTCGCTCGTAGTACACGTGGACAGTAATATTACGTTACTTTAATATACTTATCACGAGCTAGCACTTCACCCTCGCACACACAGGAGGCGATAATTACGTTATCGTAATAGTAATGGAAATCAAGCAACCCAGTTGGTATATTTCAATGTCAATTTCACACTCGTTTACTGTCCCTCGTACACACACACACACTCGTAAATTCCGGCCAGCCCTCTCCTCACCTGTAAAAATGACACCTTACTGATTCTCGTCTAGCGAATGAATAGTGAGTTAATTAACAATAAGTCTTGTGAAAAAGTATTTAAACAATTTCGACGCTACGTTAAAACTATAGGCCCCCAGGCAAGGCAAGGAGGGCTGGATACGACGTGTTGCTTCGTGGAGTGTACTATACCAACTGCTTGTATTCAAAACCAAGGTATGGGTGGTGGAGATTAATTACCCTTCTGACTCCTCCCCATTCTACCTGGCCAGTGACTCATCATCAAGACTGTCCAATATCTACGTGTTCGTATGGCCTAATCCTTGACTACGTTTACATATGTCACTCACACTTTAGTTATACATGCAAATCACTTTTCCCATAACATGCAACTGCTTGCAAATGATTCCCTTCCACTTCAAAATCAATTTTAATAAGTAATAGATGCCCCCATAGCATAATTATTAATGCAAAATTTGTAGCAATGACTCCAGACACGGGATGGAGTGAGTGGGTACTCGACCTCACCTGACCTGACATGACCTTTCCTTAATTAACAGGTACCTAGCACTCCTCTATTTTCAAATTTCTCTGTCTTTGTCTTCCTGACTTGACTGAATGGAAATTCCCATACACGTGGTGTCCCTTTGTTAATATATATATAATATATAGCATCCTACTACGTACGTACGTTACGTTATGATCACGGATCAAACCGTGACATTGGCGTGAGACAGAATCACAGAGTGGCATACATCCACAAAGTAAAAGTGTTGCCAGATCCCTCAAGAATTAACATGGTGGCATACATCCACAAAGTAAAAGTGTTGCCAGATCCCTCAAGAATTAACATGGTGGCATACATCCACAAAGTAAAAGTGTTGCCAGATCCCTCAAGAATTAACATGGTGGCATACATCCACAAAGTCACATGGCTAACCTCACTTACTGGAACCATTATTGTAATGCTAGGTGTCTCTGAGTTGTCAGATCTCTCAAGAATTAACATGGTGGCAAGGGTATTGTGTCTCGTGCCTGTTTTCTATATGTCCCGCCCACCACACATATATCAACCACGCCTACTTTAACTGAGGCAAACTACCGGCACCTAACTGGACATAGACTATTTTTGGTGCTACAGAATATTACAGTAAATATTCAGTAAATGTTCAAATGATGTAAGACTGGTATTGTTATTGTTTCAGATATGAAGTAACACTGTAGTTGGCAGCCCTGACACCAATAACAGTGTGGTTGGCAGCCCTGACAACAGTAATAACCAAGTGGTCATATTGGTGGCAGAATAAAGCTGTGTTAGTGATGGAGGTGGAAGGAAGTGACACCATCAATGTTGTCAGAGAAGAGAAGTGTAACAAGTTGGTCTGTCAACAATGTGGTCGAAAGTTTAGTAGGAAATGCCATCTCACTCAGCATTTGTTAACTCATACTGCAAAGAAAATGCTTATGTGTGATGAGTGTGGTAAAGAGTTTTGTACGAAATATTACCTTAAAAAGCACATACTTTTACACACAGGAGAGAAGAACTTTGAATGTGAAGAATGTGGTAAAAAGTTTGTGACAAATAGTATTCTAAAGACTCACATGCTTATACACACAGGAGAGAAGATTTTTGAATGTGATGAGTGTGGTAAAAAGTTTTTCAGAAAGGGTGTTCTAAATAAGCATGTACTTATACACACAGGAGAGAGGAACTTTGAATGTGAAGAATGTGGTAAAAAGTTTGTGACAAAGAGTGCTCTAAAGACTCACATGCTTATACACACAGGAGAGAGGAACTTTGAATGTGAAGAATGTGGTAAAAAGTTTGTTCTAAAGAGTGTTCTAAAGAAGCACTTACTTATGCACACAGGAGTAAGGAACTTTGAATGTGAAGAATGTGGTAAAAAGTTTACGAGAGACGATGTTCTAAAGGATCACATTCTTTTACACACAGGAGAGAGGAACTTTGAATGTGAGGAATGTGGTAAAAAGTTTGTGACAAAGAGTGTTCTAAAGAAGCACATTCTTATACACACAGGAGAGAGGAACTTTGAATGTGAAGAATGTGGTAAAAAGTTTAATACGAAATCTCGCCTTAAGCTACACAGCATTGTTCACACAAGAGAGAGGAACTTTGAATGCGAGGAATGTGGTAAAAGGTTTGTGACAAAGGGTACTCTAAAGGAACACATAATACTTATACACACAGGAGAGAGGAACTTTGAATGTGAAGAATGTGGTAAAAAGTTTGTGAAAAAGAGTGCTCTAAAGAAACACATACTTATACACACAGGAGTGAAGAACTTTGAATGTAATGAGTGTGGTAAAAAGTTTGGGACAAAATGTAATTTAAGGAAGCACATACTTATACACACAGGAGAGAGGAACTTTGCATGTGATGAGTGTGGTAAAGAGTTTAATAGGAAATCTCACCTTAAGAATCACATACTTATACACACAGGAGAGAAGAACTTTGAATGTGAAGAATGTGGTAAAAAGTTTGGGAGAGAATATGGTCTAAAGACACACATACTTATACACACAGGAGTGAAGAACTTTGAATGTAATGAATGTGGCAAAAAGTTTGGTAGGAAATCTCAGCTTACTAAACATTTAATAGATCATACAAGAGTATAGGATTTTGAATGTGAATTTTTTTTTTTACTCAAGATGAACTAAATAAACACATACTTATACACACAGGAGAGAGATACCAGAGTGGGTATGGGAAGGCCTACTAGACACAACCTCGAGTGTCTTCGGTCACACTGTCAAGGGGTTTACAGGGAGAAATCCCGGTATGAGGACATCTTAATGAGATGAACCCCAACCAAAAATTCCATACTGGCATGACATCGCCCAGGATAGAAAGGTCCCCAGAGAACACGCTTCCGCACCAGGGCATGGGAGGAAAGCAATGGTGCATCTTCTACCTGTGCTGAAGGGAATAACAACCCCTCCATCAACAGCACCCTGGATAGTCCACCAGATCAAGAAAACACTGATCCTGGACCCCAGAAACAACGACATGGAGCCCAGAGGAATATAAGAAACTACAAAACCGTCAAATGGTCCCATGAGGAGAAGAGAAAGATCCTACACTGCTTCACTTAGAAGTGGGGCAGAAGATCAATGGTTAGGATGCAACTATAGACCCCGGGCTGGCTGGGGTCCATTGCTCCAAGATAACCTCAGAATAACAATTGGAAAAAAAAAGAGAAAGAAGAACTTTGAATGTAATGAGTGTGGTAAAAAGTTTGTGACAAAGAGTAAATTAAGTAAGCACATACTTATACACATAGGAGTAAAGAACTTTGAATGTAATGAGTGTGGTAAAAAGTTTGGTCTTAAATTTAACCTTATTAAACATTTAAAAGTTCATGCAAGGGTATAGGATTTTGAATGTGATAACAAGTTTATGACTAACGATGAACTAAATAAACACATACTTATACACACAGAAGAGAGGAACTTTGAATGAGAAGAATGTGGTAAAAAGTGTGTGACAAATCCCACTGAAGAGATCAGTGTATAAGAATTACGAAGGTTGACCTTTCGGAGTATAGAAAAATAAAAACACAACCAATACAACAGTGCCTCATCCTGACGAGAGAGGGAACACAGCTAGGGGGTAAAAGAACTCCTTGAGGCAACTGTACAATTATAATCTGTAATTATTCCATTGTATTAAATGTTGAGTACTTGACCAAGAAATTTGCAATATCATTATCCTTGATAAAAGTTGATCAAAGGTAATAAATCTATGGCAACAATGCATGGTTGTTGCATTCAAATACACTTTATTAGGTATAGCCATGGGTGTACAGCAGAGCTCGTAAATTCGTGACCACTTACTGTACTTAGATGTTTATGTCATTTGAGCTGGTAACACTTATTTGGTGAGAAATCAGAGTAGGTGGAACATAGTGGAGGAACTTGATACAATCTTTCACTTACAATGACACCTTCCCCACACAGTGTTACCAGCTCAAATAGTATAAACATCTAAGTACGTGGTCGCAAATTGACGACCTCGACTGTACAATAGTATTTATTTTATGATATTTTGCTTCTGTATTAGAGGTGTTACACGTCTCAACAGGTGGTGGTACTAGACCCATATTCACAAAAGAAAAGTTCACTCGTAACTTTAAATTTTATTTGTAAGAGTTTATTCCTGGCAAGGACATATAGTACCCAACACTGCTTTGAAATGATAATAACAACTCATATAAATAGAATAACAAAGCCATTCACTGCTTTGAAATGATAATAACAACTCATATAAATAGAATAACAAAGACATTTACTGCTTTGAAATGATAATAACAACTCATATAAATAGAATAACAAAGCCATTCACTGCTTTGAAATGATAATAACAACTCATATAATTATATAGAATAACAAAGCCATTCACTGCTTTGAAATGATAATAACAATTCATATAAATAGAATAACAAAGCCATTCACTGCTTTGAAATGAACCTGAAATATTATGGTGAGGTCAGAAATGCAAACATACGAACAAGTCCAAACTCTAAGATGTTTTGTGAATACCGACCCTGAGGTCTCTGTTCAGCCGTATGAAGTTCTGTAGGGTCTCCGGATCTTCTATATAGGCCACTGACATTCCTGGCCAGTGATGTGACCCCTCGTGTGTGTGTGTGTGTGTGTATTTTACAATGTATATCTCGTGGCCTTGCTTGCTCACACGGGGGGGGGGGGGGCAGCCAATGCGGCTGGGAGATTTTTTTTTCTTTTAAAAATATGTGTAATGTGTAGCTACTTATATATATATATATATATATATATATATATAAATAGAATTTGTATTTCTTATAAATCAGTTGTAGGCTACAAGTGATTTACCTATACCTACCATCTTTTAATTTACTACAATAAGCTACCCACTACTTAAAACAATAACTACCATCTTTTAATTTACTACAAGCAGCTACCCACTACTTAAAACAATAACTACCATCTTTTAATTTACTACAAGCAGCTACCCACTACTTAAAACAATAACTACCATCTTTTAATTTACTACAAGCAGCTAAACACTACTTAAAACAATAACTACCATCTTTTAATTTACTACAAGCAGCTACACACTACTTAAAACAATAACTACCATCTTTTAATTTACTACAAGCAGCTACCCACTACTTAAAACAATAACTACCATCTTTTAACTTACTACAAGCAGCTACCCACTACTTAAAACAATAACTACCATCTTTTAATTTACTACAAGCAACTACCCACTACTTAAAACAATAAATAACAGGTTTTAATTTACTACAACCTCTTTCTCGTTCGTCTCTTTTTATTCTGTTTTCTATATGCCTTCTTTTCGTCATGACTTTCTTTATCTCTGTATTTTCCCATTCCCTATTTTCCTTCCATCCTCATGTGTGAGAGAGAGAGACTGTATGTGTGTGTTAAGAGAGAGAAAGAGAGTGTGTGTGTGTATGTGTGTGTTAAAATTATTTGTAGCTACAAGTGCTTTATCTATATCTTAACCTTTGTGACCCCCAGAAAACAAACAAATGATCATGTTATGGTGGTAATTCACTTTTGGTACATTGGAGTGACTTGATTCCTACAAAGTATGCCAGGAAACAGGACCAGAAGAGCAAAAATAGTGGTGTTTGTTCTGTTGTTGCTTGGAATAGTTTGGAGGATTCAGTTGCTCCAAATTTACCAACACCAAATTTCCTCCTTAATTAAGTCAGATGGGGCGGCACATTTGTTTATGATGCTGCGGAAATTGATGATTAACTTTAATATACACTTGTGAAACGTAATTTCTGACCAGAGACGAACGCAGGCACCACACACACACACAGTCGTGGTCAAATATAATCATCCATATAGGGGTATATAACTCATGTAAGAGTTTGACAGCTTCCCTCTGTTCCTTAGATGATAAACATTACAATAAATAGATTACCTACCATCTTTTGATTTACTACAAGCAGCTATACTACTTGAGTGTGTGTGTGTATATGAGTGTTAAGAGAGAGACAGACAGACAGTATGTATAATTATGTATGTATGTGTATGAGAGAGTGTGTGTGTATATGTGTAAGACATAAGAGACAGGGTGGGTGGAGAGTAAGAGAGGTGTGAGGCAGGGATGTGTACTTTCACCATTGTTGTTTGGACTGTATACAGAAGAGAATGTAGTTACAGAATATGGGAATTATTTTAATGTCAAGTTTGGGAGTGATAGGAGCAAAGTATTGGTAGTGAATGGGGATGACCGGGATATAGATAGAACGTGGAGACTGGGTGGAAATGTGATTGAAAGGACGCAAGAGTATAGATAATTAGGAATAACTGTGGATGAAAAAGGGTGTGATAGGACAAAGACTGATAGGTTATCAAGAGCAAACCAGTGGGTAGGAAGACTAGGAAGTGTGGCAAGGTGTAGAGCTAATAAGTATGAAGTAGTGTATGGTGTATGGAAAGGTATGGCTGTACCTGGACTAATGTATGGACTGGAGACCATGACATGGACAGTGAATGACTTGAATAGACTGGAGGTAGTACAGAATAGGATAGGAAGAACAGCTTTAGGTGCAAACAAGTATGTAGGTGTGGAAGCAATAAGAGGTGATGCTGGATGGAGTACGTTTGAGGAGAGGATAGCCAAAGGAGTGTTGAAATATAAGGTTAGACTAGAGGGAATGAATGAAGACAGATGGGCTCGAAGAGTGTATAAATGGACTGGACGGTACACCAAGTGGAGAAGGATGTGTGATAAGAGAATGGAAAAGTGTGGAATGCAGTACCCAGTGCTAGATGAAAGGGGGAAATGGAGTGATAAGAAATGGATGAATGAGATTAAGAGACGAATTCAAGAAATAGGCAGAGATGAGAGGCATGAGTGAGAAGAGCACGCTAGATTGGTACTCCTCTAAGGACATACCAAGGAGTGAAGTGTTCTATGATGGTAGCTGGGGAAGTGAACTGTTGTTTAAGGCAAGAACAAAGTCCCTGGAGGTGAATGACAGAATATATAGATGGAGTAATGAAGGCAGTAAGGTGTGTAGGGAAGATGAGACAGTAGAACATGTGTTGATGGTATGTGATAAGTATGAACGAGAGAGAGCTACCATGCTGAATGTGGTAATAAGTGAACTAGGAGAGAGAAAATGGAGGGAGATGTTGGAAGCGACAGTGGCAGCCAAAGTGCTGCTAGGTCTTAGTGAACGAGAGCCGTGCAATCCAGTGATAATAGAGAGTGTGAAAGAATTTCTAGAAAGGGTATATAAAGTTGAAGATAAAATGAGTATATAGGGACATGCAGGTTGTATAGGATAGAGAGAGTGAAAATATAATGTGTATACATGTATTCTTTGGTACTGTTTTGGTTTGTTTTTCTCTCCATAGAATCTGCAGAGGAAGACAGTGAGAGAGTACCGTTGTAAAGGCTACTCAGTCATCATCATTGGTACGGCGGCCATAATGAACAGTGTTGCCAGATCTATTTGACATAATTTACCTAACTTGACCTTTAAAATTTCACTTGTTTACCTCAATAATTCTCTGTTTACTCCTGATCACTGATGGTCTTTTTGGTATTTTTTGTTCTGGTAGAACTTTCCCTGTTTATTCATGAACAATATTTATATAATGTCCCTATGTGGATTTCAATATTACCTCAAACCATTTCTATGCATCTGGCAACACTGATGATGATAAACAATATAAGTCAATGTAAAGACTGTGTATAATATTAACATTATTAATAGAAATATATCATTACATGCGATATAAAAATATAATGTTGACATTATAATAATTCCTTCACAATTATATATATATATAGAGAGAGATATATATATTATATTTATTATATATATAGTTTTATAATAACATTATAACAAGAAGAGCTCATTTGACAATTATAAATATTGACCAAAATAAACAAAGCAGCAGGTTCAACATTACCAAGCAATTAATATTACTTGTACTTTGTATTTGAACACTCCAATGACATACAAACAGGTAGGAGGAAAGTATGTATGTATAATACACTCCAATGTCCTTCTATACATACATTATATACATACATACAGGTAGGAGGATAGTATGTATGTATAATACACTCCAATGTCCTTCTATACATACATTATATACATACATACAGGTAGGAGGATAGTATGTATGTATAATACACTCCAATGTCCTTCTATACATACATTATATACATACATACAGGTAGGAGGATAGTATGTATGTATAATACACTCCAATGACCTTCTATACATACATTATATACATACATACAGGTAGGAGGATAGTATGTATGTATAATACACTCCAATGTCCTTCTATACATACAAACAGGTATAATTGGAGGCTTCTAGTAGGGTACTGGAGTTCTTGCGCAGGAACCACAGCAGGTGTAACACAGACATCAAAATTATTGCTTATATCACTTTCGTTCGACCACACCTAGAGTATTGTGACACCGTCTGGGACCCACACACTTACAATAATATAAATAAATTAGAGTCCATACAAAACAAAACTGCAAGATGGGCCAGACGTGATTACAGTCACTTTGCTTAAACAAGACACAAAACTAGACCCATTGGCAACAAGAAGACAAATACACAGACAACAGATGATATACAAAATCACAAACAAGTTAGTTGACATAGACAAAGACACATACCTACACCCTACAAGTATACGATCCACTAGAGGCAGCCACAACTTAAAATACCATACATACCAGACAAGCACTGATATATTTAGACACTCATTCTTTCCCCGTAGCATCCAAGAGTGGAATCATCTCCCATCTCATATAGTTAATAGCCCCACTCTTGACACTTTTAGAAATAGGATCACCAATCATTACCTCCCCAATCCTAATCCTCAACCCACAGTCCCTGACCCAATCCACCCTCATCCTAACCCCCTTCCTAATCCTACCCTGGATCCCTAAATCCCCCGCATATTATGCTGCCCACGAGCAGCCCTCTGCGGAACCCAAAAACTTAAACTTAAACTCTGATTCCTCCTTCCATATAGGTGTGTGTGTGTGTGTGTGTGTTTGGTGGCTTCTGATTCCTCCTTCCATATAGGTGTGTGTGTGTGTGTGTGTTTGGAGGCTTCTGATTCCTCCTTCCATATAGGTGTGTGTGTGTGTGTGTGTGTGTTTGGTGGCTTCTGATTCCTCCTTCCATATAGGTGTGTGTGTGTGTGTGTTTGGAGGCTTCTGATTCCTTCCATATAGGTGTGTGTGTGTGTGTGTTTGGAGGCTTCTGATTCCTCCTTCCATATAGGTGTGTGTGTGTGTGTTTGGAGGCTTCTGATTCCTTCCATATAGGTGTGTGTGTGTGTGTTAAGAGGCTTCTGATTCCTCCTTCCATATAGGTGTGTGTGTGTGTGTTTGGAGGCTTCTGATTCCTTCCATATAGGTGTGTGTGTGTGTGTTAAGAGGCTTCTGATTCCTCCTTCCATATAGGTGTGTGTGTGTGTTAAGAGGCTTCTGATTCCTCCTTCCATATAGGTTCCCCCTAACGGGAACTGCCTTGACGTGGTGGTGGTGGTGGTGGGGGCTTGTGTGTCTCTCAGACCTTACGAGCTAGACTACTGGGGGCTCCGGCCCCTGCTCTGCCCCGATTTCGGGGAGAGGGCTTCCCATGCTAGGAAGGTCACTAGTGAGAGACCAGACTAAATGATTCCCATCTTTCAGTTCTTCAACTGACACACACTGACACACACCTTACAACTACAGTACTCAAAAAGAAGGAAATTGTGTAATACTTACTGCATAATTAGCTACTGGTTAGGGATAACCAGCTTACCTGACTCTCCGTACCCAAACAGACCAGGTGTGTACGATCTGTTCCAAGCACAACTACAACAACTTGAGTGACGAGGTGAGCCAGTTCCTGTGCGGTCCACGGCATACCAAAGCAGCACATCCTACAGCTTCCCGACCAACTTCTCAACACGTCAGTACTCTACTTCATCCCTTTCACTCTCTCTGGTTTGGTCACTGTTTCTTTCTTTCTCTCTTATACTGTTTGTCTTTGAATTTCTGTTATTTATATTGTTTTATTTTCTTGATTTTTTTCTTTATCATCATGGCACTGTGGTCATACAATCCCATCACTCTCTGGTTATTTCATTATCTTTCCCTCCCTCTCTCCTCTTCTTTGATCTCCATTAGGCTATAATAGTATACCCTTCACTATCACTTGGCTTATCCCTGTCTCTTTCTCTCTCACTGTCTCTCTCTTATTATAGGATAGATTTGTCTACATTTTTGTATCCAACAAAATGTTTGTGTCACTCTCTCTGGCTCGGTTTTGGTCAGTCTCTGTTTGTTTGTCTGTCCCTCTATATTTATTTGTCTCAAGTTATCTTTGCATTCCTGTACAGTCATTTTATTTTGTTATTGTTCTAGCTCATTAGTATGTCAGTATGTGCTGCTTTTACTTACAGTTAAACCTCGTTATTTCGGACTAATAGGGGGGAGAGGGTGTCCGTTTTTGCGGTTTGACCGTTATAGTGACGAATTTTTACGAGGGGTACAAAAAAAAAAAAAAGTGTATGTACAAAAATTACCACAAAATATAGATGCAGTTGACTCTCGAATAACACAATTTTGAGTAATGACTGAATTGAGTCTGGGACATCCGTGGTGGTGGAGGTGGTAGGGGGGAGAGTAGGGGGAAGAGGGGAGATAGTGTGTGTGTGTGGTAGTGGTGGAGGTGGTAGGGGGGAGAGTAGGGGGAAGAGGGGAGATAGTGTGTGTGGTGGTGGAGGTGGTAGGGGGGAGAGTAGGGGGAAGAGGGGAGATAGTGTGTGTGGTGGTGGAGGTGGTAGGGGGAAGAGTAGGGGGAAGAGGGGAGATAGTGTGTGTGGTGGTGGAGGTGGTAGGGTGGGAGAGTAGGGGGAAGAGGGGAGATAGTGGATGTGGTCGGGGGGAGGGTAGGGGGAAGAGGGGAGATAGTGTGTGATATCGTTTGTTTACTTTTATCAACCACACACTCTGGTGTTTCCTTCTCCTTTCTCTGTTCGATAAAAACCTTCCTTCTTGATATGGAAGGATATGACCTTCCGTTTTGTAAATGCACCACCTGACATGAAGCTGGTGGTTAACTCGTAAATTATTAAAAACGAGCGAGTCAAACACAAAGTGACAACCCATGTTAGGCCTATAATTCCCTTGACCTTGGGCTAGGGTGAATGGAGACTGAGGGTAAGGGGGGGGGGGAGTGGTGGCAACACACACACACACACCCACGCTTGGCAGACGACAGTGATATGACATGTTCATTATGATTTCACTCATTTTGTATAAGAACTCCTCGGATTTATTCGAGAGTCAACTGTATATATACATAAATAAGTATGTAATGATGTGTAAATAATATACCTACTGTACTGTATAATGTAAAAAATATAATAGAGAAACAAAAATTCAGAAAAAAAATCTCCAGCTGATTGTGTCCGTTATAACCGAAATCCGTTATAACGGGGTCCGAAATAACGAGGTTTAACTGTACTCCTTAACCCATAGGGACCAGTACCCCCCCCACCTTGCCTTTCACTTTTACCCAGCAGCTAGCATCAAAATTCCTCGATTTGCCCTATATCCACAACGCTCACACTCTTAACCTATATAGTGTATTGACTTCAAAATTATTCCATCCTTACCTTCAACTCTTCCTCTTTCCAATGGTACCATCGGGAGGGCTGTACGATGAATAGTTACAGTATTACATTTTCATTACATGTATGGTTTCATTTGTAAATCTGTTAAAGCCATCATTATTATGTATCCGCCGCTACTACCATCAAGTAGCCGTGGGGGTCCACGTCTCTGCTTCTCTCTGTGTAAATACCAACCGGACTCTCAATTATGTTTCAGTATGGCTATCTCTTACCAGCCAACCGTACAGACTTACTATCCTCTGTTTGTAGTCTTGGCTTCAATCAACTCTTCCTTACTCTCTCGGGCCTAGGGCTTACCAACCTTCTTGGCTTCAACCAACTTACTCACTTATACCGTTGATTCGAAAGTACCCTTATTAGTCTTACTACTGGGGAATATATTTAGTACTCAAAGGTTTAGAGTAAACTCATGTACTTGTCTCTATTTACTGATGTAGCTTATATATCAGTTTCAAGTTACAGGTTATACTAGACACAACTCGTGGCTCTCTAAACTTATGTTACAAGGAAAGGGAATCTCTCTCTTAGGGCAGGACTTCATCCTCCCTCCTTTCTAACCCATGTCTGGGCTCCAAGTGCACCTCTGTTCTCTCACTCACGCCTCACGTCCCACAGTGCCACACCCACTACATAGGTTACAGTACGTGAGAGTGACGCTACGTTTATACATGATATACATACACTTTAGTTACAAGATTATATAAGAATAATATGAGTATATGTATATTGTCCCTTTCTCTACATACGAGATGACAATAAACAATTGATTATAGCATAGAGATTAACATACAGATAATATACAGAGTGAATCTAGCATTCAGAGCTCAGCAGTAGCAATCTTCATCATGCCTCCATCACGCGGTCATCATGCTGTCAGATCAGCACATTTCTTAAGATGTCATGTCCGGTGGAACTGGTTTGAACTGCTTTCAACTCTCACGGTATCTTCCTCACCTCCACACTTACCCTGTCATCAATATACACAGGAAGCTATTTGACAGCTTGCTATTGTGTGGTGCCACCACATCTACTGATCATGTATCGTGAACGTGAACACAGGCCACACGGATACAATCTCTTTTTTCCTTTCATACCTTCTCGAACCTTTCTCATATTGTCTCACTTCCTTGACCTCCTTTTCTGTATCTGTGTGTGTTAGAGCTGCTAATTTTTTATGCTATTCTGTTTAAAGCTGAATGTTTGTTTTTGTGTGGATATTAACAAGTCTGTTAGAGTACAATATCAACCCTTTATAAACTAAAACACAGCTCTATAAATTTATGTCTAACCTTTTCACCCTATCTTTATAGATGAAGATATATCCAGTAATGCTAGCTGGTTAGCCAGTTCTAGACATGCCAATCATTGATTTTCTTAAATACTTTATGTAATGTATTATACAGTACTGTATAGTATATACAATACAGTATTCAGTCTGATATTCTGTTCCTGTAATTCACCAAAAATGTCCACAGCTTGTATGTTGGTACATATTACAGTAAAGTACAGACTAAAATATGACTTTCCTATAACCACAGGATGGCGAGTTTATTAATCACAGTGAATCTTTACAACTTTTACAATTTTAGCTGTAGACATTTAATGATGGATACAGAAAAGGTGACTTGAAGTGGTGCCTTTTCTGCAGTTGCTATATTTTACATTGTGGATTTATAGTAGTTCATCACCATTAAGTTGACTGTGTTCAGTACTGTAGTCAGTGCTGTGTTGTCATCAAGGGTGGCAGTACAGTACGGTACAACAAAAATATCATTTATTCCGCACGCTTAAAAATATCGTATCATAATTTCTTACCTTACCCAAAGACCCGTACCGTACTAATATGAAAAAGAAAGATTTTGTACCATAATTTTGTACCCAATATTGTACCAATGCCATAAATTACATCTCTAAAATTAATCAACTATATGAACTACCTCTGTAAACCGTTCCTTGTCCAGACTCAAGATTAAGTTCCTATAATTGTGTTTTTACTTTTGTTATTAGTGAATATCACTGTAAATATACTAATATAACTGTAAATAGAGTAAGTGTGTGTGTGACTGTGGAAGAGAGAAAGAGTTTATATAATAGGATTATAGGAGACAATATTTTTTTCTTTTTAGAAATAAACTTGCCAATGTATATCCTTTCTGGAACTTGCACTAGGTTACCAAGGGTGAAGGCTGCAGTATATTATTACAAGGCAATGAGGCATACACCATCATAATTCAAGGCTAAATTTGAACTGCAATTATTTATGTTTCTGTTGTTGTTGTTGATGTTCTCCCGGTTCAGAATGGCCTCCTGCCCCACAGACCCCTGGTACACTCTGGTCGCAGTGTTAACAGGTGCACTAATATGAACTTACATAATGGACTATACTGTACACATTTTCTATATTTGTCTTGGAATCAACTAAAGAAATCAACCCATAAAACATTAAGAGGAAATACTAAACAGACGTCAACTTAAGCTTTGCATTTTATTAGAGGACTCCCGAGTCCCGAGTCACTGGACACGAACTGAACACGACAACGACAGTCTACAAGCAGATGAGTAGACGACTGTACAGTGTACACACACACACACACACACACACATGCCCTAAAACGTTCATCATAAAAATTATTTAGTTGCCTTTTCATCCGGATATTAGGTTATTCTTGACAGAGGACAGTGGAATGTATATTCGAACTTTTAATAAAGTACGAAAAGGGTACAAAAAAAGTACGGAAAAGGCACGAAAAAATAACCCAAAACAATACATTGTATTATACAGAGTGCTGGGACAGATGCTCTCCCCAATGGTGGCCAGTATGTAGGTCACCTCCACAGACCCACTCTCCTCCTCCTCCTCCTCCCACCACTATCCACCTTGCTAGCAGGCCCCATCTTCTCCTCCTCCCCCTAGCAGAACCCTACTTATCAACCTTATCCCAACATTGTTCTCCTTGAAAGTAGAGCCTCTCTCCTCCTCCTCCCCTTCCCTACACCTTCCTTTTTGCTAGCACCCACTTCTCACCCTACACCTCATCCTCTAAACACCATCCTCCTTAGTTTCATACAAGATAGACTTACACCTTTAATAGGTGAAATTTAATTCATATATAAAAAGGCTTTACACCCGTAGTTTTAAAACATTTGAGGGCCCTTACTGGAGCTCTATGAACTCTCCTAACAATCCAGGCCACAAAACGCTTCAGTGTTTCTAATAGGGAATCTGTTGCCTGGAGTAGTTTGAAGGGTTCATAGAGCTCCAGTAAGGGCCCTCAATTTGTTTAAAACTACGGGTGTCAATATCAGTAATAATGATAGGTTTATGACAAGGTAGTATAGGTATTATTAACAATAAGTATTTAAGTAGTATAAGTAATTATACTGTAATTATTTATGCAGTACCATAGTATTTATGTTAATGAAAGCCGACACCTACGTTATATGATGTCGTAGCTTACTTTGTAGTGTTTAGTTCTATGATTAACTTTATTTAGCCAAATTAATGAATGAAGACTGAATATATTATGTATGATTTGGTCCTTTCTCTTAGAGCCAGTAAACTCACATTAATTTTACAGTTGTGGTCAGTCTTTGGTTTGAGTACAGTAACTTCATTAACACACACACTGACACACACTTTACAACTAATTTCATTAACACACACACTGACACACACTTTACAACTAATTTCATTAACACACACACTTTACAACTAACTTCATTAACACACACACACACTAACACACAACCAGTCACAACACAACACCTCCTACTTCACTGTCCTGACCTAACCTAATATATCCTGACCTAACCTAACCTAACCTAACCTTACCTGACCTAACCTAGCCTTACCTATATGGTCTGACCTAACCTAATCTGACCTAACCTAATATACATAAACCTAACCTTACCTGACCTAACCAAGCCTTATATATTTGGTATGACCTAACCTAACCTCATCTAGACCACAGCAGACTATAGGGACCTACAGTACAGTAGGTGTGGTTGATATATTGTGATAAGGATTTTGCATGTTTATATATTCATGTTAACTATTTCGTCTGTTTTGAACTAAACTAGGTACAGCTCTGGACTCATGAAACGGAGACACCCCGTCCGTGAGCGAGGTTGTGTGGGTCTCTGCGCATCTGGTAATACTGGCAGGAGGAGGGAGGGACATGGGAGGGTGAGGTTGACGGTAGAGAGCACTTCTGGATACTACACAGCCTGCGAAATTAAAAAAGATGAAAATTCTTTGGTAAATAACTACATTGTTATGTAATATTGTGAATAGCGGTTACGTGAGAAACTACAGTATAAATAATACAAATAATAGATACAAATGGGACTTGGCGATATTCGTTCTGCTTACCAAATAAAAGATTGATTTTTTTCTTGGCAGAAACTCACGGCTGTTATTTGGTAGTGTAATGAAACACTAACACATTATAAGGAGCTGAAAGGCCTTATTCCATACATGAGTTGGACTGTAGATTGTGCCTAGTAGCTATGTTGGCTCAGTCAATTCCTATATTGGCTGGCAAAAAACTAATATCCAGTGGCTAATAAGAGCTAAGGGAGGCAGAGAGATGCAGGAAGAGGGAGAGTATGACAGGCCACGAGTGATGGTATTGGCTCAGATAACACAGAGTGGGTGTTGATGTACTTTGGCCATGCACACCTCCACTAAAGGAGGAGGGGGGAGTCAGCCAATCACGACCAATTACAATATTCCAAGGCTAGATCTTGCTTTTGGTACCACTACTTTAACTGAGGCAAACTACCGGCACCTAACTGGACCTAGACTATTATTGGTGCTACAGAATATTACAGTAAATATTCAATAAATGTTCAAATGATGTAAGACTGGTATTGTTATTGTTTCAGATATGAAGTAACACTGTAGTAGGCAGCCCTGACACCAATAGCAGTGTGGTTGGCAGCCCTGACAACAGTAATAACCAAGTGGTCATATTGGTGGCAGAATAAAGCTGTGTTAGTGATGGAGGTGGAAGGAAGTGACACCATCAATGTTGTCAGAGAAGAGAAGTGTAACAAGTTGGTCTGTCAACAATGTGGTCGAAAGTTTAGTAGGAAATGCCATCTCACTCAGCATTTGTTAACTCATGCTACAAAGAAAATGCTTATGTGTGATGAGTGTGGTAAAGAGTTTTGTACGAAATATTACCTTAAAACGCACATACTTATACACACAGGAGAGAGGAACTTTCAATGTGAAGAATGTGGTAAAAAGTTTGTGAGAAAGAGTGTTCTAAAGGAACACATACTTATACACACAGGAGAAAAGAACTTTGAATGTGAAGAATGTGGTAAAAAGTTTTTGAAAAAGAGTGCTCTAAAGAAACACATACTTATACACACAGGAGAAAAGAACTTTGAATGTGAAGAATGTGGTAAAAAGTATCAGACAAAGAGAATTTTAAAGACACACATACTTATACACACAGGAGTGAAGAACTTTGAATGTAATGAGTGTGGTAAAAAGTTTATGACAAAGGGTGGTTTAAGGACTCACATACTTATACACACAGGAGTGAAGAAATTTGAATGTGATGAGTGTGGTAAAAAGTTTGTGACAAAGGGTGATCTAAAGAAGCACATACTTATACACACAGGCGAGAAGAACTTTGAATGTGAAGAATGTGGTAAAAAGTTTGTGACAAAGGGTACTCTAAAGGAACACATAATACTTATACACACAGGAGAGAGGAACTTTGAATGTGAAGAATGTGGTAAAAAGTTTGTGAAAAAGAGTGCTCTAAAAAAACACATACTTATACACACAGAAAAGAACTTTGAATGTGAAGAATGTGGTAAAAAGTTTGTGACAAAGGGTACTCTAAAGGAACACATACTTATACACACAGGAGAGAGAGAGAGGAACTTTGAATGTGAAGAATGTGGTAAAAAGTTTGTGACAAAAAGTGTTCTAAAGAGACATATACTTATACACACAGGAGAAAAGAACTTTGAATGTGAAGAATGTGGTAAAAAGTTTGCGACAAAGAATTATCTAAAGGCACACATACTTATACACACAGGAGTGAAGAAATTTGAATGTGATGAGTGTGGTAAAAAGTTTGTGACAAAGGGTGATCTAAAGAAGCACATACTTATACACACAGGCGAGAAGAACTTTGAATGTAATAAATGTGGTAAAAAATTTGTTAGGAAATCTCACCTTACTAAACATTTAATAGTTCATACAAGAGTATAAGATTTTGAATGTGATAAACAGTTTATGACTAAAGATGAACTAAATAAACACATACTTATACACACAGGAGAGATTCTTCACATTCAAAGTTCCTCTTTTTTTTTTCGTTTTTTTTTTTGAAAAAAAAAAAAGAGAGGAACTTTGAATGTGAAGAATGTGGTAACACGTGTGTGAGAAAGGGCACAACAAAGTTTGTGAATATCTGCACTGGAAAATTTGCAAAGAAATGCAAGTGGAAGCTGCGAAAAAAGTCTGGGAGCACGAACCGTCACCGATCGTTTCAAATGGAAATATCACCATATATTCTAAGATAAAATTATCCCAGCTGGCAGATACATCGAGGGAGGAGCAATTAAGCCCGGCATCGTCATATGGAATATAGGAAAGAAAACAGCCAAGATCATAGATGTAACAGTCCCCAATGACTACAGGCTAAATAGAGCTGAAAGGGAAAAAAATCACCAAGTACCAAGACCTCAAAAATGACCTGAGAACAACATGGTCATTAAAAGAAAAAAATATTTTACCGGAAGTAGTAGGCACGACGGGTATTATAAAGAAGAACCTAAAGAATTACCTTGAGGCTATACCTGGACGACCAAGCGCCTGTGAGGTGCAGATTGCTACCATCAAGGGAACTGTCACCATTCTGAAGAGGGCCCTTGGATACAAGGAATTCAACGCTTAGGGGGCAACTATAGGCCTCAGGGAGAGGCCCACCATTGCTACCCCACTGAAAATTCTGCTAAGAAGAATAAAAAAAAGAGAGTGAAGAACTTTGAATGTGGTAGGACTTCTAACCTTAATGTACATTTAAAAGTTCATACAAGAGCATAGGATTTTGAATGTAATGAATGTAATAAAAAGTTTTCTGCCAAATCCCAACTCACGTTTACACAAAACTGTTGACACATGAAATAAAACATTGAATGTAAGCGGTGGCAAACAATGATTGCTCCCCTCCCCCCTAAGCATGATAGGAAAAAAACTGAAAATATCAAGAGGTAGCACATTATATTCTAGGTGTATGGTGACAAGGTGAGTATTCAGTGTTGCCAACATTGGTGACAAGGTGAGTATTCAGTGTTGCCAACATTGGTGACAAGGTGAGTATTCAGTGTTGCCAACATTGGTGTAAAAGTGACTCCTTAAGGTGGTAATTCACTTTTGGTACATTGGAGTGCTTTGATTCCTCTAAAGTTTACCAGGAAACAGGACCAGAAGATAAAAACGAGTGGTGTTGTATTGTTGCTTGTATAGCACTACTATAATATAATATAATATAATATAATATGGCTTGTAATAACTGCAGAAATGTTGAAAAAGTGTGTGTGTGTGTGTATGTGTGTTTGTGGAGTGAATGTTGCTGATATTGTAAACCCTTAATATACAATGAATAAATCCAGGCTTGTGTTTTTCATCACCATACACACTGAGTGATTTACTCGCCCTGTGTTAAAAAGATAGTATGTGTGTGTGTGTGCCTTGGAGGCAGGGAGAAGTGCCAGAGGACTGGAGTAAAGCCATAATTATGACTGTATGGGGAGTAAGGATGAGTATGGTAGCTATAGTGGAAAAAACCTTCTTAGTGTGACAGGGAAGGTGTATGGGAAGGTTCTTACTGAGTGATGACTGAAGTAACTGGGAATAAAGTTAGGCGAGGTTCAGAAAGGGGAGAGAATGTGTCCATCAGATCTTTACAATAAAATCAACATTGGAGAAATATATTGTGGAGGGTAGGAAGCTGTAGGCCTATGCTGCCTTTAATGCCCTTTATGGATGGAGAAAAAGTCATATGATAGGGTTGATAGGAGAGCTAAGGATTTATGGTGTTGGAAGGCATTGAAACCTTTGATTAAGAAGCAACAGATGTACATCTATACATACAAAGAAGTAGGAGGCATAATTAAGGGGGAAATATACTTTGGATACAATGGAGTGCCATGATTCCTCCAAAGTATTTTGCCAAGAAACAGAACCTGGTGAACAATATTAATGTAATACTTGTGTAACATAGTCATCTGTGTTATTAGATAAGAATAAATGTAATAAGTATAAGTTATATGAGGGTTGGTTGTTTTATAGGTGGAGTGACATTAAAAGGAGTCAGTGAACAGCTCACATTCAAGTCCAGAATTATCAGTTCTTGATGAAGGAATGAGCCATTCAACATTATACAAGTTGAAATGACCCAAAATGATCATTAATATGTACGTGTATTGGCTTAACAACAACAACAACAACAGGGTTTCCTTCTAAGAATAATTTTGTTTTGTCATCCACGTATATTTTTGCTACTAGGTCTATAATGTTTTTATCTATTTTAAAATATATCATTGCTTCAATTAATTTTTCTCTTTTTATTGAATCAAAAGCTTTAGAGAAGTTTATTGTTGTTACAAAGAGTGATATTTTATCCTTAAAACTTTGATTTATACAATATTTCAAAATAAGTACATTATCCTCAATCCTGTTTCCTTTAGTAAAACGTGCTTGTGTGTCTATGATTAAGTTGTTATCTTTTAAGTGTTGTTCTATTTTATTTTTTATTATCCCCATCATTAATTTATATGAAATATTTGTCGGTGCAATTGGTCTTAATTTTTGTACTGTTGGTTTATTTTCTTTAGGTATCAATTTTGTGTGTGATATTTTCCAACTCTCTGGTATTTCCTTGTTTCCCTTTAAAATATTATTTAGGCATTTTTTTAATGTTTTTAATATTTCCTCATTATTCTTTAATAACTTATTTATTTCTGGTTTTATTTGATTTGGTCCAGGTGCTTTCTTTGGTTTTAATGTCTTTAGAAAAGTTACTATTTCATTATCATTTATTTCTGTTTCCTCCATTTTTACTATATTAGTTTGTAGAGGAGTAAAAGGAACAGCGTGGTGGACGGAGGAGGTTAAACGTGCAATTGAAGAGAAAAAGAAAGCATATAGAGAGTGGTTGGGTAGTAGAGGTAATGGGGAGGTAGAGAGACGAAAAAGGGAAGTGTATCTGGAGAAAAAGAGAGTGGTGAAGAGAGTAGTGAGTGAAAGTAAGAGAAGGGTAGATGAGGAGTTTGGAAGGAATCTAAGTGAGAAGTGGAGGGAATGCAAGAAATTGTTCTGGAAAGAGGTTAAGAAAGTTAGGGAAGGAAACAAAGGAAATAGTGTGGTTGTAGCTGCTGTTTTCCGGGTAAATACAGACCGTAACGACTTGTTCATTTATTCACAATTCATAAGATTTCCCCAATAGGTCACAATGTCTTAGTTCAATTTCATGATTCTCTGAACATGCCGTACAACTGAAAGAAAAAGAAAACAAAAAATTGGTGAATGCTTCAACCTGGTATTACAAGAATATCCAAATAGCAGGTCACTGAAATTACGCTTTATCTTGTGACTCGTGTCTACTCACATCTATATTCCACTTTCCTACACGCAGCCACTAGTAACACTCGCCGTCCACCGGGTCCTGACTCCCGTAGCTAACTGCCTCCAGCCGGCAGAAAATCCACAAAGTAACCTCTGGTTACTACTGAACTGAGTGAAAGAAACTTTTCAAACACCATTTGGACCACACAAGGTTGAAGCACTCACCACATCAATGAAACCAACGAACGAAACTAACACATATACAAATGCAAGGTTTACAAATCCACCATACTTAACATAAAGCACAATTACATATGTTCAGTGTGGTGGAAATGAAATTAACACACATACAGATAGCTGAAGGTTTACAAGTCCACCACACTTAACATACAACACAAATTATATCCGTAACATCCCGGCCCCTTAAATGTATATAATAGATTTACATTTACTTGTACCTTAAAATTAATTTATTTATACCTCTACATAGTTACTCGAGCAACCTCAGTACACTGAAATACACATGAACATCAGAGGTTGTTTGATATTCCTAATTCACTCTCTAGTAAGCACAGCTTACTGATTGGTCTCTTCAAAACACCTTTTCTTGTCTTTACATCTACCGACCTTACTAAACCATCTTTCCCTTTATGAATCCTAGATACACGCCCAAGTGGCCACGTCCCACGGGTTGTGCTTTCATCCTTTAGTAGTACCACATCTCCTTCCTGAAAATTTCTCTTTTCATGTTGCCACTTTTGTCTAAGCTGTAATGTAGGGAGGTACTCATGCACCCAGCGTTTCCAAAACCTATCCGCTAAATATTGGGCATGACGCCAGTGCCTCCGGAACTGATCTGCCTTACAGTACTTCCCTGGCAGGTTCTCCGTTGGTCGCAATAACAGTAAGCTATTGGGAGTAATAGCATTCCAGTCCTGTGGATCACCTGATACGAGTGTAAGTGGACGGCCGTTCACGATGGCTTCAGCTTCGCATAACACAGTATCCAGGCGCTCATCATCCAGTAGTTGTTGGTGCAGGACACATTTTAAGATCTTACGGACTGATCTTATCTGTCGTTCCCAGACTCCTCCCATGTGTGAAGCGGTTGGAGGATTGAACTCCCAGACAATGCGTTGGCGTAGCATGTACTCCCGGATTTTGTGGCTATCATTCCATTGCTGGACAGCTTCTCGTAGTTCCCGTTCACCTCCTATAAAATTAGTACCATTATCACAACGTATTTTCTTGGGAAGTCCCCTCCTTGCTGCAAAACGAGAAAGAGCATTAATAAAGGAGTCCGTATCCAAGGAATGTAATTTCTCTATGTGTATAGCGCGAATTGCAAGGCAAGTGAAGAGACATCCATATCTCTTCTCCCTTCCACGACCTCTCTTTACGAGAAAAGGACCAAAGCAATCTATTCCAACATTTGTAAAGGCTGGATCACCTGGAGTCACTCTGTCAGTAGGAAGACAAGCCATCTTTTGTGTACCTGTGTCACATCGTACCCTCATGCATGTTATACAACTGCTGAGCACCTTGTTTATAAGGGGACGTACCTGAGGGATCCAGTATTTTTCTCTTAGCACTGCAAGTACATACTCCCTTCCAGAGTGTTTCGCCTCTACTTCATGGACATATCTAACAATTAGTTTAATTATGTGATGATCTCGCGGTAAAACCATAGGATGCTTTGATGAATCTGTTATTGGTGCTTCACACAATCTTCCTCCCACTCTGATTATTCCTTTATCCAAGAAGGGATCAAGTTTACAAATCTTGCTTTGCTTGGAAACTCTTCCATTGCTCACCAGTGCCTTAATTTCATCTTTGAAATACCTATTTTGTAAATATCTAACAGCAACTTCTCCTGCTTCAAGATCACTAACTTCTAGGTGGGTTTTAGCTCCAAAGCTATGTGAATCCCTTAAACTACGAGAAGCAATCCATCTTCTGAATAACAAGAGCCATGCAATGCCCTTCCTCAATTTAAACCAACATGAATATCTGTTGAACAGCTCATCGAGCTTATCTTCATTAGCAACAAAGATGGCATGAGACTTTACCACTCCCTTAACTTCTCTGTCATGTTGCAGAAGATCTGGGTAACTACTGGGAGGAAGTGGGAACTGTGACTCGTCTCCCCACAGGAAGTCCGGCCCCTGTAACCATCTCCTGCTTGATACCACGTCTGCAGCACTCAACCCCCGCGATGCATCATCTGCTGGATTCAATTTAGTGTTCACATAACGCCACTGTCTGGGAAGAGAACCGTCATTAATAACCGATACCCTGTTTGCCACAAAAGTCTGGAGTCTTTTATCTTCATTCTTGATATACTGCAGAACAATCATACTGTCTGTCCAGTACACAGGTTCTTCCAAGTTGAAGATAAGCTCCTTTGCTACTTGTTTGTTCACCTTCACTGCCATGACTGCTGCCAGTAACTCCAGCCTTGGTATAGTCAAAGGTTTAATAGGAGCCAGTCGTGATTTTGCCATAAGAAAGGAACAATGAACTCTTCCTGTATCATCAGTTACCCTCAAATAGGATACACTGCCATATGCCTCAGCAGAAGCATCACAAAAATTATGGAGTCGGCATGAAGTTATCTGTCCAAAATCTCTGGGTATATAGCATCTTTCTAACCTGAATTCATTTAGCTTGCCCACCTGTGACAGCCACTTTTTCCATTTTATAATATTTCCTTCCTCTAAGTTCTCATCCCAACCTTTACGTAATCTACATTCATCTTGAAAAATCTTTTTAGCTTGGAGTATGTAAGGACCTACAAATCCTAAAGGGTCATAAACTGAACTCATGACACTTAACAGTCCTCGTCTGGTGTAGTCCTTTTCTTTTGGCCTTACTTGAATACCTAATGAATCCTTATCCATGTGCCACACTAATCCAAGAACACTCTCGGAAGGTAGTCCTTCCTCTAACTCCAAACTCATGACTTTCTTACCTCTGTCAGCTGAAGGAATGGATTCAACTACCCTTTTGCTGTTACTCAGCCACTTTTTAATCTGAAATCCACCCTTTAAGAGAATTCTAGTAACTTCCTCCACTAATGCAATTGCATCATCATCACAACTCACAGACTTTAAACAATCATCAACATAGAAATTCTTTAACACAGTTTGTATTACTTCTGGTGAGAAGTCTTTCTCATGGTCATTAGCAGTAAGCTGTAAGGCAAAGTTTGCGCAACTTGGGCTCCATACGCCACCAAACAAATGTACATTCATCCTATATACAGCAGGCCTAGTAGTTAAGTCTCCTTGTGGCCACCATAGAAACCTCAGTGCGTCACGATGCTGTGGAGATACTCTAACCTGATGAAACATTTCCTGAATGTCCCCACACACAGCAACCTTGTTTTCTCTAAATCTCAACAGCACACCCACAAGCTTATTCGTAAGATCTGGCCCTTGTAAAACCCTTTTATTTAGTGATGTACCTTCATATTCAGCAGCACAATCAAACACTATTCTACATTTATCTGGCTTCTTTGGGTTAAACACATTGTGATGCGGAATATACCAAATCTTTCCTGGGGTACCTTCTATCTGAGAATTTTCCACACGTTCAGCATATCCTTTACTTAGCATTTGTTCCATCTCATATGTGTAACGATCATGTAAGCTACTATCTCGTGATAGTCTTCTTGCTAGGGACTTCAATCTCTTTTCTGCCATACTGATATTACATGGCAATTCAGGAGGATCCAGCTTGAAAGGAATGTCTAGCTGATAATGCCCATCACAGATCACTACTGATCTTTTCCACATTTCTACCACCCTTTTATCATTCAGCGACATAGTGTCTGACTCATCTATGTCCTGGCTATTGTCAAGCTTCCAAAATCTCTCCACCTGCTGGTCTAAATGAGACTCAGCAACTGGTAATGAATAGATGAAATTACAGATAGCATCGTTTTCTATTTTACTATCCTCACCAATAGGACCATTTAGTGTCCAACCTAGTAATGTGCGGACAGCATATGGTTCACCATCACGACCACTCCGAACTTCATGAGGTACAAGTAAATGAGGGAAATCCTGGCCGATAATTAATGACACCCCTCCACTGTCTGCCTGAGGAAACTCAATATCCATTAAGTGCTTCCACCTATTTTTGTCTGGGGGAGTGCTGATACTTGACATTACAGGAAAGCCAGTTATTGCAAGTACCCTTGGAAGCTGGATGATCTTTCGTTTTTTTGTATTAGATAAGCTTGACAATTCCAAGGACACTTGCAAGGCTGAAGAATTCCTTTTATCAGTTAAAGTCATTAGCGACACATCTGTCTGATGTCCTGCAATCCCAAGACTCTTTACCAAGCTTAACGAGCAAAAGGATCTACTACTACCAGGATCAAGAAGTGCATACGTTAAAACCTCATTTTCACCTTCATTTCTTCGTACTCTGACTGGGCAAATTGGTAAAGCTATGGGATCAAGATCAGACTGATGTGTGCAAACACAACTCTGTGCCACCACAGTGTGTGGATCAGTTTCCTGCACCGTGTTAGTGGTTCTAGGAAACTGACCCTCCTGAAAGGCTTTATGCAGCAATTTTGAATGTTTTCCTTTACAACCTTCAATGTTACAAAAAATCCTTATTCGGCACGACTTACTATGATGTCTAGTAGAACCTAAGCAATTAAAACAAATGTTCATTTTCTTAACAGTATCCAATCTATCCATAGGAGATGCCTGGAGAAACTGAGGACATGTACGTAACTGGTGAGCCTGACTACATAACCAGCAAGAGGGACTCCCCACTTTATTTTCACTGCTTTGACTTTGATTTTCTGATGCTTGAATAGCAAAGGCAACGCCTTTCCCTTTTACTTGTGAAATTCTTTTGGGATTCCTCACATCTCGAGGCCTCTCCTGTACAGTAAAGCCAAACACTGGATCGTTAACCTCCTTAGCAACTTGTTCCAGAAACTCGACAAACATTGCAATGTTCGGATACTGACCATACTCATCTAGTGTCCTAATGGCTGTAGTTCGCCATCTGCTTTGTACAAACAATGGAAGTTGCTCCAGTATTTTAACCATAATCGTACGAGTATCTATTTCACTTAATTTACCAATGGCTTGCAATGTTTCTCTACAGTTTCTCATGTCATCAGCCAAATTCTGAAATCCTTCTTTGTCATTGGACCTTAAAACTGGTCTATCCACAATCTTTTTAATCCAAGCTTCAGAAATTTGATAATCATTACCAAATCGTTCTTTCAGCAATTGTCTAGCTTTGTGATACCCTTCATCTGGTTTCATCATAGCACAACATTCAATTACTTTAAGTGCCTTTCCAGTGCAGTACTGGAGTAGTCTATTTAGTTTATAGGCTGAATCAGCCGATGTGCATCCTACACAATTATCAAACGTCCTAATAAACAACCAGTATTTCAATGAATCTCCGTCATATTTCATAATTTCACTTTTAGGAAGCTGTAAAATATCAATGAGTTCACGTTGGTCCGATATGGAAGTTCTGACATGGTCATAAACTCGCGGCTTGTTTACCACATACCTAGGATTATGACTCTCAAAAACCCGACCCTCTCCTAACGAGTTAGGCCATTCTGCTGCAAGTGGATTTAGTGTACGAGATGGAAGATTTTCCAGATTTAGGTTATCATTACCGTGGTAAGTACCAAAGTCAGGCAATACCCCAGGCAATACCCCACAAGCATCTCTACCAACCTTTTTGCATAACTTCTCAGTGTTACCTCTTGTCTCACCATACACTGAAGCAGAAGCATTACTCGTGCTTTCAATACGCAGCAACTCCCTCTCCTCGGCTGTCGTAGCTGCTATTTCCGCTTCCAGCTCCAGCTGCTGCAGACCCAACTCCTCCTCGGTTTTACGTAGTTTAAGATGCTCAACCTCCATTCGTTTCTTCATAACCTCCTCCATTACCTTTGCCTTCGCTTGTAAAGCAGCTCTTTTAGCAGACGCCCTCGCTCTTGCACTGGACGTAGTGGAGACATGACTGTGTCGGCCGGACCTGCTAACACTGTCCTCAGGATGAAGGCTGTCTCCACACTCCCTGTCAGTACCTTTATGAATCACTCGTGCTTCAGTATCCAGTGCAGTCCTCTCTCTGGCAGTCTTTAAAACCTGCTGCACACGAGTAATGATAGTCTCATTATAAGATTGGGCTTCAGTCAATTCATCGTATAGTTTGTGGGTTTCCAAATATAAACAAAGATATCTGCAACATCTTTCAAATTCACTCAAAGTCCGTGATAGAGATTCACTTTTCACTTTTATTTCATCACTTGCCTCTTTTTCTTGTAACACTTTTAATAACTCTTCTTCCTTCACCGTGAGTGAACCAGCAATACCAGCCCGTGAACGACGAAGTTCCACTATTTTTTCTTGCCATACACTTTGATCCTGTGAACCTGGCCTGGATTCGCGTTCACTGCGGCGAATGTCATTACCATTTTCACAAGCCATCCTTCCATACGGCACAACAGTTAGGCAACAAAACACACAACAATCACAGTAGCTTGAGAAAAACTACGGAAGGCTCCACAGTACCGTAGGTCAGAGTCAAGACAAACTCAAGTAATCTGGACGCGAGTCACGTTATAGATTTGTACTTTGTAGCTGCTGTTTTCCGGGTAAATACAGACCGTAACGACTTGTTCATTTATTCACAATTCATAAGATTTCCCCAATAGGTCACAATGTCTTAGTTCAATTTCATGATTCTCTGAACATGCCGTACAACTGAAAGAAAAAGAAAACAAAAAATTGGTGAATGCTTCAACCTGGTATTACAAGAATATCCAAATAGCAGGTCACTGAAATTACGCTTTATCTTGTGACTCGTGTCTACTCACATCTATATTCCACTTTCCTACACGCAGCCACTAGTAACACTCGCCGTCCACCGGGTCCTGACTCCCGTAGCTAACTGCCTCCAGCCGGCAGAAAATCCACAAAGTAACCTCTGGTTACTACTGAACTGAGTGAAAGAAACTTTTCAAACACCATTTGGACCACACAAGGTTGAAGCACTCACCACATCAATGAAACCAACGAACGAAACTAACACATATACAAATGCAAGGTTTACAAATCCACCATACTTAACATAAAGCACAATTACATATGTTCAGTGTGGTGGAAATGAAATTAACACACATACAGATAGCTGAAGGTTTACAAGTCCACCACACTTAACATACAACACAAATTATATCCGTAACAGTGGTTGTGAAAGATAAGAATGGGCAAGTGTTGGTAGAAAAGCGTGGTAGAGTGGATAGATGGAGAGAACACTTTGATGAATTGCTAAATGTAGAGAATGAAACGCCAGCAAACATTAAGGGATGGGGTATGAGAGAGAAGAAGAGAGATAATAGGGGAGGAGGTGGGGATCAGGAGAGCAGAAGTATGTGAGGCTTTGAAGAAGGTGAAGATGGGTAAAGCATCGGGGATAGATGGGGTGTGTGACGAAATGCTGAAGTATGGCGGTGAGATAGTGATTGAGTGGGTGTGGAAAATGTGTAGGCTAGCATGGGAGGAAGGAAGTGTGCCGGATGACTGGAAATCAGGAGTCATAGTACCACTGTACAAGGGTAAGGGAGAGAGGGGAGTGTGTGGGAACTATCGAGGAATATGTCTCCTTAGTGTAGTGGGGAAGGTGTATTGTAGGGTAGTGATTGAAAGAGTGAGAGAGAGGACAGAGAGATGGGTGGGAAAGGAGCAGGGTGGGTTTAGGAAGAGAAGAGGGTGTGTGGACCAGATTTTCTCCTTGAGGTGTGTTGTGGAAAAGTGTCTGGAGAAGGGACAGAAGGTGTATGCTGCATTTATGGATTTGGAGAAAGCGTATGACAGAATTGATCGAGAAGGTCTATGGAAAGTACTGAGAATATATGGAGTGCCTGGGAAGTTATTGAGGGCAGTGAAGAGTTTATATGAGGGTGCAAGAGCGGCAGTCAGGGTGGAGTGAGCAGAGTGAGTTGTTTGAATTGAATGTTGGATTAAAGCAAGGTTGTGTAATGTCCCCGTGGTTGTTCAGTGTATATATGGATGGAGTCATGAAAGATATACAGGGAAGAGCAGTGGATGTTGGTGTTCCCATGATGGGGGAGGGGAGTGAGTGGAAGCTTCCTGTGTTGCTGTTTGTTGATGATACAGTACTGGTGAGTGACAATGAGTGGGAGTTGCAGGGTCTGGTGAACATGTTTGGAACTGTGTGCGAGAGACGGAATTTGAAGGTAAATGTGGGAAAGAGCAAAGTTATGGTCTTTGAGAGAGGGGCAGCCACAGACTGTGAGGTGAGGTTGAATGGCCAGGTTATGGCGAATGTCAGCTCATTTAAGTATCTGGGCAGTGTGATGAGTAAGGATGGAGGTTTGGAGGATGAGATGCAGGAGAGGGTACAACAGGGCAAGAGAGTTGTAGGAACGCTGAAGTCAGTGACAAGGAATAGGGTGATGAGTATGGAAGTGAAGAAGACTCTGCATGATAGTGTTGTAATCCCAACACTGACATATGGGAGTGAAGCGTGGACGATGACAGAGAGGCACAGATCAAGAGTGAGAGGTGTGGAAATGAGTTACCTGAGAAGCTCGTGAGGAGTGACATGGAGAGATAGATTGACAAACAAAGAAGTGCGTGAACGATGCAATGTGGATGTGGATGTGCTGGAGAGTGTGAAGAGGAACACCTTGAGGTGGTTCGGTCATATAGAACGTATGGGCAGCGAGAGATTGGTCAAGAAGGTGTATGAGAGTGAGGTGGAGGGATGGAGAGGAAGAGACAGACCCAGAACCAGATGGAAGGAGGGAGTTAGGAGGTATATGAGCGAAGGAGGCGTTGGATGGGAGGAGGGATGTCAGTTGGCAAGGGATAGGAATGCATGGAGGCATTTCATTTGTGCCCCCCCCCCCCCCGGGGATTAAGGCGTCTGGCAATAGATAGATAGATAGTTTGTACTGTACTTCCTTCACCATATCTATATGTTCTCTTATTTCCTCTCACCCTATTTTCCTTTCCTTCTATCCTAACACAGAATCTTAACCTTTCCTCCTCCATCTCCTCTTCATATTTTGTTTTTATTTCACTGTTCCATACTTGTTTTATATTATTTACATGTTTTTTTATATATCAGATCCCAATATTCTATCAGCGTTCTTTGTAATGCTTTTTCTTTTAATTTCTCTTTTTGTTCATTATATATTATTATCTCCTTATTTTTTTCTTCCACTGCTTTTAATTTATTTATTTTATTCCATATTTTTTTATTATTTCTGTCTCTTTATTTCCTCTGTTTCTTTTATTTCATTTGCCTGTTTTGCTTCTTTTATTAGATTTTGTGCTTTTAGTTTTTGTATTTTATATTTTTTGTCAAGCTCAGTTTTTTTGTTTACTTCAGTTGCGTTTCTCCTATTTCTATTTATTCTCTTTCTTGTCTTTATTTCTCTCCTTATATCATTGTTCATCCATATTGGTTTTCTTTTTTTAATTTGTTTATTTACTTTTAGTCTAAATTATTTTGTCATTTCAATTTTGGATACTTTTTTTAATAAATCATCAATGTTTTTTATATCTCCTATTTCCTCCTTCTCGATCTCCGATTTTACCTCTTCTATAAATGTCTTTGTATTTTCTTCAGTTATTTTTAAATATTTTATCTTCTCCCACCTTCCACCACCAAACCCTTCCCTTCTCACCTCCACCTTAAAATCTACATCTATTAAGTTATGATCTGATAGATCAAACTTTTCTCTATCCTCGTCTATTTTCATTTTTTTGTAATATTTTATCATAAATTCATTTATCATAACATAGTCTACAGTATTACACTCCTTTGATTTCTACTTTCCCATGTTTTAACTCCCTCACATTATGGTGTCCAATTTAGCAGTGTTCCATTTATGTGCTCTAGTGTTTCCAAAACAATTTCACCATTTCTATTTAAGCCCTGTTCTCCCACTACTCCTATATGTCCATTCCAAACCCCCATTATCACTAATCCCTCCTCTCTACACTCTGTTGCTTTTTTATATATCTATTCCTGTAATCTCTTATTCCTCTCTCTATCATTTACCGATAAATATATCAAAATTACATTTATTTTCAATCCTTGTTTTGTCATTTTTACATGTAATAAATCTGTATGTACTGACTTCACCTCTTCAATACTTCCTTCATATTTTTCACTCATTAATAACATTAATCTTCCCCCTTTTCTCTCCTGACCCTCCCTGAACCCTTCAATCTTATACAACCCCTTTGAAATATTAAACTTATTATATCTTTGCTGCGTTTCTGTTATACATACAATTTTATTATCCTCCACTAATTGTTCTAATTCTATTAATTTACTAATTGTTAAGCCCTGAGTATTTATTAACGTAAACCCCAATTCTATCCCCCACTCTCTACCCTGTCCCTATTCCTGATATCTTCTGAATCTTAACAATTTACCATCTCTTACATACCATCCTTGCTCTCCTTTTTCTTTCTGTTTCTCGATTGCCTTCTTTGTCTCTTCTCTCTCCCTCATTGTTAGATCTTTTGTTATTTGCACTCTCTTAGCCCACTCCTCTTTTGTGGGTTTTAAATTCTTTGCCTTCTTTAGTAACTCGTATTTCTTCTGCTCATTTTCTAATATCACGAGAAATGGCCTCCTTCTCCCTTCCTCCCATCTTCCTAACCTAATCACCTCCACCGCTCTAATGTCCTCACATTCTACCTCTCATTAATTGTTTATATCTTTGGTTATCATGTCTTGTCCTTTCAATTTCTTCCTCTTCCATATTAAAAATTATCAAATTGTTCTTTTTGTCTTTTTCCTCCCTTTCCTTCATTACTTCTTCCACTTTCTCCTTCATTTCCTTCATTAGTTTGTCATTAACTGTCTCCACTACTTTGTCTAATACTTCTTCTATTATTTCTCCTTTCATAGCCTGAAACTTACTCTTCCATTCCTCTGTAGTTCATTCATTAGCATTTTATTGGTACGGCGGCCATCATGAACAGTGTTGCCAGATCTATTTGACATCATTTACCTAACTTGACCTTTACTATTTCACTTGTTTACCTCAACAATTCTCTGTTTACTCTTGATCACTGACAGTCTTTTTGTTATTTTTTGTTCTGGTAGAATTTTCCCTGTTTATTCATGAACAATATTTATATAATAATGTCCCTATGTGGACTTCACTATTACCTCAAACCATTTCTATGCATCTGGCAACACTGATGATTTAAACAATATAAGTCAATGTAAAGACTGTGTATAATATTAACATTATTAATAGAAATATAGCATTACATGAGATATAAAAATATAATGTTGACATTATAATAATTCCTTCATAATTATATATATATATATATATAGAGAGAGATATATTATATTTATTATATATATAGTTTTATAATAACATTATAACAAGAAGAGCTCATATGACAATTATAAAGATTGACCAAAATAAACAAAGCAGCAGGTTCAACATTACCAAGCAATTACCATTCAATACTACAAAAAATTGGAGGTAATTCAAAATTCAGCTTTAAGGATTGTCCTGGGAGCATTTAAATCCTCCCCAGTCACATCCCTTGAGGTAGAATCCTCCCCAGTCACATCCCTTGAGGTAGAATCCTCCCCAGTCACATCCCTTGAGGTAGAATCCTCCCCAGTCACATCCCTTGAGGTAGAATCCTCCCCAGTCACATCCCTTGAGGTAGAATCCTCCCCAGTCACATCCCTTGAGATAGAATCCTCCCCAGTCACATCCCTTGAGATAGAATCCTCCCCAGTCACATCCCTTGAGATAGAATCCTCCCCAGTCACATCCCTTGAGGTAGAATCCTCCCCAGTCACATCCCTTGAGGTAGAATCCTCCCCAGTCACATCCCTTGAGGTAGAATCCTCCCCAGTCACATCCCTTGAGGTAGAATCCTCCCCAGTCACATCCCTTGAGGTAGAATCCTCCCCAGTCACATCCCTTGAGATAGAATCCTCCCCAGTCACATCCCTTGAGGTAGAATCCTCCCCAGTCACATCCCTTGAGGTAGAATCCTCCCCAGTCACATCCCTTGAGGTAGAATCCTCCCCAGTCACATCCCTTGAGATAGAATCCTCCCTATCCTTACTGTCACACCGACGCTCCACCTTACTTGTCCACATACCATAATTATGGTACTTATACCATAATTCAGTGTCTGTGTACCATGTACCATTCATTGTGTACCATGTACCATTCATTGTGTACCATGTACCATTCATTGTGTACCATGTACCATTCATTGTGTACCATGTACCATTCATTGTGTACCATGTACCATTCATTATGTACCATGTATCATTCATTGTGTACCATGTACCATTCATTGTGTACCATGTACCATAATTTTGAGACATTATATTTTCTCGTTCACAGCCTTAGATCTGACTCATCTGAGTCACCTGTCAAGGGACCTCGATTCCCAAAGGAGATTAAAAGTGCCGTGTCACCCTGTGTAGCTGTCAAAGGCTACTTATTACTCCACATCTCACTAGGAAACACATTGCTTTAATATGTAGGCTATAGGGTCATTTGTTTAATAGCATAGGTTGGAGGACTGAGAAACTCTAAATTTGGCGACTTCATCACAGGGTGGTCCATTAAAGGCTGTAAACCATACAACCAGAGTATGCTGAGATTTCTGACCACCTTAATTCCTCTCTCTTATTGTCTACTTTTGTTCTCTATTAATGTGAAGGTTGTAGTAGTGGTAGTAGTGAATGTGGTGGTGATGATTCCCATTTAGATGATTTTCCAAACAGACCATTCCCTGTGTAATGTTTGTTGTTTGTTGTTGGTGTTCACTATAACAAGAAAAACACATTTGCCTTAACTTAATTATGTGATATTCCTCTGTTTTATAGTAAAATATAACCTGTTTATTAAAAAAATGTGCTTATTAGTATAGATTAGTACAGTACAATAATAGTACCATAACTGATGTGCACAGCATACCATAATTTTGTTGAAAGTACCATAATTTCAGCATCAGTGTACAATAATTTGGGCAGGTCAGCAGTGCAACCCTGCCACACATATACTAAACTTACAACGTCCCCTAAAGGTCATGCACTTCATTCACTCCTCCAAAAATATGACAGGAAACCGCTCCTTTGCCCCCTGCCATATCAAGCTCGGCTCACATGCCTTTTGTAGAAAGAGCCCTCTCCTTCTTTGCTACTATCTGGGTTACTCCACCTCTTTTTCTCTCACTGGAAAAACTTCTCCTCTGTGCCCTTGGTTCCCTATATCTGCTGTAATATCTCCAACTCTCCATACAGATATACCTTGGTCTAAGGCCGACTGCCCTGTGAGGGTAAAACATTATTTCTATCACACCTCAGAACAAGATACACACAACACATACAAATATACACAGATGGTTCCCATATCCCTGACCCTCCATCAGTTGGTGCCTGTATTTATATACCAAAACAAAATAAATCAGTTGCATGGAGGTTGGCAGACACTGCTACTATACTAACAGCAGAACTATATGCCCTAGAACAAGCTCTTCAAGCCACCTACACATTCACCTCACCTTGCTCCATAGCCATATTCACAGACTCACTCACAGCCCCACACTGACACACACTTTACAACTAACTTCATTAACACACACACACACACTGACACACACTTTACAACTAACCTCATTAACACACACACACACTGACACACACTTTACAACTAACTTCATTAACACACACACACACACACTGACAGACACTTTACAACTAACCTCTTTAACACACACATGACACACACTTTACAACTAACTTCATTAACATATACACACACACACTGACACACACTTTACAACTAACTTCATTAACACCCACACTCAACCAGACACAACACAACACCTCCTACTACACTGTCCTGACCTATCCTAATATAATGTTACCTAACCAAACCTTACCTTACCTAACCTAACCAAACCTGACCTAACCTAACCTAGCCTTACCTATTTGGTCTGACCTAACCTTATCTGACCTAACCTAATATACATAAACCTAACCGTACCTAACCTAATATACATAAACCTAACCTTACCTGACCTAACCTAGCCTTACCTATTTGGTCTGACCTAACCTAACCTAATCTAGGCCACAGCAGACTACAGTACAGTAGGTGTGGTTGATATATGTGTGGTAAGGATTTTGCATGTTTATATATTCACGTTAAGTATTTCGTCTGTTTTGAACTAAACTAGGTACAATAGAAACATTATTTTTTTTATTTCTTTAGTTTATTGGATATTCTTTGGCATTTGTAACAAGGTTCAGTTGTTTTGGAAGAGAGTCTCCTACATTGTGGAGGTACTGTACTGTAGGTTTGAGGCATGGTGTCCTTGAGCTTTGGTAGTGAAGATACATCATAGTTCTGTGGTAGTGCAGATACATCATAGTTCTACAACCCAGACTTGATCTTTCCCCAGAGAGCATGTATGACCTTTATCTGAGCTTTTGTGAGCTGTGTATTCTTCGGCATGGTTAGCAGTAGAGGGAATGGAAATAGGTTTGTCTTGCAACAAAATTGGCGTGAGACAGAATCACAGAGTGGCATACATCCACAAAGTAAAAGAGTTGCCAGATCCCTCAAGAATTAACATGGTGGCATACATCCACAAAGTAAAAGAGTTGCCAGATCCCTCAAGAATTTACATGGTGGCATACATCCACAAAGTCACATGGCTAACCTCACTTACTGGAACCATTATTGTAATGCTAGGTGTCTCTGAGTTGTCCGATCTCTCAAGAATTAACATGGTGGCAAGGGTATTGTGTCTCGTGCCTGTTTTCTATATGTCCCGCCCACCGCACATATATCAACCACATCTACTGTAACTGAGGCAAACTACCGGCACCTAACTGGACATAGACTATTTTTGGTGCTACAGAATATTACAGTAAATATTCAGTAAATGTTCAAATGATGTAAGACTGGTATTGTTATTGTTTCAGATATGAAGTAACACTGTAGTTGGCAGCCCTGACACCAATAGCAGTGTGGTTGGCAGCCCTGACAACAGTAATAACCAAGTGGTCATATTGGTGGCAGAATAAAGCTGTGTTAGTGATGGAGGTGGAAGGAAGTGACACCATCAATGTTGTCAGAGAAGAGAAGTGTAACAAGTTGGTCTGTCAACAATGTGGTCGAAAGTTTAGTAGGAAATGCCATCTCACTCAGCATTTGTTAAATCATGCTACAAAGAAAATGTTTATGTGTGATGAGTGTGGTAAAGAGTTTAATAGGAAATTTGACCTTAAGTATCACATACTTATGCACACAGGAGAGAGGAACTTTGAATGTGAAGAATGTGGTAAAAAGTTTGTGACAAAGAATGTTTTAAAGTCACACATACTTATACACACAGGAGAGAGGAACTTTGAATGTGAAGAATGTGGTAAAAAGTATCAGACAAAGGGTGTTCTAAAAAATCACATTCTTATACACACAGGAGAGAAGAACTTTGAATGTGATGAGTGTGGTAAAAAGTTTGTGACAAAGAATGTTCTAAAGTCACACATACTTATACACACAGGAGTGAAGAACTTTGAATGTGATGAGTGTGGTAAAAAGTTTGTGACAAAGGCTGTTCTAAAGAAACACATACTTATACACACAGGAGAGAGGAACTTTGAATGTGAAGAATGTGGTAGAAAGTTTAAGAGAGAAGATGTTCTAAAGACACACATACTTATACACACTGGAGAGAAGAACTTTGAATGTGAAGAATGTGGTAAAAAGTTTAGTATGAAATCTTATCTTAAGAACCACACACTTCTACACACAGGAGAGAAAAACTTTGAATGTGATGAATGTGGTAAAAAGTTTGTGATAAAAAGTGAGCTAAAGAGACACATACGTATACACACAGGAATAAAGAACTTTGAATGTATTGAGTGTGGTAAAAAGTTTTTGACAAAGAATCAGCTAAACAAACACATACTTATACACACAGGAGTGAAGAACTTTAAATGTGAAGAATGTGGTAAAAAGTATCTGACAAAGAATCAGCTAAACAAACACATACGTATACACTCAGGAGTGAAGAACTTTGAATGTGATGAGTGTGGTAAAAAGTTTGTGACAAAGGGTGAATTAAAGGTACACATACTTATACACACAGGAGTGAAGAACTTTGAATGTGGAGAATGTGGAAAAAAGTATCTGACAAAGAATCAGCTGAACAAACACATGATTGTACACACAGGAGTGAAAAACTTTAAATGTGAAGAATGTGATAAAAAGTTTGCGAGAAAGAGTGAATTAAAGCGACACATACTTCTACACACAAGTAAAAAGGACTTTGAATGTGAAGAATGTGGTAAAAAGTTTATGAGAAGTGGTGAATTAAATCGACACATACTTATACACACAGGAGTGAATAACTTTGAATGTGGTAAAAGGTTTGGTCTGAAATTTTCTCTTAATAAACATTTAAAAGTTCATTCAAGAGTATAGGATTTTGAATGTAATGAATGTGATAAAAGTTTTCTGCCAAATCCCAACTCACGTTTACACAAAACTGTTGACACATGAAATAAAACATTGAATGTAAGCGGTGGCAAACAATGATTGCTCCCCTCCCCCCTAAGCATGATAGGAAAAAAACTGAAAATATCAAGAGGTAGCACATTATATTGTAGGTGTATGGTGACAAGGTGAGTATTCAGTGTTGCCAACATTGGTGACAAGGTGAGTATTCAGTGTTGCCAACATTGGTGACAAGGTGAGTATTCAATGTTGCCAACATTGGTGACAAGGTGAGTATTCAGTGTTGCCAACATTGGTGACAAGGTGAGTATTCAGTGTTGCCAACATTGGTGACAAGGTGAGTATTCAGTGTTGCCAACATTGGTGACAAGGTGAGTATTCAGTGTTGCCAACATTGGTGTAAAAGTGACTCCTTAAGGTGGTAATTCACTTTTGGTACATTGGAGTGCTTTGATTCCTCTAAAGTTTACCAGGAAACAGGACCAGAAGATAAAAACTAGTGGTGTTGTCTTGTTGCTTGTATAGCACTACTATAATATAATATAATATAATATAATATGGCTTGTAATAACTGCAGAAATGTTGAAAAAGTGTGTGTGTTTGTGGAGTGAATGTTGCTGATATTGTAAACCCTTAATATACAATGAATAAATCCAGGCTTGTGTTTTTCATCACCATACACACTGAGTGATTTACTCACCTTGTGTTAAAAAGATAGTATGTGTGTGTGTTTGTGTTATTCATCACCATACACACTGAGTGATTTACTCGCCCTGTGTTAAAAAGATAGTATGTGTGTGTGTGTGTGCCTTGGAGGCAGGGAGAAGTACCAGAGGACTGGAGTAGAGCCATAATAATGACTGTATGGGGAGTATGGTAGCTATAGTGGAAAAAACCTTCTTAGTGTGACAGGGAAGGTGTATGGGAAGGTTCTTACTGAGTGATGACTGAAGTAACTGGGAATAAAGTTAGGCGAGGTTCAGAAAGGGGAGAGAATGTGTCCACCAGATCTTTACAATAAAATCAACATTGGAGAAATATATTGTGAAGGGTAGGAAGCTGTAAGCCTATGCTGCCTTTAATGCCCTTTATGGATGGAGAAAAAGGCATATGATAGGGTTGATAGGAGAGCTAAGGATTTATGGTGTTGGAAGGCATTGAAACCTTTGATTAAGAAGCAACAGATGTACATCTATACATACAAAGAAGTAGGAGGCATAATTAAGGGGAAAATATACTTTGGATACAATGGAGTGCCATGATTCCTCCAAAGTATTATGCCAAGAAACAGAACCTGGTGAACAATATAATATTAATGTAATACTTGTGTAACATAGTCATCTGTGTTATTAGATAAGAATAAATGTAATAAGTATAGGTTATGGTGAGGGTTGGTTGTTTTATAAGTGGAGTGACATTAAAAGGAGTCAGTGAACAGCTCACATTCAAGTCCAGAATTATCAGTTCTTGATGAAGGAATGAGCCATTCAACATTACAGTATACAAGTTGAAATGACCCAAAATGATCATTAATATGTATGTGTATTGGCTTAACAACAACAACAACAACAACAGGGTACGGCGGCCATCATGAACAGTGTTGCCAGATCTATTTGACATCATTTCCCTAACTTGACCTTTATCATTTCACTTGTTTACCTCAATAATTCTCTGTTTACTCTTGATCACTGATGGTCTTTTTGGTATTTTTTGTTCTGGTAGAACTTTCCCTGTTTATTCATGAACAATATTTATATAATGTCCCTATGTGGCTTCAATATTACCTCAAACCATTTCTATGTATCTGGCAACACTGATGATGATAAACAATATAAGTCAATGTAAAGACTGTGTATAATATTAACATTATTAATAGAAATATATCATTACATGAGATATAAAAATATGATGTTGACATTATAATAATTCCTTCACAATTATATATATATATAGAGAGATATATATTATATTTATTATTATTATATAGTTTTATAATAACATTATAACAAGAAGAGCTCATTTGACAACTTAGAATTGGCCACTCAAGACTGAACGCCCATCTTCATCGCCTGGGGATGACACCACTGCCCTTGGTGCCCTACACAACCAGACACTCCAGAACACCTACTACTGCATTGTCCTCGTCACCATTCTCACCCTCCTTCAATCACTCCGGACCATTGGCCTCCACAGACCTTCACTAAAGGACCTCCTGGCTGGATCACTGGACCATTGGCCTCCACAGACCTTCACTAAAGGACCTCCTGGCTGGATCACCGGACACTGGACAACCCTATAAACCCATTAAACACACAAGAACATTTCTACACAACATACAACAACTACACAGAATATAACACACTAATTAACCACACATAGCGCCTTCGGGGAACTAGAGGCTGTGACATCACAGTCTAAAAGGCCCCAACAAACACCAAGAAGAAGAAGAAGAAAATAAACAAAGCAGCAGGTTCAACATTACCAAGCAATTACCATTCAATACTACAAAAAATTGGAGGTAATTCAAAATTCAGCTTTAAGGATTGTCCTGGGAGCATTTAAATCCTCCCCAGTCACATCCCTTGAGGTAGAATCCTCCCCAGTCACATCCCTTGAGGTAGAATCCTCCCCAGTCACATCCCTTGAGGTAGAATCCTCCCCAGTCACATCCCTTGAGATAGAATCCTCCCCAGTCACATCCCTTGAGATAGAATCCTCGGAATATTTTTACAAGTTGCCACAACTCCATTTCGAAAATTTTACTGTTACCAGTGTTTATATTTCACTATTACAAACAACTTTTCTATATACCATTTCATCTGCAAATGCTGCATAACAGTAGTTACCTCTTATAGTTAAGTCCCGGTAGTCTGCCCAAGTTAGGTCCCGGTAGTGTGTCCCAGTCCAGATTAGGTTAGGTTAGGTCCCGGTAGTGTGTCCCAGTCCAGATTAGGTTAGGTCAGGTCAGGTGAGGTCTGACTAATTTCTACTGTGTAATTTTTCCTGCTTAGGTCCCGGTAGTCTGTCCAGGTTAGGTCCCGGTAGTCTGCCCCAGTTAGGTCCCGGTAGTCACACTAAATCCATCTAGGAAATATATTTTTTCCAGTGAAATCCTGTTGTGGCAACTTGTAAAAATTTACCGAATCCTCCCCAGTCACATCCCTTGAGGTAGAATCCTTCCCAGTCACATCCCTTGAGATAGAATCCTTCCCAGTCACATCCCTTGAGATAGAATCCTCCCCAGTCACATCCCTTGAGGTAGAATCCTCCCCAGTCACATCCCTTGAGGTAGAATCCTCCCCAGTCACATCCCTTGAGATAGAATCCTCCCCAGTCACATCCCTTGAGATAGAATACTCCCTATCCTTACTGTCACACCGACGCTCCACCTTACTTGTCCACATACCATAATTATGGTACTTGTACCATTATTCAGTGTCTGTGTACCATGTACCATTCATTGTGTACCATGTACCATTCATTGTGTACCATGTACCATTCATTGTGTACCATGTACCATTCATTGTGTACCATGTACCATTCATTGTGTACCATGTACCATTCATTGTGTACCATGTACCATTCATTGTGTACCATGTACCATTCATTGTGTACCATGTACCATAATTTTGAGACATTATATTTTCTCGTTCACAGCCTTAGATCCGACTCATCTGAGTCACCTGTCAAGGGACCTCGATTCCCAAAGGAGATTAAAAGTGCCGTGTCACCCTGTGTAGCTGTCAAAGGCTACTTATTACTCCACATCTCACTAGGAAACACATTGCTTTAATATGTAGGCTATAGGGTCATTTGTTTAATAGCATAGGTTGGAGGACTGAGAAACTCTAAATTTGGCGACTTCATCACAGGGTGGTCCATTAAAGGCTGTAAACCATACAACCAGAGTATGCTGAGATTTCTGACCACCTTAATTCCTCTCTTTTATTGTCTACTTTTGTTCTCTATTAATGTGAAGGTTGTAGTAGTGGTAGTAGTGAATGTGGTGGTGATGATTCCCATTTAGATGATTTTCCAAACAGACCATTCCCTGTGTAATGTTTGTTGTTTGTTGTTGGCGTTGACTATAACAAGAAAAACACATTTGCCTTAACTTAATTATGTGATATTCCTCTGTTTTATAGTAAAATATAACCTGTTTATTAAAAAATGTGCTTATTAGTATAGAATAGTACAGTACAATAATAGTACCATAACTGATGTACACAGCATACCATAATTTTGATGAAAGTACCATAATTTCAGCATTAGTGTACAATAATTTGGGCAGGTCAGCAGTGCAACCCTGCCACACATATACTAAACTTACAACGTCCCCTAAAGGTCATGCACTTCATTCACTCCTCCAAAAATATGACAGGAAACCGCTCCTTTGCTCCCTGCCATATCAAGCTCAGCTCACATGCCTTTTGTAGAAAGAGCCCTCTCCTTCTTTGCTACTATCTGGGTTACTCCACCTCTTTTTCTCTCACTGGAAAAACTTCTCCTCTGTGCCCTTGGTTCCCTATATCTGCTGTAATATCTCCAACTCTCCATACAGATATACCTTGGTCTAAGGCCGACTGCCCTGTGAGGGGTAAAACATTATTTCTATCACTCCTCAGAACAAGATACACACAACACATACAAATATACACAGATGGTTCACATATCCCTGACCCTCCATCAGTTGGTGCCTGTATTTATATACCAAAACAAAATAAATCAGTTGCATGGAGGTTGGCAGACACTGCTACTATACTAACAGCAGAACTATATGCCCTAGAACAAGCTCTTCAAGCCACCTACACATTCACCTCACCTTGCTCCATAGCCATATTCACAGACTCACTCACAGCCCCACACTGACACACACTTTACAACTAACTTCATTAACACACACACACACTGACACACACTTTACAACTAACTTCATTAACACACACACACACTGACAGACACTTTACAACTAACTTCATTAACACACACACACACTGACAGACACTTTACAACTAACTTCATTAACACACACACACACTGACACACACTTTACAACTAACTTCATTAACACACACACACACTGACACACACTTTACAACTAACTTCATTAACACACACACACACTGACAGACACTTTACAACTAACTTCATTAACACACACACACACTGACAGACACTTTACAACTAACTTCATTAACACACACACACACTGACAGACACTTTACAACTAACTTCATTAACACACACACACACTGACACACGCTTTACAACTAACTTCATGAAAACACACTGACACACACTTTACAACTACAGTACTCAAAAAGAGAGAAATTGTGTAATACTTACTGCATAATTAGCTACTGTACAAGAGCCATTATTTTAAGGGATAAACAGCTTACCTGACTCTCCGTACCCAAACAGACCAGGTGTGTACGATCTGTTCCAAGCACAACTACAACAACTTGAGTGACGAGGTGAGCCAGTTCCTGTGCGGTCCACGGCATACCAAAGCAGCACATCCTACAGCTTCCCGACCAACTTCTCAACACGTCAGTACTCTACTTCATCCCTTTCACTCTCTCTGGTTTGGCCACTGTTTCTTTCTTTCTCTCTTGTACTTTTTGTCTTTGAATTTCTGTTATTTATATTGTTTTATTTTCTTGATTTGTTTCTTTATCATCATGGCACTGTGGTCATACAATCCCATCACTCTCTGGTTATTTCATTATCTTTCCCTCCCTCTCTCCTCTTCTTTGATCTCCATTAGGCTATAATAGTATACCCTTCACTATCACTTGGCTTATCCCTGTCTCTTTCTCTCTCACTGTCTCTCTCTTATTATAGGATAGATTTGTCTACATTTTTTTATCCAACAAAATGTTTGTGTCACTCTCTCTGGCTCGGTTTTGGTCAGTCTCTGTTTGTTTGTCTGTCCCTCTATATTTATTTGTCTCAAGTTATCTTTGCATTCCTGTACAGTCATTTTATTTTGTTATTGTTCTAGCTCAATAGTATGTCAGTATGTGCTGCTTTTACTTACTCCTTAATTTGTTTTTTAGGACTCTTTCAGTCTCTTGTTTAGATCTGTACAGTATTACATTTTCATTACATATATGGTTTCATTTGTAAATCTGTTAAAGCCATCATTATCTCTCTTTTTTCCTTTCATACCTTCTCGAACCTTTCTCATATTGTCTCACTTCCTTGACCTCCTTTTCTGTATCTGTGTGTGTTAGAGCTGCTAATTTTTTATGCTATTCTGTTTAAAGCTGAATGTTTGTTTTTGTGTGGATATTAACAAGTCTGTTAGAGTACAATATCAACCCTTTATAAACTAAAACACAGCTCTATAAATTTATGTCTAACCTTTTCACCCTATCTTTATAGATGAAGATATATCCAGTAATGCTAGCTGGTTAGCCAGTTCTAGACATGCCAATCATTGATTTTCTTAAATACTTTATGTAATGTATTATACAGTACTGTATAGTATATACAATACAGTATTCAGTCTGATATTCTGTTCCTGTAATTCACCAAAAATGTCCACAGCTTGTATGTTGGTACATATTGTCACCTCCACAGACCCACTCTCCTCCTCCTCCTCCTCCCACCACTATCCACCTTGCTAGCAGGCCCCATCTTCTCCTCCTCCCCCTAGCAGAACCCTACTTATCAACCTTATCCCAACATTGTTCTCCTTGAAAGTAGAGCCTCTCTCCTCCTCCTCCCCTTCCCTACACCTTCCTTTTTGCTAGCACCCACTTCTCACCCTACACCTCATCCTCTAAACACCATCCTCCTTAGTTTCATACAAGATAGACTTACACCTTTAATAGGTGAAATTTAATTCATATATAAAAAGGCTTTACACCCGTAGTTTTAAAACATTTGAGGGCCCTTACTGGAGCTCTATGAACTCTCCTAACAATCCAGGCCACAAAACGCTTCAGTGTTTCTAATAGGGAATCTGTTGCCTGGAGTAGTTTGAAGGGTTCATAGAGGTCCAGTAAGGGCCCTCAATCTGTTTAATACTACGGGTGTCAATATCAGTAATAATGATAGGTTTATGACAAGGTAGTATAGGTATTATTAACAATAAGTATTTAAGTAGTATAAGTAATTATACTGTAATTATTTATGCAGTACCATAGTATTTATGTTAATGAAAGCCGACACCTACGTTATATGATGTCGTAGCTTGCTTTGTAGTGTTTAGTTCTATGATTAACTTTGTTTAGCCAAATTAATGAATGAAGACTGAATATATTATGTATGATTTGGTCCTTTCTCTTAGAGCCAGTAAACTCACATTAATTTTACAGTTGTGGTCAGTCTTTGGTTTGAGTACAGTAACTTCATTAACACACACACTGACACACACTTTACAACTAACTTCATTAACACACACACTGACACACACTTTACAACTAACTTCATTAACACACACACTGACACACACTTTACAACTAACTTCATTAACACACACACTAACACACACTTTACAACTAACTTCATTAACACACACACTGACACACACTTTACAACTAACTTCACACACACTCAACCAGACACAACACAACACCTCCTACTACACTGTCCTGACCTATCCTAATATAATGTTACCTAACCAAACCTTACCTTACCTAACCTAACCAAACCTGACCTAACCTAACCTAGCCTAACCTATTTGGTCTGACCTAACCTTACCTGACTTAACCTAATATACATAAACCTAACCTTACCTAACCTAATATACATAAACCTGACCTTACCTGACCTAACCTAGCCTTACCTATTTGGTCTGACCTAACCTAACCTAATCTAGGCCACAGCAGACTACAGTACAGTAGGTGTGGTTGATATATGTGTGGTAAGGATTTTGCATGTTTATATATTCACGTTAAGTATTTCGTCTGTTTTGAACTAAACTAGGTACAATAGAAACATTATTTTTTTATTTTTTTAGTTTATTGGATATCCTTTGGCATTTGTAACAAGGTTCAGTTGTTTTGGAAGAGAGTCTCCTACATTGTGGAGTTACTGTACTGTAGGTTTGAGGCTTGATGTCCTTGAGCTTTGGTAGTGAAGATACATCATAGTTCTGTGGTAGTGCAGATACATCATAGTTCTGTGGTAGTGCAGATACATCATAGTTCTACAACCCAGACTTGATCTTTCCCCAGAGAGCATGTATGACCTTTATCTGAGCTTTTGTGAGCTGTGTATTCTTCGGCATGGTTAGCAGTAGAGGGAATGGAAATAGGTTTGTCTTGCAACAAAATTGGCTGTGGGGGTGGACTGAAGATATCAATAAATGTGGCTTTATAATAAATTACCAAAGCTTACCTTGCTGGTAATATGTAATCTCGTTGGTTGGCTGCAGCGAGTTACCCAGAGTTATAATCCCTGTATCCTTCCCTCCAACACAATAAATTTATTTCTGGGTTCGTCCTGCTATATATGTATGATTATAGAGCATGCAATAATGGTGAATTACAACACAAAATGCCAATTTTTCTCTATTTATTAATTAAATTCCAAGCCAACAAAATGAATAATTAAATTCAATCAAAAAATCACACACACACACTTCCGTTCACGCTCCAATAGATAGCTATGTATATGTACTTACTCTTCGTCGCTCAGACACGTGCTTCCTCAGTCGCTCGTAGTACACGTGGACAGTAATATTACGTTACTTTAATATACTTATCACGAGCTAGCACTTCACCCTCGCACACACAGGAGGCGATAATTACGTTATCGTAATAGTAATGGAAATCAAGCAACCCAGTTGGTATATTTCAATGTCAATTTCACACTCGTTTACTGTCCCTCGTACACACACACACACTCGTAAATTCCGGCCAGCCCTCTCCTCACCTGTAAAAATGACACCTTACTGATTCTCGTCTAGCGAATGAATAGTGAGTTAATTAACAATAAGTCTTGTGAAAAAGTAATTAAACAATTTCGACGCTACGTTAAAACTATAGGCCCCCAGGCAAGGCAAGGAGGGCTGGATACGACGTGTTGCTTCGTGGAGTGTACTATACCAACTGCTTGTATTCAAAACCAAGGTATGGGTGGTGGAGATTAATTACCCTTCTGACTCCTCCCCATTCTACCTGGCCAGTGACTCATCATCAAGACTGTCCAATATCTACGTGTTCGTATGGCCTAATCCTTGACTACGTTTACATATGTCACTCACACTTTAGTTATACATGCAAATCACTTTTCCCATAACATGCAACTGCTTGCAAATGATTCCCTTCCACTTCAAAATCAATTTTAATAAGTAATAGATGCCCCCATAGCATAATTATTAATGCAAAATTTGTAGCAATGACTCCAGACACGGGATGGAGTGAGTGGGTACTCGACCTCACCTGACCTGACATGACCTTTCCTTAATTAACAGGTACCTAGCACTCCTCTATTTTCAAATTTCTCTGTCTTTGTCTTCCTGACTTGACTGAATGGAAATTCCCATACACGTGGTGTCCCTTTGTTAATATATATATAATATATAGCATCCTACTACGTACGTACGTTACGTTATGATCACGGATCAAACCGTGACATTGGCGTGAGACAGAATCACAGAGTGGCATACATCCACAAAGTAAAAGTGTTGCCAGATCCCTCAAGAATTAACATGGTGGCATACATCCACAAAGTAAAAGTGTTGCCAGATCCCTCAAGAATTAACATGGTGGCATACATCCACAAAGTAAAAGTGTTGCCAGATCCCTCAAGAATTAACATGGTGGCATACATCCACAAAGTCACATGGCTAACCTCACTTACTGGAACCATTATTGTAATGCTAGGTGTCTCTGAGTTGTCAGATCTCTCAAGAATTAACATGGTGGCAAGGGTATTGTGTCTCGTGCCTGTTTTCTATATGTCCCGCCCACCACACATATATCAACCACGCCTACTTTAACTGAGGCAAACTACCGGCACCTAACTGGACATAGACTATTTTTGGTGCTACAGAATATTACAGTAAATATTCAGTAAATGTTCAAATGATGTAAGACTGGTATTGTTATTGTTTCAGATATGAAGTAACACTGTAGTTGGCAGCCCTGACACCAATAACAGTGTGGTTGGCAGCCCTGACAACAGTAATAACCAAGTGGTCATATTGGTGGCAGAATAAAGCTGTGTTAGTGATGGAGGTGGAAGGAAGTGACACCATCAATGTTGTCAGAGAAGAGAAGTGTAACAAGTTGGTCTGTCAACAATGTGGTCGAAAGTTTAGTAGGAAATGCCATCTCACTCAGCATTTGTTAACTCATACTGCAAAGAAAATGCTTATGTGTGATGAGTGTGGTAAAGAGTTTTGTACGAAATATTACCTTAAAAAGCACATACTTTTACACACAGGAGAGAAGAACTTTGAATGTGAAGAATGTGGTAAAAAGTTTGTGACAAATAGTATTCTAAAGACTCACATGCTTATACACACAGGAGAGAAGATTTTTGAATGTGATGAGTGTGGTAAAAAGTTTTTCAGAAAGGGTGTTCTAAATAAGCATGTACTTATACACACAGGAGAGAGGAACTTTGAATGTGAAGAATGTGGTAAAAAGTTTGTGACAAAGAGTGCTCTAAAGACTCACATGCTTATACACACAGGAGAGAGGAACTTTGAATGTGAAGAATGTGGTAAAAAGTTTGTTCTAAAGAGTGTTCTAAAGAAGCACTTACTTATCCACACAGGAGTAAGGAACTTTGAATGTGAAGAATGTGGTAAAAAGTTTACGAGAGACGATGTTCTAAAGGATCACATTCTTTTACACACAGGAGAGAGGAACTTTGAATGTGAGGAATGTGGTAAAAAGTTTGTGACAAAGAGTGTTCTAAAGAAGCACATTCTTATACACACAGGAGAGAGGAACTTTGAATGTGAAGAATGTGGTAAAAAGTTTAATACGAAATCTCGCCTTAAGCTACACAGCATTGTTCACACAAGAGAGAGGAACTTTGAATGCGAGGAATGTGGTAAAAGGTTTGTGACAAAGGGTACTCTAAAGGAACACATAATACTTATACACACAGGAGAGAGGAACTTTGAATGTGAAGAATGTGGTAAAAAGTTTGTGAAAAAGAGTGCTCTAAAGAAACACATACTTATACACACAGGAGTGAAGAACTTTGAATGTAATGAGTGTGGTAAAAAGTTTGGGACAAAATGTAATTTAAGGAAGCACATACTTATACACACAGGAGAGAGGAACTTTGCATGTGATGAGTGTGGTAAAGAGTTTAATAGGAAATCTCACCTTAAGAATCACATACTTATACACACAGGAGAGAAGAACTTTGAATGTGAAGAATGTGGTAAAAAGTTTGGGAGAGAATATGGTCTAAAGACACACATACTTATACACACAGGAGTGAAGAACTTTGAATGTAATGAATGTGGCAAAAAGTTTGGTAGGAAATCTCAGCTTACTAAACATTTAATAGATCATACAAGAGTATAGGATTTTGAATGTGAATTTTTTTTTTTACTCAAGATGAACTAAATAAACACATACTTATACACACAGGAGAGAGATACCAGAGTGGGTATGGGAAGGCCTACTAGACACAACCTCGAGTGTCTTCGGTCACACTGTCAAGGGGTTTACAGGGAGAAATCCCGGTATGAGGACATCTTAATGAGATGAACCCCAACCAAAAATTCCATACTGGCATGACATCGCCCAGGATAGAAAGGTCCCCAGAGAACACGCTTCCGCACCAGGGCATGGGAGGAAAGCAATGGTGCATCTTCTACCTGTGCTGAAGGGAATAACAACCCCTCCATCAACAGCACCCTGGATAGTCCACCAGATCAAGAAAACACTGATCCTGGACCCCAGAAACAACGACATGGAGCCCAGAGGAATATAAGAAACTACAAAACCGTCAAATGGTCCCATGAGGAGAAGAGAAAGATCCTACACTGCTTCACTTAGAAGTGGGGCAGAAGATCAATGGTTAGGATGCAACTATAGACCCCGGGCTGGCTGGGGTCCATTGCTCCAAGATAACCTCAGAATAACAATTGGAAAAAAAAAGAGAAAGAAGAACTTTGAATGTAATGAGTGTGGTAAAAAGTTTGTGACAAAGAGTAAATTAAGTAAGCACATACTTATACACATAGGAGTAAAGAACTTTGAATGTAATGAGTGTGGTAAAAAGTTTGGTCTTAAATTTAACCTTATTAAACATTTAAAAGTTCATGCAAGGGTATAGGATTTTGAATGTGATAACAAGTTTATGTCTAACGATGAACTAAATAAACACATACTTATACACACAGGAGAGAGGAACTTTGAATGAGAAGAATGTGGTAAAAAGTGTGTGACAAATCCCACTGAAGAGATCAGTGTATAAGAATTACGAAGGTTGACCTTTCGGAGTATAGAAAAATAAAAACACAACCAATACAACAGTGCCTCATCCTGACGAGAGAGGGAACACAGCTAGGGGGTAAAAGAACTCCTTGAGGCAACTGTACAATTATAATCTGTAATTATTCCATTGTATTAAATGTTGAGTACTTGACCAAGAAATTTGCAATATCATTATCCTTGATAAAAGTTGATAAAATGTAATAAATCTATGGCAACAATGCATGGTTGTTGCATTCAAATACACTTTATTAGGTATAGCCATGGGTGTACAGCAGAGCTCGTAAATTCGTGACCACGTACTGTACTTAGATGTTTATGTCATTTGAGCTGGTAACACTTATTTGGTGAGAAATCAGAGTAGGTGGAACATAGTGGAGGAACTTGATACAATCTTTCACTTACAATGACACCTTCCCCACACAGTGTTACCAGCTCAAATAGTATAAACATCTAAGTACGTGGTCGCAAATTGACGACCTCGACTGTACAATAGTATTTATTTTATGATATTTTGCTTCTGTATTAGAGGTGTTACACGTCTCTACAGGTGGTGGTACTAGACCCATATTCACAAAAGTAAAGTTCACTCGTAACTTTAAATTTTATTTCTAAGAGTTTATTCCTGGCAAGGACATATAGTACCCAACACTGCTTTGAAATGATAATAACAACTCATATAAATAGAATAACAAAGCCATTCACTGCTTTGAAATGATAATAACAACTCATATAAATAGAATAACAAAGCCATTCACTGCTTTGAAATGATAATAACAACTCATATAAATAGAATAACAAAGCCATTCACTGCTTTGAAATGAACCTGAAATATTATGGTGAGGTCAGAAATGCAAACATACGAACAAGTCCAAACTCTAAGATGTTTTGTGAATACCGACCCTGAGGTCTCTGTTCAGCCGTATGAAGTTCTGTAGGGTCTCCGGATCTTCTATATAGGCCACTGACATTCCTGGCCAGTGATGTGACCCCTCGTGTGTGTGTGTGTGTGTGTATTTTATAGTGTGTGTGTGTGTGTATTTTATAGTGTGTGTGTGTGTGTATTTTATAGTGTGTGTGTGTGTATTTTACAGTGTATATCTCGTGGCCTTGCTTGCTCATACGGGGGGGGGGGGGGGGGGGCAGCCAATGCGGCTGGGAGATTTTTTTTTCTTTTAGAAATATGTGTAATGTGTAGCTACTTATATATATATATATATATATATATATATATATAGAATTTGTATTTCTTATAAATCAGTTGTAGGCTACAAGTGATTTACCTATACCTACCATCTTTTAATTTACTACAAGCAGCTACCCACTACTTAAAACAATAACTACCATCTTTTAATTTACTACAAGCAACTACCCACTACTTAAAACAATACCTACCATCTTTTAATTTACTACAAGCAGCTACCCACTACTTAAAACAATAACTACCATCTTTTAATTTACTACAAGCAGCTACCCACTACTTAAAACAATAACTACCATCTTTTAATTTACTACAAGCAGCTAAACACTACTTAAAACAATAACTACCATCTTTTAATTTACTACAAGCAGCTACACACTACTTAAAACAATAACTACCATCTTTTAATTTACTACAAGCAGCTACACACTACTTAAAACAATAACTACCATCTTTTAATTTACTACAAGCAACTACCCACTACTTAAAACAATAAATAACAGGTTTTAATTTACTACAACCTCTTTCTCGTTCGTCTCTTTTTATTCTGTTTTCTATATGCCTTCTTTTCGTCATGACTTTCTTCATCTCTGTATTTTCCCATTCCCTATTTTCCTTCCATCCTCATGTGTGAGAGAGAGAGACTGTATGTGTGTGTTAAGAGAGAGAAAGAGAGTGTGTGTGTGTATGTGTGTGTTAAAATTAGTTGTAGCTACAAGTGCTTTATCTATATCTTACCCTTTGTGACCCCCAGAAAACAAACAAATGATCATGTTAAGGTGGTAATTCACTTTTGGTACATTGGAGTGACTTGATTCCTACAAAGTATGCCAGGAAACAGGACCAGAAGAGCAAAAATAGTGGTGTTTGTTCTGTTGTTACTTGGAATAGTTTGGAGGATTCAGTTGCTCCAAATTTACCAACACCAAATTTCCTCCTTAATTAAGTCAGATGGGGCGGCACATTTGTTTATGATGCTGCGGAAATTGATGATTAATTTTAGTACAGTATACACTTGTGAAACGTAATTTCTGACCAGAGACGAACGGCAGGCACCACACACACGCACAGTCGTGGTTAAATATAATCATCCATATAGGGGTATATAACTCATGTAAGAGTTTGACAGCTTCCCTCTGTTCCTTAGATGATAAACATTACAATAAATAAGTTAACTACCATCTTTTAATTTAATACAAGCAGCTATACTACTTGAGTGTGTGTGTGTATATGAGTGTTAAGAGAGAGAGACAGACAGACAGTATGTATAATTATGTATGTATGTGTATGAGAGAGAGTGTGTGTGTATATGTGTAAGACATAAGAGACAGGGTGGGTGGAGAGTAAGAGAGGTGTGAGGCAGGGATGTGTACTTTCACCATTGTTGTTTGGACTGTATACAGAAGAGAATGTAGTTACAGAGTATGGGAATTATTTTAATGTCAAGTTTGGGAGTGATAGGAGCAAAGTATTGGTAGTGAATGGGGATGACCGGGATATAGGTAGAACATGGAGACTGGGTGGAAATGTGATTGAAAGGACACAAGAGTATAGATACTTAGGAATAACTGTGGATGAAAAAGGGTGTGATAGGACAAAGACTGATAGGTTATCAAGAGCAAACCAGTGGGTAGGAAGACTAGGAAGTGTGGCAAGGTGTAGAGCTAATAAGTATGAAGTAGTGTATGGTGTATGGAAAGGTATGGCTGTACCTGGACTAATGTATGGACTGGAGACCATGACATGGACAGTGAATGACTTGAATATACTGGATGTAGTACAGAATAGGATAGGAAGAACAGCTTTAGGTGCAAACAAGTATGTAGGTGTGGAAGCAATAAGAGGTGATGCTGGATGGAGTACGTTTGAGGAGAGGATAGCCAAAGGAGTGTTGAAATATAAGGTTAGACTAGAGGGAATGAATGAAGACAGATGGGCTCGAAGAGTGTATAAATGGACAGGACGGTACACCAAGTGGAGAAGGATGTGTGATAAGAGAATGGAAAAGTGTGGAATGCAGTACCCAGTGCTAGATGAAAGGGGGAGATGGAGTGGTAAGAAATGGATGAATGAGATTAAGAGATGAATACAAGAAATAGGCAGAGATGAATGGATGAGAGGCATGAGTGAGAAGAGCACGCTAGATTGGTACTCCTCTAAGGACATACCAAGGAGTGAAGTGTTCTATGATGGTAGCTGGGGAAGTGAACTGTTTAAGGCAAGAACAAAGTCCCTGGAGGTGAATGACAGAATATATAGATGGAGTAATGAAGGCAGTAAGGTGTGTAGGGAAGATGAGACAGTAGAACATGTGTTGATGGTATGTGATAAGTATGAACGAGAGAGAGCTACCATGCTGAATGTGGTAATAAGTGAACTAGGAGAGAGAAAATGGAGGGAGATGTTGGAAGCGACAGTGGCAGCCAAAGTGCTGCTAGGTCTTAGTGAACGAGAGCCGTACAATCCAGTGATAATAGAGAGTGTGAAAGAATTTCTAGAAAGGGTATATAAAGTTGAAGATAAAATGAGTATATAGGGACGTGCAGGTTGTATAGGATAGAGAGAGTGTAAATATAATGTGTATACATGTATTATTTGGTACTGTTTTGGTTTGTTTTTCTCTCCACAGAATCTGCAGAGGAAGACAGTGAGAGAGTACCGTTGTAAAGGCTACTCAGTCATCATCATTGGTACGGCGGCCATCATGAACAGTGTTGCCAGATCTATTTGACATAATTTACCTAACTTGACCTTTAAAATTTCACTTGTTTACCTCAATAATTCTCTGTTTACTCCTGATCACTGACGGTCTTTTGGTATTTTTTGTTCTGGTAGAACTTTCACTGTTTATTCATGAACAATATTTATATAATATCCCTATGTGGATTTCAATATTACCTCAAACCATTTCTATGTATCTGGCAACACTGATGATGATAAACAATATAAGTCAATGTAAAGACTGTGTATAATATTAACATTATTAATAGAAATATATCATTACATGAGATATAAAAATATGATGTTGACATTATAATAATTCCTTCACAATTATATATATATATAGAGAGAGAGATATATATATTATATTTATTATATATATAGTTTTATAATAACATTATAACAAGAAGAGCTCATATGACAATTATAAATATTGACCAAAATAAACAAAGCAGCAGGTTCAACATTACCAAGCAATTAATATTACTTGTACTTTGTATTTGAACACTCCAATGACATACAAACAGGTAGGAGGATAGTATGTATGTATAATACACTCCAATGACCTGCTATACATACATTATATACATACATACAGGTAGGAGGATAGTATGTATGTATAATACACTCCAATGTCCTTCTATACATACATTATATACATACATACAGGTAGGAGGATAGTATGTATGTATAATACACTCCAATGTCCTTCTATACATACATACAGGTAGGAGGATAGTATGTATGTATAATACACTCCAATGTCCTTCTATACATACAAACAGGTATAATTGGAGGCTTCTAGTAGGGTCCTGGGGTTCTTGCGCAGGAACCACAGCAGGTGTAACACAGACATCAAAATTATTGCTTATAATACATTCGTTCGACCACACCTAGAGTATTGTGACACCGTCTGGGACCCACACACTTACAATAATATTAATAAATTAGAGTCCATACTAAACAAAACTGCAAGATGGACCAGACGTGATTACAGACACACTACATCAGTCACTTTGCTTAAACAAGACACAAAACTAGACCCATTGGCAACAAGAAGACAGATACACAGACAACAGATGATATACAAAATCACAAACAAGTTAGTTGACATAGACAAAGACACATATCTATACCCTACAAGTATACGATCCACTAGAGGCAGCCACAACTTAAAATACCATACATACCAGACAAGCACTGATATATTTAGACACTCATTCTTTCCCTGCAGCATCCAAGAGTGGAATCATCTCCCATCTCATATAGTTAATAGCCCCACTCTTGACACTTTTAGAAATAGGATCACCAATCATTACCTCCCCAATCCTAATCCTCAACCCACAGTCCCTGACCCAATCCACCCTCATCCTAACCCCCTTCCTAATCCTACCCTGGATCCCTAAATCCCCCGCATATTATGCTGCCCACGAGCAGCCCTCTGCGGAACCCAAAAACTTAAACTCTGATTCCTCCTTCCGTATAGGTGTGTGTGTGTGTGTGTGTTTGGAGGCTACTGATTCCTCCTTCCATATAGGTGTGTGTGTGTGTGTGTGTTTGGAGGCTTCTGATTCCTCCTTCCATATAGGTGTGTGTGTGTGTGTGTGTTTGGAGGCTTCTGATTCCTCCTTCCATATAGGTGTGTGTGTGTGTGTGTGTTTGGAGGCTTCTGATTCCTCCTTCCATATAGGTGTGTGTGTGTGTGTGTGTTTGGAGGCTTCTGATTCCTCCTTCCATATAGGTGTGTGTGTGTGTGTGTGTTTGGAGGCTTCTGATTCCTCCTTCCGATATTTCTGCATAAAAGGTCCACGTGGCCAACATTTACAATTTGTGTATATTTCACAAGGGGACAATGTAATATGTTCATGTGTAATAAATTTAAGAGGAGGTTGCACTTATTTTTTGTATAATAGCATATAGAAAAGGTGCTGTGGAAATGAGGTACTTGAAAGGAGCATGTGGGGTGTCTAGGTGGGATGGAGAAAGTAATGAGAGTGTGTATAAGAGATGTGGTATGAGTGAGAAGGCAATTGGTATTGAGTGTGGAGTGGTTGAGAGAGTGAAACATAATACTTTTAGGTGGTTTGGACATGTAGGGAGAATGCAAGGTGAGGAGTTTGTAAAGAAGGTGTATGGAAGTGAAGTTGTGGGACGTTGTGTGAGAGGCAGACCACCAGTTAGATGGCAAAACAGAGTGGAAGAGTATGTAAAGGAGAGAAACGTATGGGTCAGAGGAGGGTTTGAACAAGTAAGGAGGGAGTGTTGGAACAGGGAAAACTGGAGACACTTCTGCCATGGCCATCCCCTTGGAGGGAGTTCCCGGAGGGAGTTCCCGGAGGGAACGAGGCGTCAGAGCAATAGATAGATAGAAAATTTCAGCTGTCCAGAGCCTAAGTTCAGTGTTTTCCTGCCATTGTAAACATTGGACAGTCCTGGTAGTCTGCCCAGGTTAGGTCCCGGTAGTCTGCCCAGGTTAGGTCCCAGTAGTTTGCCCAGGTTAGGTCCCAGTAGTCTGCCCAGGTTAGGTCCCAGTAGTCTGCTCTGGTTAGGTCTCAGTAGTCTGCCCAAGTTAGGTCCCGGTAGTCTGTCTTGGTCCTGGTTAGGTTAGGTTAGGTCAGGTCAAGTAAGGGTAGAAAAAGTTATCTCCTCACAATATTATGGACAACAATTAATAGAACAAGTAAAAATATGCATGAAAATGTATAAAATGTGGGAACAATCCAGGTGGACCTCTTATGCAGAATTACCCTCCTTCCATATAGGTGTGTGTGTGTGTGTGTTTGGAGGCTTCTGATTCCTCCTTCCATATAGGTGTGTGTGTGTGTGTTTGGAGGCTTCTGATTCCTCCTTCCATATAGGTTCCCCCTAACGGGAACTGCCTTGACGTGGTGGTGGTGGGGGGGGCTTGTGTGTCTCTGAGACCTTACGAGCTAGACTACAGGGGGCTCCGGCCCCTGCTCTGCCCCGATTTCAGGGAGAGGGCTTCCCATGCTAGGAAGGTCACTAGTGAGAGACCAGACTAAATGATTCCCATCTTTCAGTTCTTCAATGACACACACTGACACACACCTTACAACTACAGTACCGTACTCAAAAAGAAGGAAATTGTGTAATAGTTACTGCATAATTAGCTACTGTACAAGAGCCATTATTTTAAGGGATAAACAGCTTACCTGACTCTCCGTACCCAAACAGACCAGGTGTGTACGATCTGTTCCAAGCACAACTACAACAACTTGAGTGACGAGGTGAGCCAGTTCCTGTGCGGTCCACGGCATACCAAAGCAGCACATCCTACAGCTTCCCGACCAACTTCTCAACACGTCAGTACTCTACTTCATCCCTTTCACTCTCTCTGGTTTGGTCACTGTTTCTTTCTTTCTCTCTTATACTTTTTGTCTTTGAATTTCTGTTATTTATATTGTTTTATTTTCTTGATTTGTTTCTTTATCATCATGGCACTGTGGTCATACAATCCCATCACTCTCTGGTTATTTCATTATCTTTCCCTCCCTCTCTCCTCTTCTTTGATCTCCATTAGGCTATAATAGTATACCCTTCACTATCACTTGGCTTATCCCTGTCTCTTTCTCTCTCACTGTCTCTCTCTTATTATAGGATAGATTTGTCTACATTTTTGTATCCAACAAAATGTTTGTGTCACTCTCTCTGGCTCGGTTTTGGTCAGTCTCTGTTTGTTTGTCTGTCCCTTTATATTTATTTGTCTCAAGTTATCTTTGCATTCCTGTACAGTCATTTTATTTTGTTATTGTTCTAGCTCAATAGTATGTCAGTATGTGCTGCTTTTACTTACTCCTTAATTTGTTTTTTAGGACTCTTTCAGTCTCTTGTTTAGATCTGTACAGTATTACATTTTCATTACATATATGGTTTCATTTGTAAATCTGTTAAAGCCATCATTATCTCTCTTTTTTCCTTTCATACCTTCTCGAACCTTTCTCATATTGTCTCACTTCCTTGACCTCCTTTTCTGTATCTGTGTGTGTTAGAGCTGCTAATTTTTTATGCTATTCTGTTTAAAGCTGAATGTTTGTTTTTGTGTGGATATTAAAATAATAAATATACAGTTCGTGCAAGAGTAATAAACAGACAGGGAATTATTATTATAAATTATTATTATTATTATTATTGAGATAAAAAATGGAAATTCTAATAATAAAGGTGAAATTAGGCCTTAGGGTAGTGACGCCAAGCAGATCTGGCAACACTGAACGCCGCCATCTTTAACCCTTTCGCTGCCGCTTTGTCTACGCTTGGTAACTTAATTAATAATTATTAGTTAACCGTTACCGTGCTGCTGTCATCATAAACAAATGGAGGACAACACGTCAGACTACAGCAGTGGTATTTTTAGTATTTTTATGGGAAATAGTTTACCAATTGTCATTTTTTCGTGACTAACACCAATAAGGATTCATTCTACTATTTACACAGTGGTTAGTAAACATACAAACCAAAGAAATAAGAACGTTCCTTATGTAAATAAAGGACGTAAGTTAGGTGAAGGATTATTATTATTATTATTATTATTAGGTGAAGAATTGGGGTACAGTATTTATTTTTAAGGGAGTGCAGGAATAGGGGGACAACAGGCTGGGGTGGGGTGGGGGAATAGGGGACAGGCTTGGGGGATTGATTAAGGGGGTGCAGGAGTAGAGGGACAGGCTTGGGGTTGGGGGGGTGCTGGAGTAGGGGACAGGCTTGGGGGAATCATTAAGGGGGTGCGGGATTAGGGGACAGGCTTTTTGGAGTTTATGGAGGGTACGGAAATAGGGGACAGGTATTCTAGCCCCCCTCACCAAGCCTGTCCCCCTATTCCCGCACCCCCCAAGCCTGTCCCCTACTCCCGCACCCCCTTAATCAATTTGATGAGTAAACTATGCAGTGATTATTATTATACCGGTAATTGTTATTGTTATCATTATTTTTATTATTATTATTATTATTATTATTATCATCATTATTACTATTATTATTATTATTATTATTATTTTATTATTATCATCATTATTATTATTGTTATTATTATTATTATTATTATTATTATTATTATTATTATTATTATTATTATTATTATTGAATGACTTTTGGGTGAATTATTTGATGAATTTGGTAAGTGATTATCATTATCATTATCTGTTGGATTAATTTGTTAATGTGGATACAGTACAGTAGAGACCCTATATAGAGAGACTGGACACCTAAAATTTGGCTGAATATATAGGCCGCCATGTTTGATATTCCTCGTATGTGCCTGCTAGCAGGTTCGGCATAATGTATACTTTGCCTTTACTATGTTGCGTGACTAATTACTCGTTAGAATGTTGTTATATTTATACAATATCTTCTTTAGATAAACCAGCAAAGATATTTTTTAGTCGATCTTCGAGTTAACATAAATATTCCTTGAAAACTTCCCTAAGCCTTACAGAATGTCAAACTGTATGGTGACGAATCAGTACTAAAATACTGTATTTAACCATTTATTGTGACAATAAATTCCCTCATATTTATGTGAACAACATGTAAATAGTAGTGTGTAAACGTTGGTAATACACCTACGTAAACCATTTTCATACAAAAATTACTTAAACTAACCGTAGTATTAAAGGTTTTACAGATATACTAAACACATTGACTACTACTGTTGTCTTCAGTGTTGCCAGGTCTGCTTGGCAGTGCTTCACAAAATTTCCCTATAACTTCAACATCAGAATTTCCCTTTTTACCTCAATTATTCCCTGTTTACTCTTGAACACTGACGGTCTTGTTGGTATTTCGTCTGATAGAAAATTCCCTGTTTACTCTTGAACAATCTTTAATTATAATCTCCGTGTGTGGACTTCAATATTCCCTAAAACATAAATTTCCCTGCACCTGGCAACACTGGTCGTTTTTCAGTCAACCGCCTTGGTTTAGTAGCATCGTCTGGCAACTCGTCACGTCCTATTATGTGCTTTAAATAACGCATATATGACGTATAATAGTATTTATAACTTCAGGGATCTTATAGAATTAAAAAATATATACCTGTATATGGAAAGAATGCAACTTTCGTCAATATTTTGCCCACGAATGTCAACAATAGATTACTAACTGGTAGTATCTGGCATCTTATACATTTTTCCTATACAAACTTGAGAGGTATCGCGGAATACTAGATAAAAAAATCAAAGATGGCGGTGTCCAGTCTCTCTATATAGGGTCTCTACAGTACAGTACTCAGCTTTTGGAAAATAAGGAATCCTTACAAGTGTGGTTGGTTGGGAAGCTAACAAACCAAAGCTGATATTGGTATTATCTTCACCGACGAACTACAGGTTGGGTTAGGTTGGGGTGAGTCAGGTTGGGTTGGGTTAGGTTACGTTGGGTTGGGTTAGGTTAGATTGGGTTGGGTTAGGGTAAGGTTAGGTTGAGTTGAGTTACGTTGGGTGGGTTGAGGTAGGTTAAGTTGGGTTGAGTCAGGTTAGGTTGGGTTGGGTTAGATTGAGTTAGGTTAGGTTGGGTTGGGTTGAATGAATTAATTACCGTTATTGCATATGGTTTTTCTACCTTGATTACCTACTACTTTAGTCCATTCTAAGACTATTTTATACCCTAACTTGTTTGTGATTTTGTATGTCATCTGTTGTCTGTGTGTGTGTCTTTGTGTTGTCAATGGATCTAATTTTGTGTTTAAGTATTTATTAGTTAGTAAATTCAAGTATTTAATAGTTTGTAAATTCAAGTATTTATTAGTTATTGGATTCAAGTATTTATTATTAGGTAGTGAATTCAAGTGTTTATTAGTTATTGGCTTCAAGCACAGTATTACCATGTCAGGAAACAGCCCTAGTAGTACCAATGAGTATGTCTGTTTTCTGGTATAGATTGGAGGAGTCAGTAGCCTTCCACTTTGTCAACAAGAGGATATAATTATAGACGGATATATACCTGTACTGATTCTTACAAACTAAAGCCAAGAAACAGATCCCCTATTAGTTGTTGTTGTTGTTGTTAAAGTTCCTCAAGGTGTCTGGTCGAACAGAGTGTATTATGTTGTGTGGTTGGTTGTGTGTATTGCAGTCTTGCATAATGTGTTTAATAGAATGGGGTGCTGTGTTGCATCCTGGACAGGCATTATTATTATTAGTAGTAGTAGTAGTAATTTTAGTAATGTTTGAGGGGCGTCTGTTTTCTGATATAGTTTGAGGGAATCAGTAACCTTCCAAATTACCAACAAGAAAATATCTCCTTATAGCCATTTTTTCTATCATAGGCTCTATCATGAATGGTTGGTACAGCCCCAAGTGAAAGATGGTCCATTTCTGCCAATATCAAGTTCCTTAATTAGTACCAAATAGGAGACATCAGGGGCAGAAGTCAGTATTGAGGATGGTGTGTGTGTGTGTGTGTGTGTGTGTGTGTGTGTGTTCCTTAATTAGTGCCAAATCGGAGACGTTAGGGGCAGAAGTCAGTATTGAGTCACCACCTGGGCTGTACATACATACCACCTATTCATGTCTCCATCTGTACATTGATTATTTTATATTGTTACAGACATATGGAATCACACCCCATCATGAAGCAGGCTGAAGTGTGTGTTGGTGTGTGTGTGTGTGTGTGTCGTGGGCAGCAGTGTTTACAGCTCAGGACTCAGGAACCCAGACTTGACACTCCTAAAATATGGAATCAGGTACAGTACAGCCATAATGAAATATCCACAGACCCACACCTTCCCTCCATCATGGTGAATATCTTGGTCATAAAGAACAACACATTCTCTTTTTAACACAGGGTCGGTAAATCAGGTTGTCTGTATGGTAATGAATAATAGAAGCCTGGGAACACACACATACACACATATACACACACACACACACACATATACACACACACACACACACTATTCTTTTAACACAGACTCAGATATCAGTTAGTCTGTATAGTAATTAATTATAGAAGTCTGGGAACACACACACACACACACTATATTGGAACTCAGCCTCTATAGGTGTACTGGGTGGGGGGAAATGAACAATACCAGGCGATTCGAATCTTTCTGCTGCTCACACTCTGGTCAGAAATTATGTATCACGAGTGTACCCTTGAGGATAGGCTATCTGTTTTCTGGCATAGATTGATAGAGTAGGTAGCCTTATAATTAGCCAACAAGAGGATAATATTACTAGCCTCTGGCTAGTACAGTGGTAAAGTCTGTGGCTGCAATTCCGTAGCCCAGCGTTCGATCCTTGCTCGGGACACTGTTAAAAATACCACTGATGCCAGAGGTCACCACCCCTGTGAGCAGGGGGTGGGGGGTTTGAGTCGGCTGTTTGAGGTCTTCCTGCTTAGTCAGCCATAACCGAAGCTGACTCGGGTCTCAGGTGGGTGGAGAGGTCGCTGAGCCACGTATCACGGGGATTATCCTTGTGATGTGTGCTATAATTGTGTTTCATACACACTGTGTGTGCTACACTCTGTCCCAGCGACTGCCACTCGCTGGCACCTTTAATAACCTTTAATAGAGGGATACCTGTACTGATTCCTTCAAACTAAGCCAAAAAACAGACAGATTCCCGATTAGGAATGTTGAAGGGGCGTCTGTTTTCTGATATAGTATGGAGGAATCAGTAGCCTTCAAAATTTGCCAACAAGAAAATTTTCACCTTAATTGAAATCTTATTGTACATCCACAATCCAATATCCACCCACACTTTCCTTCCATTGTAGTAAATATCTTGGAAATAAAGAACAACGCGTGTATGTATAATATTGCAGCACCTCATAATAATAATTGAAGGTGTTGTTGTTGTATGATTATATTTTGATATGATACTGATTTATTTGTACCATGGAAGGGAGGAAAGTGTTGGTGGATATTTGATTGTGACTGTACCAAGGTAAATATTAAAACCAGTACTGTATTTTGTAGCACATGTATGTATGTATGTATACTTTAATAGAGAGCCAATTTTTTTTGTTTTTATCATAGGCTCTTGCAGTGTTTTGATTACATTATTTTATTTTATATTGTTACAGACACAGGGACTCACAAGCCATCATGAAGCAGGCTGAAGTGTGTGTGTGTCGGGGGCAGGAGTGTTACATCTCAGAACTCAGGAACCCACACTTGTCACTCCTAAAATATGGAATTAGCAGGTACAGTACAGCCATAATCAAATATCCACAAACAGATAAACAAACAAACAAACAACAGCAACTTGCACCCCACTCCCCCGTCCCCGTCCCACACACACTTTCCTTCCATCATGGTGAATATCTTGGTAATAAAGAACAACACATTCTCTTTTTAACACAGGGTCATTAATTCACTTATTCTGTATGGTAATGAATGACGGAAACCTGGGAACACACACATACACACACACACACACACACACACTATTCTCTTAAAACATTCTCAGATATTTATTACTGTAGTCTGTATAGCAATGAATAACAGCAGCCTGGGAACACACACACACACACACACACTATTCTTTTAACACAAGCTCAGATATCAGTCAGTCTATACAGTAATAAATAATAGAAGGCTGGGAAAACATTTGGTGGTGTTCAATGAGGGAGGAAGTGCATATTGAAGTTATCATTACAAGTATTTTTATTTTATTGTCTAGCCAAGGTCTTTCTTCAGTACCGTATGAGTAAACTTTCCATCCGCTGGTGGAAGTGGTTTGCGTTGAGGAGGTACAGTTGCCAAAAAAGGTATTGCGACAACTATTGATACAACATTAAATATATTAATGTCCATAGTTGTTTGTAGGGATTAATTATAAGTATGTATTACAGAAGGACTTGTATATTTCCTTCTGTTATACATGCTTATAGTCCATACAAATAATTGTGGATATTATATACTAGGGTTAAAGTTCTATCCAGATTTGTCCCAATACCATTTTTAGCAACTGTACAGTTGGACACATGAATGGGTGGTACAGCCCAGGTGAAAGATGGTTAATTTCTGCCAATATCAAGTTCCTTAATTAGTGCCAAATAGGAGACATCAGGGGCAGAAGTCAGTATTGAGGATGGTAATAAAAAGCAAGTACAGTACCTGATAATAGACACTGGTTACTCAAATGGGACAAGTACTGTATCTTTCTTTCACCACCTGGGCTGTACCAACCATTCATGTGTCCAACTGTACACTCGGCTACCACAGTCTCTAGTCCAGCTGCTGATTCCAAGCCCCAGATCTGAAGGAGGCGGTGGTTTCTGGATGACAGCCCACCCAAAGCCACCATTGGTTTGAAGTGTGTGTGTGTGTGGCCTCGTGATGGTTTGGGTGGGCTGTCATCCAGAAATGGCCCGCTTCAGATCTGGGGCTTGGATTCAGCTGAGCTACAGACTCACAAGTAAGGATGGGGGAAATTCATTTTTATCAATTCAATTCCAATTGTGAACAAAAATTTAGTTTATCAATTCCAATTCAATTCAATTCATTTGCAAAAACAAAATCTTAATTCAAATTTAATTTAATTCACGAGCATTTCAATTCATCAATTCAAATGCTTTTGAAATAAAAATAATATTGATCTCTCAGAAAGAAAGATATATATATATATATATATATATATATATATGGTTCAACTGACTCACTCACTCACTCATTCTTTTTGGGGCGACCATTTCTTAAAAGTGGTTCAACTCACTCACTCACTCATTTCACTTGAATCATTAAGAGCCGGAGCTTTTGAAGGGTTTTCCTTCATGTTCTTGTTTTTCATTGATATCTTATAAATCTATGAATGCTGTTTGTACACAAACTCATCCAGGAAATTAAATCCAGTTGTCTATTTACTCAATTATAAAATATATACAGTTGTACCATAGTCTATACAGGAATTCTTACACAGGCAATGGGGAAAGTAGGTCATTTATTATTTTGGATGTACTGCAATGAATGTGTGTGTGTGTGTGTGTGTGTGTGTGTGTGTGTGTGTGTGTAATTCTGTGTGTACCTGATTGAGTCAAGCTCGTAATGTTTTATTTTTTGAAACCCAATTATCATATATTTTTTTTTAAAGTTATGTACATTATATTTTTGACACACACTATTTGTTCTGGTAATTTGTTCCATTGATCTATTGCTCAATTTGGAAAGCTATATTTTTGTACATCTTTGTTTCCTCTTCTTTTAATTAATTTCTTACTGTGTAGGTATTGTAGGTATTCCTTGTTGACACAAGTTTCCATATCTATTTATTTTTCTGTGACACATTTGTAAACCATAAAAATCATACAAGATGTGACAAAACAGAAATGAGACTTCTCAAAAATGCTTCACTATAAATTCTACAGAGAAATTAGACATTGTCTCCTTCAAAGTAATCCTGCCCACAGGTAATACACTTCTACCACCCATGGAAACACTTGGTAAAGTCCTCCTTCTTTTGAGTTCCTTTAGGTGTTATCACAGTGGCCTCCATCTCTTCTACAGAGGTGAAATGTGTTCAGGCTGGGGAAGAACCACAAGTCACACAGTGTTAGGTTTGGGGAATAATGAGAGAAAGTCAAGAGTTGTGGACTGTTTGTTGACTAAGAACTGTGGTGTATACAGGTACATTGTCATGGTACAGCAACCCATGACTTATCTCTCCACACAGTGTGAGGTCTGGGAAATAAGGAGGGATAGTCAAGAGTTGTGGTTTGGCTCACATTGACAGTGGTGTAGACTATACAGGTACATTGTCATGGTGCAGCAACCATGACTTATCTCTTAACAGAATTGTAATCTGTTTGTTGACTAATTATAAGAACTGGCTCACATTGCCAGTGGTATAGGCTATACAGGTACATTGTCATGGTACAACAGCCATAACTTATCTCTACACAAAACCCACCTGATGTGTCAATCCAAGTTGTGGAGATGATTGAGGACCTGCTGGTAAAAGTGTTGGTTAATTGTCTGACCTTGAGGTATGAACTCAATACCTTCTGGTTGTCCTGACTTGGGGTTATCCTCCACCTCCTCATGGCCACTCTTGAAGTGTTTGGGTCACTCCAGTACTCATGTTCTCCATAAGCCTCTTGGAGAAGTTTGAGACACTCAGTTTCCCAGATTAACCAGAAATTTCAAATTAATTCTTTGCTCCATGTTTGTGCCACCTCCAGTTACATGACAAAGAGTAACAACAGTTTGCTATACAACAGACTGGAAAGATTAAGAACAACTTGTGAGAAGTGAATAATATTATAGCTGAATACTAGTGAGATATTAGCCAATTGGCATTGAGTTCTAGGCCTGGCTGTCACAGACTTGTTTATTTTTTGTCACCTTGAATATCATCTCTTTCATCTTTCTTCATAGCTTAGTTCTCTTAGACTTTGTACCCATATGGTTGCTGTTATTTGTACTTTTTTCAAATTTGGTGATGTTTAATAAAAAAAAATACGAAGTGCAGAGCAGCAAAGTGTGTGTATGTAAACACTTATAGTACACGATATTACACACCCATATTACTAGTGTACTGTACAATGAAGGTTTTCTGTACACTGTTTCATTACACACTTAAAATACCCATGTAAAATGAGAGTTCACTGTACAGTCACAATCATATATCCACCCACACTTTCCTTCCTTCCATGGTACAAATAAATCAGTATCATATCAAAATATAATCATACAACAACAACACCTTACGTCAACTCAACCCCATCAATTATTATTATGAGGTGCTACAAAATCATACATACACGTGTTGTTCTTTATTACCAAGATATTTACTACGATGGAAGGAAAGTGTGGTTGGATATTGGATTGTGGCTGTACCTATAATTATGTAATGGTTTATGTCAATTGTAAACTTTGCTCGCCTCCCAACCAATGTTCCTCCAGATTTATTTTATTCAATCATTATTTTATTATATTATTTTATACAATCCTTATTTACTTAGTGTTTAGTTCTCTCTCTAAGTACTGTATGAAGCATTGTAGGTTATACAATTAGGGAGGAAATTTGGAGCAACTGAATCCTCCAAACTATTCCAAGCAACAGAACACCATTCTTTTTGCTCTCCTGGTCTTGTTGTTTCCTGGCATACTTTGGAGGAATCAAGGCACTCCAATGTAACCAAAGTGAATTACCACCTTAAGTTGACACAGCATGCCTCATAGTAATTGTAATAGACAAGTTTTATATTTGTTCTGTAATAATATTTATGAATGGGAATATTTACAAGACTCCACCTCAGCCCCAAAAGTATTTCACTCACAATAGACATACATTATTATATTCCCTTACAAATATTTATCATTTTTCCTTTTTACCATCCAACTGAATTAGGTTGTAGTTTGTACTGTCCATGAATTAATTAGGTTGTATTTTGTACTGTCCATGAATTAATTAGGTTGTAGTTTGTACTGTCCATGAATTAATTAGGCTGTAGTTTGTACTGTCCATGAATTAATTAGATTGTATTTTGTACTGTCCATGAATTAATTAGGCTGTATTTTGTACTGTCCATGAATTAATTAGGTTGTATTTTGTACTGTCCATGAATTAATTAGGTTGTATTTTGTACCATCCATAAAATAATTAGGTTGTATTTTGTTACAGAGTTGTGGAGGCAGTTGTACAAGTGACTTAACAGTTCAACCTTTGTTTGTTGGTCAGCCTTCCTTCTACAACAACAACAACAACAACAACATGGCCTTCCTCAGGAGCTCGGGGCTGCTCGGCCAGACAGCTGGAGGAACTTCAACAACAACAACAACAACAACAGTACAAGCAACACTCCTTCCTTCCTTCCTTCCATCAACAACAATAATACAAGCAACATTGTAGTTACTGTAAGTATTTGTGGAGTTATGTTGGTCAATATTCAGGAACATTGATGGTGCATATGATGGTGTGGTACAGTCATGGCTCAAAGTCCATGTGCAGGGCAGAGGGTACAGTTATCTCTTGTAATTATAAGAAGAAAAACAAAAGTGCCAAAACAACATTCCAAACACACAGTTGTGGTCAATAATAATCATCCACATATGGGTATCTCAAACAATTTACTATCTAATGTTTTCACATTCACATATGATGTTATTGTTTTAAGTAGTGTGTAGCTGCTTGTATTAAATTAAAAGATGGTAGTTAACTTGTGTGTGTGTGTGTGTGTGTAGTATTGTTTTAAATTGTGTGTAGCTACTTGTAGTAAATTAAAAGATGGTAGTTAACCTATTTATTGGAAAGTTTATCATCTAAGGAACAGAGGGAAGCTGTCAAACTCTTACATGAGTTATATACCCCTATATGGATGATTATATTTGACACCAACTGTATCTTTGAGCTGCAAACCATAACAGTGAGAGTGATGTGGAAAGTTATCTTGTTCCAACTGTGTGTCCAGTATTGGCTGTGACTGTACACCATCACATGCTCATAGACTTTCATCCGTCCATGACTGTACCAAAACATGACTCCATAGATAAACAATAGAGTCATTATACTGGCACAGTCATGGTCAAAAGTGCTACAACCTGGTGAATAAAAGTGAACCATTGGAGTGAAGCTTATGAACCAATATTACACACACCAACAGTCACAGTTTTGTATAATTTTTGGAAGTCATCTCATTGGAAGTTGTTGCAGGATTATTGACCATGACTGTACCACAACACCAACACCACCAATATTCTCACATAAGACACAATATTTTTTCTGTGTGTTTGATATTGTCATAATTTAATAACTTTCTGGTACTATTGTTGTTGTTGTTTTCTGTCACACTTTGGAGGAATTAAGTTGCTCCAATTTACCCAAAGTTTACTCTTCCCTTAAAATTGTTGATTGTCTCACTGTACAGTATATTACCTTTGGTACATTGGAGTGCCTTGATTCCTCCATAGTATGTCAGGAAACAGGACCATAGGAATAAAATTAATGATGATCTGATGCTTATAATAGTTAGGAGTAAACAGTTGGTCCAGATTTACTACCAACATTATAATATTGTCCCTTCAATATAAACTTCACATACAGTTCTGTTATCACCGGTGATGTGATGTTGGTTTGTGTTCACTGATAAAATACACCTTCACATTTGTATCGGGACTGTACTAATAGTTTTTTGTTCCATTGGAGTGCCTTGATTCCTCCAAAGTATGCCAGGAAACAGAACCAGATGAATACAAATAATGGTGTTCTGTTGCTTGGAATAGTTTGAAAGATTCAGTTGCTCCAAATTTACCAACACAAGACTTCCCCCTTAAGCTCAAGACTAATTGTACTGTTCACTTGCAATCTACAATCCCCAGCCCACCTGAGTAAACCTGAAATCTGAAGCAGGCAGTTTCAAGACACACACACACACACACACATTGACTCGACAGACCATTGCTTAACTATTGCCAAATATGTTAAATGTGTTATGTACATCAAGTGTAAGGAAAGCAATGAATATTTACTTACTTTACACACACACACATTTTGTACCAATAGAGGATTTGTGTGGGCTGTCGTCTAGAAACCACCTGCTCCAGATCTCGGTCGGTCTTTGACTAAGGTGGATTTTAACCGTACAGCCACAATCAAATATCCACCAACACTTTCCTTCCATCGTATAAATGTACCAGTCCTGATTCTGGTCTCTTCCAAGAATCTGGTACAGTACCTTGTTGTTGTAGTGGGTTGTTGGTTGTTGGTTGTTGGTAGCGAGTTCGGCGGCGTGGTGTTCTTAGGTAATTGACTTCACATGTTTCTTATTTAAAGCTTAATTAGTTTATTATATACACTTATATCTACACAGGGAATGATACTGATGTGCCTGGTCTTATATGTATATAGTCTCTCTCTGTGGAGACAAGCCTTTAGCCCTTGGAGACAGTTTAAGTAATCCTGAAAAACATGTGTCTTTCCCTTGCTTATATCTATTCCAAAACTCAAGAGTTGACATATATGGCTATAATATTTGTTGTCTTATTTCCCGTTTGAAAAGAGGGTGGTCTAGTTTATGGCCACACCCCTTTTCCTTCTCTTACATTGTTTCTTTCCCTGCTTCCTTATTCATTTATTCTCCCTTTCTCTCTCTCTCTTTCTGTCTGTGATGCTAGAGAGAGGAAAGGGTTAATGATTTCTGCTCTCTTCTTACCATAACTGTAAACATGAATGCGTCATTGGAGACGGTCAGCTAGGGTCACTCTGTGTACGTGTGTATGTATGTTTGTTGGAGAGAGAGAAAGTGATATTTGAATCTCAGTCAGATCAAGTAGTTAATTAGTCTGTGTGTATGGATGTATGTGGAATTGGACCTACCAGTCAGGTTACCCCACTGCACGTGGTCGTGTGTGTATAGGGAGTGTTGTGTGTGTGATGGAGAGAGAAAAGACGGACAGCTGTCATACAGTGTCTTATATCTGTCTGGCTATTAACGACTTTGCTATCTGATCTGTTGTTCCTTGTAGATGCTTTTGTGCAGGGTACATAAATAAATAAATCAGTATCATATCAAAATATAATCATACAACAATACCTTACGTCAACTCAACCCCCGCAATTATTATTATTATGAAGTGGTGCAAAATCATACATACACATGTTGTACTTTATTACCAAGATATTTACTACGATGGAAGGAAAGTGTGGTTGGATATTGGATTGTGGTTGTACCTATAATTATGTAATGGTTTATGTCAATTGTAAACTTTGCTCGCCTCCCAACCAATGTTCCTCCAGATTTATTTTATTCAATCCTTATTTTATTGTATTATTTTATTTTATACAATCCTTATTTACTTAGTGTTTAGTTCTCTCTCTAAGTACTGTATGAAGCATTGTAGGTTATACAATTAGGGAGGAAATTTGGAGCAACTGAATCCTCCAAACTATTCCAAGCAACAGAACACCATTCTTTTTGCTCTCCTGGTCTTGTTGTTTCCTGGCATACTTTGGAGGAATCAAGGCACTCCAATGTAACCAAAGTGAATTACCACCTTAAGTTGACACAGCATGCCTCATAGTAATTGTAATAGACAAGTTTTATATTTGTTCTGTAATAATATTTATGAATGGGAATATTTACAAGACTCCACCTCAGCCCCAAAAGTATTTCACTCACAATAGACATACATTATTATATTCCCTTACAAATATTTATCATTTTTCCTTTTTACCATCCAACTGAATTAGGTTGTAGTTTGTACTGTCCATGAATTAATTAGGTTGTATTTTGTACTGTCCATGAATTAATTAGGTTGTAGTTTGTACTGTCCATAATTTAATTAGGTTGTATTTTGTATCATCCATAAATTAATTAGGTTGTATTTTGTATCATCCATAAATTAATTAGGTTGTAGTTTGTACTGTCCATGAATTAATTAGGTTGTAGTTTGTACTGTCCATGAATTAATTAGGTTGTATTTTGTACCATCCATAAAATAATTAGGTTGTATTTTGTTACAGAGTTGTGGAGGCAGTTGTACAAGTGACTTAACAGTTCAACCTTTGTTTGTTGGTCAGCCTTCCTTCTACAACAACAACAACAACAACAACAACAACATGGCCTTCCTCAGGAGCTCGGGGCTGCTCGGCCAGACAGCTGGAGGAACTTCAACAACAACAACAACAACAACAACAACAACACTCCTTCCTTCCTTCCATCAACAACAACAACAACAACAATAATACAAGCAACATTGTAGTTACTGTAAGTATTTGTGGAGTTATGTTGGTCAATATTCAGGAACATTGATGGTGCATATGATGGTGTGGTACAGTCATGGCTCAAAGTCCATGAGCAGAGGGTACAGCTATCTCTTGTAATTATAAGAAAGAAAATAATGCCAAAACCACATTCCAAACACACAGTTGTGGTCAATAATAATCATCCACATATGGGTATCTCAAACAATTTACTGTCTAATGTTTTCACATTCACATATGATGTTATTGTATTAAGTAGTGTGTAGCTGCTTGTATTAAATTAAAAGATGGTAGTTAACTTGTGTGTGTGTGTGTGTAGTATTGTTTTAAGTTGTGTGTAGCTACTTGTAGTAAATTAAAAGATGGTAGTTAACGTGTGTGTGGTATTGTTTTAAGTTGTGTGTAGCTACTTGTAGTAAATTAAAAGATGGTAGTTAACCTATTTATTGGAAAGTTTATCATCTAAGGAACAGAGGGAAGCTGTCAAACTCTTACATGAGTTATATACCCCTATATGGATGATTATATTTGACACCAACTGTATCTTTGAGCTGCAAACCATAACAGTGAGAGTGATGTGGAAAGTTATCTTGTTCCAACTGTGTGTCCAGTATTGGCTGTGACTGTACACCATCACATGCTCATAGACTTTCATCCGTCCATGACTGTACCAAAACATGATTCCATAGATAAACAATAGAGTCATCATACTGGTACAGTCATGGTCAAAAGTGCTACAACCTGGTGAATAAAAGTGAACCATTGGAGTGAAGCTTATGAACCAATATTACACACACCAACAGTCACAGTTTTGTATAATTTTTGGAAGTCATCTCATTGGAAGTTGTTGCAGGATTATTGACCATGACTGTACCACAACACCAACACCACCAATATTCTCACATAAGACACAATATTTTATCTGTGTGTTTGATATAGTTACAATTTAATAACTTTCTGGTCCTGTTGTTGTTGTTGTTGTTTTGTGGCATACACTTTGGAGGAATCAAGGTGCTCCAATGTACTACCTTTAAAATTGTTGATTGTCTCACCTTTGGTACATTGGAGTGTCTTGATTCCTCCAAAGTATGTCATGAAACAGAACCATAGGAATAAAATTAAGGGGGGGTGGGAATAGAGGACAGGCTTTGGAGGAGGGGGGGAGTTAGGGGTGTGTGGGAATAGAGGACAGGCTTTGGGGGAGAGGGAATAGGGGGATAGGCTTGGGGGGGGGGGGAGTTAGGGGTGTGTGGGAATAGAGGACAGGCTTTGGGGGAGGGGGGGAGTTAGGGGTGTGTGGGAATAGAGGACAGGCTTTGGGGGAGAGGGAATAGGGGGACAGTCTTGGTTGGGGTTTAGGGGTGTGTAGGAGTATAGGACAGGCTTGGGGGGGGGAGTTTGGGGTGTGTAGGAATAGGGGGACAAGCTTGGGGTGGGTAGAAAGCCTGTCCCCTTATTCCCAGACTTCCACAAAGCCTGTCCCCTACTCCCACACACCCCTAACCCCCCCCCCCCAAGCCTGTCCCCTACTCCTACACACCCCTAAACCTTCCCACCCAAGCCTGTCCCCTACTCCCACACACCCTAACCCCCCCCCCAAGCCTGTCCCCTACTCCCCCCCACCCCTAAACCCTCCCCCCCAAGCCTGTCCCCTACTCCCCCCCCCAAGCCTGTTCCTCTATTCCCACAGACCCTTAATGGTAATCTGTTGCTTATAATAGTTTGGAGTAAACAGTTGGTCCAGATTTACTACCAACACTATAATATTGTCCCTTCAATATAAACTTCACATACAGTTCTGTTATCACCGGTGATGTGATGTTGGTTTGTGTTCACTGATAAAATACACCTTCACATTTGTATCGGGATTGTACTAATAGTTTTTTGTTCCATTGGAGTGCCTTGATTCCTCCAAAGTATGCCAGGAAACAGGACCAGATGAATACAAATAATGGTGTTCTGTTGCTTGGAATAGTTTGAAAGATTCAGTTGCTCCAAATTTACCAACACAAGACTTCCCCCTTAAGCTCAAGACTAATTGTACTGTTCACTTGCAATCTACAATCCCCAGCCCACCTGAGTAAACCTGAAATCTGAAGCAGGCAGTTTCAGGACACACACACACACACATTGACTCGACAGACCATTGCTTAACTATTGCCAAATTAGTTAAATGTGTTATGTACATAAGTGTAAAGAAAGCAATAAATATTTACTTACTTACACACACACACATTTTGAACCAATGGAGGCTTTGTGTGGGCTGTCGTCTAGAAACCACCTGCTCCAGATCTCGGTCGGTCTTTGACTAAGATGGATTTTAACCGTACAGCCACAATCAAATATCCACCAACACTTTCCTTCCTTCCATGGTACAAATAAACCAGTATCATATCAAAATATAATCATACAACAACAACACCTTACGTCAACTCAACCCCCTCAATTATTATTATTATTATTATTATTATTATGAGGTGGTGCACAATCATACATACATGTTTTGTTCTTTATTACCAAGATATTTACTACGCTGGAAGGAAAGTGTGGGTGGATATTATTATTGTGGCTGTACAACTTCCACAATAGAATGTTTGCATATAGGATATGCAGCTTGTATTTAGAAATGTGTCTACAGCACAAAAAGGTTTTATGAACACTTATTATTCTCTTTGTTTTTCAGTTGTGCAGTGACAGAAGAAGAGGACCACACCAGAGAAAAGAGGAGGAGGAGGAGGAGGATACAAGAGAGAAGACTTTGGAGGACACGAGAGAAAAAGAGGAGGACACAAGAGAAGAGGAGGAGGAGGATACAAGAGAGAAGACTTTGGAGGACATAAGATAGAAGAGAAGGAGGACACAAGAGAGAAGATAACTTAAGAGGAATAGTATAATGTAATAGAAGGAAGGAATAAATGAATAAATAAACTATACATATTATTTGTAATTTAGCTGCTTTATTAAATCACCTTTTATGTCCTGGTGTCTTGCCACAAGGGAGGAATATGTTGATAATTTTATACCTGTAAGGGTGTAGGGTTCAAATAAAATAGTTGATGTTATAATACTGTGTGTGTGTGTGAGAGAGAACACACACACAATTATATTATAACATCAATACAGTTTTAAAATACAATAATACCTGTAAGGGTGTAGGGTTCAAATAAAATTGTTATTATAATACTGTCTGTGTGTGTGTGTGAAAATTCTAATCACTAATATTAAACCTGGTTACAATATATATACAGTAATTATATAATAGAGAATCACCTTCCCAGCCATTAACTAACCTTTACAAAGAATTAACTCAAACACAGAATCTAAATAACACACACACACAGGTATTATAACAACATCAAAAGAGTTCAAATAAAACAGTTGTCATTAATACTGTGTGTGTGTGTGAAAAAAACACACACACACAGGTATTATAACTGTGTGCGAGAAAATAAATCACACACACACACATACAGGTATAATAACAACACCTCCTTTATAATTATGAACCTTACACCTTTACTTTACTTAAGGGGTTAAAAATAACATTGTTGATTATTATGAGAACATCAAACCTAACAACCTCTCCAAAATATCAACATTGTATGAAGGTGTATGTATGTAATGTTGATACTGTTACGGGAGTACAGTAATAGACTTTTGGTACAGTTGTCTATCTATAGCTCTGACGCCTCGTTCCCTCCGGGAACTCCCCCCAAGGGGGTGGCCACGGCAGAAAGGTCTCTAGTCTCCCCTGTTCCAACACTCCCTCCTTACTTGGTCCAGCCCTCCCCTCCCCCTCATGCTTCTCTCCTTTACATACTCTTCCACTCTGTTCTGCCATCTAACGGGTGGTCAGTTGTGATCAATAATAATCATCCACATATGGGTATCTCAAACAATTTACAGTCTAATGTTTTCACATTCACAATTAAAAGATGGTAGTTAATGTGTGTGTGTGTGTTGTTTTAAGTTGTGTGTAGCTGCTTGTAGTAAACTAAAAGATGGTAGTTAACCTATTTATTGTAAAGTTTATCATCTAAGGAACAGAGGGAAGCTGTCAAACTCTACGTGAGTTACCCCCTATATGGATGATTATATTTGACACCGACTGTACATTGGAGTCCTTGATTCCTCCAAAGTATACCAGGAAACAGGACCAGATGAACTAAAATATTGGTGACCTGCCTGATGTTGCATGGAATAGTTTGGAGGAATCGGTTGCTCCAGATTTATCAACACTACACACACATATATATATACTGTACATACCCTCTTTAGTTATGGAGATAAAATAAAGCTTTGAACAAGAAGGCAAGAAATGGAATGATTGACTATTAAGAATGTCTCTACACTACACGGCCTGATACAGTACAGTACAGTTGGCAGCATAAGTCTGGCATCAATACACACAACACATATACTTTCCATATGGTATATCACTTATGTATGTTGTTGTTAGTATACAAACGGATTCACAATGTAATTAAGTATAGGCTATGAGATGGACGTGAATTTATGCTGGCGGCTGTACAAGTTTGTACAGAATGTAATTGTTTATTGCCTTCTCATTGAACCTTTGGTCTGGTCTTGTATTTAATCAACATAACATTATAAGGGAAACTTTACAATTACTGTAACATATTACCAATACAAACAAACACACACACACACACAGGAAGAGTAAGTAAAGGAGATGAGAGGGAAGGGAAGGAGGGACAACTGGAGATACTTGTACCAATAGCCACACCATTTATATATCCCTTCATACACAGTCCACTTAACAATTACATCCCTACACACACACACACACACAATCCACATAACCATTACATCCCTACACACACACACACACAGTCCACATAACCATTACATCCCTACACACACACACACACACAGTCCACATAACCATTACATCCCTACACACACACACATACACACAGTCGACATAACCATTACATCCCTACACACACACATACACACAGTCCACATAACCATTACATCCCTACACACACACACACACACACAGTCCACATAACCATTACATCCCTACACACACACACACACACAGTCCACATAACCATTACATCCCTACACACACACACATACACAGTCCACATAACCATTACATCCCTACACACACACAGTCCACATAACCATTACATCCCTACACACACACACACACACACACAGTCCACATAACCATTACATCCCTACACACACACACACACACAGTCCACATAACCATCTGGTCCTGTAGTAGTGGGGTCTTCACCGTGGGACCTCCCCCCCCCCCCAACTGGACAATCCCTTCCTGGAGCAAGTTTCCGCTGGATGGAGAGGAGGCGTCCAGTGGTGACCAAACCGTCACAACCAACCTGTGCCCCTGAGAACCTGGGAGTGGCTTCAGTCACCTGGACATACACACATCCCTCTCACACAACATACCACACCAACACATTTTTTCCACACCGAGAAATAACTCTATCTATTGCCCGACGCCTCAATCCCCGCAGGGATGGCCACAAATGAATCGCCTCCATGAAACCCTATTCCCTGCTAACTGGCGTCCTTCCTCCCACCCAATGCCACTTTCACTCATATGCCTCTCCACCCCATCCCTCCACCTCATTCTCACTCATATACCTCTCCACCTCATTCTAGGTCTGCATGTCCATGCACCTCACTCTCATACACCTTCTTAACTCTCCGGCCGTTATTTCTCATTTACTTCTACAAGTCGGAGACATTGAGAGCAATCCAGGACCCACATACAAACACACATGTCCAACCTGCTCAAAACCCATCACCTCGAGTAGACATACAAGGGACTCAGTGCTATACAACTCATGTAAGCACTGGTCCCACCTCACTTGTACAACACTTGCTTCCATCAAACACTACACAAACACATGGACCTGTTCCTCATGTACCTCTTCCCTCACTCCTTCCCCATCCCATCAACACCTCTCCCACATCCATCCTCATCCTCACCATCAACACTATCCATATCCCCATCCTCACCAACACCACCACCACCCCCATCCTCACCCCAACCATCATACTCACCATCAACACTATCCATATCCCCATCCTCACCCCAACCATCATACTCACCATCAACATCATCCCTATCCCCATTTCCCCCCCCCCCCCCCCCCCCACCATCACCACCTCCTCATCTCCAACCTCACATAAACAGAAACCGTACACACAACAAAAAACATCTTACAGATAAACATAGACGGAATCACAACAAAACAATACGAACTCACACATTTCATAACTCACAACAACACACACACATAGCATTCATCCAGGAAACCAAACTCTGCAGCACACAAAACATCCTCTCATTAACAAACTTCACAGTCATCAGACAAGACAGAGCTGACGGCATTGGTGGTGGACTCATCACCCTTATACACAAATCAACAATAATATACACATCAGCTGACAATCACATCAAATCACTTATGACAATGATACAACAACAGAAATACAAGCAATAAACGTTAGGATAGGGAACACAAAACACATAACCGTTGTCAACATATACATACAGTACCCTCCCCCCCCCCCAAAACTTCATGGCATGTTCCTGACAATTACTCCCTCCAACTACAACACTTATCCAACACACCTAACCTCATTCTGGGTGTCACGTGATTTCAACACCAAGACGTCAGCCTGGTACATTATCAATCCCGACACTAACAGTTAGAGGACTTGACATTGAATCCCAGACAGATGACCTGACCTGACCATACTGAATGACATACATACACACACACACATCCCACATCAAGACCTCTATCACCCATCATCCCCCAACCTCACCCCCACAACATCATGGAGAGTGGTAGCAACACTAGGTTCCCACCACCTCATAATCACCACATAAACTAGAACCACCCCAGTTGGCCACAGACACACATACACAAACTACAAAAGTGCCAACTGGGAAGCCTTCACCACTGAAACAGAACAACACTTCAAAACACTGAACAATACACCCACCCATCACAATCATCAACACAGCTGTTCAAAAATGTAATACAATTATACAAAGCACAGACAAACACTACATCCCTAGAGGTAACAGACGAAAACACAATCCCAACTTCACATCAGATATTCAAGACGTCATCAGACAACATGACACACTTAAACACACATCCCCAACTCCTCTAACACAACACATAGTACATCAAATACAAGCACTAAACACACAAATAAATATCAAAATAAAAAAATAAAAAACACTTAACTAGCAAAACTTTGTCAACACTCACGATCACACAACCAACACCAGCAAACTCTACAAAACACTAAACAGCATTACACTGTCCAACAGCAACACTACACAACCACACACAGCCATCACAACAACAGACATTATACCCTCTAACAAACAACAAGCAAACACACTCATCCAACATTTCTCCCACATCAGCCACCTTCACCCTCAACCTGAAGACAGACAAGTCATTAGACGAAAGAGACACTTCCCCACTGACTCAGACTATTCATCATTTACAAACAGACACACAAATCACATCATACACAACCTAAAACACTCACCTGCCTGTGGTCCAGACAACATCAGTAACATACACCTTAAACACCTTGGACCACAAGACATACAAGCACTCACTAACATAGCAAACTACAGCTACTCACACAACACATTACCCAACATCTGGAAACATGGAAACATCATCACCATCCCTAAACCCAACAAAAACCCACACTACCCTCTTTTCATCGTCCCATCACCCTTCTTTGTACCCCTTCCAAAATCACAGAGTGCCTCATAATTAAACTAATTACACCACACATCCCCCTTACATCTTCACAACACGGCTTCAGACCACTACACTCAACAAACACCCTTCTTACAGACCTCACACAAAGAATTTTTGATAGCATCAACTCAGATGCCATCCCCCGTCACAACCTCACAAACATGCATAACAACACCAAAAGATGGCTGGCCAGCTTCTTGGGAGGAAGAATAGCCCCCATGTTACATTTGCCGGTCACCAATTGTGTCCCTCAAGGTTCTGTACTCTCACCCACCCTTTTCAATTTATACATGCATGACCTACCAACACCCCAGGCAACATAAATACATGTAGCCTCTTATGCAGACGACATAACACTCACATGCAGACACAGCCACTCACATCCTCCAACCCTACCTGAATACTCTAAATACCTGGTTCATCAAAAACAGACTTAAAATAGCACCTACTAAGTCAACTGTCGCCCTGCTTACCAACTGGAATGCAGAACACTGCTACACACCACACCTCACCATAAACAACACACCTATACCATACACACACACTACCCAAATACTTTGCATAACATACAACACATCATGACCATCAAAAACAAATGCTTGCAAAGACTTAAAGCCCTCAGATCACTTACCAGCACAACATTTGGACACAACAAAGAATCCACAATCACAGTATACAAACAATATATTCGATCAGTGATGGATTATACAAGCCCTGTCTGGGCCTCAAACCTCACTGAGACTCATCACAACACACTTCAAACCATACAGAATAAAGCCCTAAAGACAATCACAGGCTGCACAGCTACCACACCTACAGACCACCTACCTCAAAATCAAGGATCATCTTGACATGAGAGGCACACAAACACTTGCTGCAGCCTCCACAAACCCACAACATCCACTACACTACATGGCACAACACACACACATGCCAAGGAACATCAAAACAACACCCAGTACACGATACAATACACAAATACTATCATCTCTTACACCATGCCCACCCCAAACCAATCTCCAGAAACACATCCATACTCAAATCACTCATCAGTCCATCCAAACACTAATAAACAACTCACAGCTGGATGCACGACCTTCTGACATCCATCCATCTGAATCCTCCCTTCCCTGTGAGGACAGAGTCCACCTGGCCAGGCTGTGATGTGGCCACCACCCGGCCCTTCTGACATTCCAGAAGAGGCTGGATGAAGCCATTGCGGATGCCTGTCCAGGATGTAACACATCACCCCATACTATTAAACACATTATTGAAGACTGCAATACACACAATCACACTCACCAACAACACAACATACACTCTCTGAGGGCACTGTGAGAGAGCCCGGTCCAGGCCATGGCCTTCCTCAGGAGCTCGAAGCTGCTCGGCCAGACAGTTTGAGGAACTTCAACAACAACAAACACACACACTCGCTAAAAGAGGGTTAAACCTTAAAGTAGAACGTTTGTCAAGAAAATTATTTTGTTGCCTTTTCATCCGGATACTTGGTTATTCTGGACAGTGGAATGTATAATCAAATTTAAATAAAGTACGAAAAGGGTACGGAAATTGCACGAAAAAATAATGTACTGTATATTCGTACCGTACCGAACTTAACAAAAATTATCATACCGTAATTTCATACCGAACTTTTAGATTAAAAAATACCACACTGTACTGTACTGTCACCCTTGGTCAGGAGTTACACATACCAGACAATAACTCCACAATATACAACAACAACAACAACAACACTTCCTTAACCAGTGCACTAAATCAAACCAAATGTGAATCAAGTACTGTATGTACAGTTGTCTAAAAAGGTATTACAACTATTGATACAATATTAAACATATTAATGTCTATAGTTGTTTGTAGGGATTATAAGTATGTACAGTAATTACAGAAGGATATGTATACTTCCTTCTGTTATACATGCTTATAGTCCATACATAGTTGTTTGTAGGGATTATAAGTATGTAATTACAGAAGGATATGTATATTTCCTTCTGTTATACATGCTTATAGTCCATACAAATAGGTGTGGATATTACTAGGGTTAAAGTTCCATCAAGATTTGTCACAATACCTTTTTTTGGGCAACTGTACACACATTACTTACAGGAACAAATGAATGAATGAATGTCCAGGTATGAGTGTGTTGTGTTGGTTAGGTTGGATGTCCTCATAATAATAATAATAATAATAATAATAATAATAATCATCTCACCATATACTGTAGTACTTGTGTAGTGATGTGATGTCAGTCAGTCAGTGATGAGGTGCCAGTGTGATGATGATGTGTGTGTGTGTGTGTGTGTGTGTGTCTTCATAACAACCTGCAATACAACCAAAGTAAATGTCAGTGTTTCATATTCTACTTCAATCAACTTTTTTTTTTGGTCAATAATAAGTTACCAACATGTTTTCATCTACTGTACAATACACTGAAAAGTTATACACACATAAAATAATGACATCTGTTTTCTCAATTACTCAAGACATTTGAAAATATATAGCCTACTGTAGACTGTACAGTTTGACATGAACAAAAGATGCAGCATATTTTATAACATTATTTTTATATTTATAATCATATATTATATTTCATAATTATTATATACAGTATATCATCAATAATAAAAAATAACCTATAATAATTATAGTACAGAACTTTTTAAGTGGAGAATTTCTTGTTGACAAAATGTAAGTCTACTGCTTCCTCCAAACTGTACAGGCTTGTGGGGGTTAGGGGGGTGTGGGAGTAGGGGACAGGCTTGTGGGGGTTAGGGGTGTGTGGGAGTAGGGGACAGGCTTGTGGGGGTTAGGGGGGTGTAGGAGTAGGGGACAGGCTTGGGGGGGTTAGGGGGGTGCAGGAGTAGGAGATAGGGTTAAGGGGGGTTTAGGGGTGTGTGGGAATATGGGACAGGCTTGGGGTGGGTAGAAAGCCTGTCCCCTACTCCCGCACGATCTTAAACCCCCCCAAGCCTGTCCCCTACTTCCGCACCCCCCTAACAGAATCTCACCCAAATTTAAAATGAGTAGGCCTATGTGAAACCAGGAGTCATATTCAAAACATTATTGGTGCTTACATACATACATACATACACTGACTTCATAGGAAAATAAAAGAGCTGTCATACTGGTGTACAGTTACCAAAAAAGGTATTGTGACAAATACTGATAGGAAATATTCATATCCTTCTGTAATACATACTTATAATTAATCCCTATAAACAACTATGGACATTAATATATTTAATGTTGTATCAATAGTTGTCGCAATACCTTTTTTGGTAACTGTACATTGGGCAGCATAAGTTGGCTTCACTTCCACCCTCGTATGTATTAGCTAAAGTGACGTTGTAATACAATTTTTAATACAGAGATGACAGATATATAGTTCACATATTATGGTAAATCACCGGTATGTATGTTATTAGAAGAGAAACTGGTTCAGAATGTAACTACTTGGTCATATATATTAACATTATTAAGTACAGTCACAATCAAATATCCACCCACACTTTCCTTCCTTCCATGGTACCAATAAATCAGTATCATATCAAAATATAATCATACAACAACAACACCTTACATCAACTCAACCCCTTCAATTATTATTATTATTATTATTATTATGAGGTGGTGCAAAATCATACATACACGTGTTGTTCTTTATTACCAAGATACTGTATTTACTACGATGAAAGGAAAGTGTGGGTGGATATTATTATTATTATTATTATTACTATTGGTGGATATTGGATTGTGGCTGCAACATGAGATGGACGTGAACTTATGCTGCCGGCTGTACCATGCCATCGTTGACACCATGGATGTTTTCTTGCATACAGTCCATGAATGATTAATTTTACTTACTTTACTCTTATAAGAATTTGCCACATTTGCCATTGACAACATGAGAGCCAGCCTTCTTGGGTAGGATATACTGTAGTAAACACCAACACCATGTAACCTGCAATAATATTTATAACATTAATTAAGATCCCTATGATGTGGTAACAAAATTGGCAGGAAAACACTGGACTGAAATATTGGTAAATTTACAGAAAAACTGGGTTCACTATATTGAATATTTTGGTATTATTAAAGAATAACTGGGTTTTTGGCTAGGATTGAGCAGTGTTACCACATTAGGCTATATAGGTCCTGGAAATTTGCCCCAGTCACTTTATGATAGTTTACACTGGTTATATCCCAGTAGATGGCCCAGGTTAGGTCCCGGTAGTGTGTCCCTGCCCAGATTAGGTTAGGTGAGGTGAAGTGAGGTCTGACTAATTTCTACTGTATATTTTTTCCTGCTTATGTCCCGGTAGTCTACCCAGGTTAGGTCCCGGTAGTCTGCCCAGGTTAGGTCCCGGTAGTCTGCCCAGGTTAGGTCCCGGTAGTCTGCCCAGGTTAGGTCCAGGTAGTCTGCCCAGGTTAGGTCCCGGTAGTCTGCCCAGGTTAGGTCCAGGTAGTCTGCCCAGGTTAGGTCCCGGTAGTCTGCCCAGGTTAGGTCCAGGTAGTCTGCCCTGGTTAGGTCCCGGTAGTCTGCCCAGTTTAGGTCCTAGGTCCAGGTAGTCTGCCCAGGTTAGGTCCCGGTAGTCACACTAAATCATTCTAGGAAATAAAAAATATTCCAGTGAAATTCTGTTGTGGCAACTTGTAAAACTTGACCTTATAATGTTCCCAAATAGTGTATAATGATACAAATCTATACAATATAGTGAACCCCAGGTGTCCTGTATGGAGTGTTTACAAATGGATTGACACGTTACCAAATAAAGAAAGACAGATTGAAACATAGAACAATAAAGATAAAGAAAGATAAAGAAAGACTGAAAGATACAGAAGAGAAAAATAATAAAAGATACAAAGAACAATATAGAGAAAGATAAAGATAAATAAATAAATAAAGATAAATAAAGATAAATAAAGAAAGACAGATTGAAAGAGAGAAGAATAAAGATAGAGAAAGATAAAGAAAAATACGAGAAAAAACCCTCGAAGGTCCGTATTCAAGAACAAACAAACACACACACAAACATCCATGGTGTATACGATGGTGGTGTGGTACTGTACGACGGCTTTATGGTATGTATATGGAGCCATCGTATCGGTAATACGCCATGCCATCGTATACACCACCACGAAACCTTCTTGAATACCCACCATGTTGTGGTTTGTTTACTTTTGTTGTCAGTGTTGCCAGAATGCTAGCCCCAAAAAGTCTAGTCGTCAGTGTTGCCCGAAAAAAAAAATGGTAAATTTACAGTAAACCTGGGTTCAGTAAAACGTATATATTAGTATGTTTTACCACTAATTAGGACCATTCTAAGACTATTTTCTTCAATGGTGTTTCTCTCGGAAATGCCCCGTTTTCGAGATATGCCCAGTTTTCATACCCCATACAAACTTGGGGGAGAGCCTGGGAATACGGGGTTTTGGGTGGGGGAAAACATGCTGTACACTATGGCGTTGCCTTTATAATATGTAATTGTCTTAAATAAACACTTAAAACGGAAATAAAAGTGAAATAACAAAGTTTTCGAGACCGATACAATAAAATACAATTATAGCCCAAACAGCAGCGTTACAATACGTGTTGGCTTGGGTTGGGCTAGATATTCATATCAAATGGTTATTTTGGGAATTAGTATTACCTAACCTGACCTGACCTAACCTAACCTAGACCACGACAGACTACCGGGACCGAACCTGGGCTAACTACCGGGCCTAACCTGGGCATACAACCGGTATAACAATTAGAAGTTGTTACCGGGTAAATATCCAGGAACGTAGATGGATACAGGACGCTCAAACACAGTATTCCCAAAACAAAATATAGCCAATACAGCCACAAGTGGCGTGAATATTACAACATTTGCAACACTGATAGTATTTTCCCCCACCCAATACCCCGTATTCGCAGGCTCTCCCCCAAGTTTGTATGGGGTATGAAAACGGGGGCATATCTCGAAAACGATTCATTTCTAAGAGAAACAAAGTTAAGAAGTGTATTATAAAGGCAACGCCATAGTGTACAGCATGTTTTCTCCCACCCAAAACCCCAGATTCCCAGGCTCTCACCCAAGTTTGTATGGGGTATGAAAACTGGGCATATCTCGAAAACGGGGCATTTCCGAGAGAAACACCATTGAAAAAAATAGTCTTAGAATGGTCCTAATTAGTGGTAAAACATACTAATATATACGTTTTACTGAACCCAGGTTTACTGTAAAAATACCAAAAAAATGGTTTGTTGGTTATATAATTTCTGTAAAAAGAGAAGAAAAAAAAAGAAAATCAAGTTAAAAAAAATAACAGATAATGAGAAAAAGTATAAATAATATATAATAATAAATACTATAATCTATAGTCTCATTATAATTATTATATTTTATTATGATTATATTTGCATCAAGTTGAAGGTAAATGAATCCTTCAAATATTGCCACGAAACACACACACACACAAACACAAAAACACACACACACACACATATGTAATAGTCTGTCGGGAAGCTTCGGCTTGACAGGCTATGCCATTGTTTAAAGTTATGTTTCCTGCTCCATAATGTATTAGAAATTTAAGGGCAATAAACCTTTACTTACTTACTTACTTACTTACATAAGTCCTTCAAATATTGCCACGAAACACACAGACACACACCTATATGGGGGTTGCAGGAATAGGGGAGAGGCTGGGGGGGTTGGGGTTGCAGGAATAGGGGAGAGGCTGGGAGGGTTGGGGGTTAGGGGGTGCGGGAATAGGGGGACAGGCTTTCTCCCCAACCCAAGCCTGTCCCCCTATTCCCGCACTCCCCCAGTCCCCCCAAGCCTGTTCCCTTATTCCCGCACCACCTTAACCCCCAACCCCCCAAGTCTGTCCTCCTATTCTTGCACCCCAAAAAACTCCCCCAAGCCTGTCCCCGGGGGTTCCAAGCGCTTACTAAAGAACGCGATAGGCCTGAGTTCCCCGTCAATCTCCTGTTGCAGTACAGCGCCCACGGCCTCGGCGGACGCGTCCGTGTAGATGGATGTTGGTGCGTGGTGGAGTGGGTATACCAACATTGTGGAGGACGCCAGCTTATCCTTAACTCCCTCGAATGCCATGACCGCCTCCTCAGTCCACACCAGGGCTCGCTGTGACCCCTTCTTGAGGCCCTTGATGAGGTTGTGCAGGGGGGCCAGGGCCGCAGCGGCGTGTGGGACAAAGCGATGGTAGTAGTTGACCACGCCGAGGAATTCCTTTAATTTCCTGGCTGTGGTGGGTTGTGGGAATTCCTTGATTGCCTCCACCTTCTGCGGGAGAGGCGTAATCCCTGGTGTGACCCTGTGACGCAGGAAGTCAAGTTGGTGCGCGCCCTAAATGCATTTGGAATGGTGGACCTTCAATCTGTATTCCTGAAGGCGGCTGAACAGGAGGTGGAGGTGCTGCTCATGTTCTGTAGAGTCCCTAGACGCCACCAATATGTCGTCGATGTATACCACTGCCCAGGGCATGTCGTGGAGGACCCGGTCCATAAACCGCTGGAAGGTTTGGGCTGCATTCCTGAGTCCGAAGTTCATTACCGGGAACTCAAACAGGCCAAAGGGGGTGGTAATGGCAGTTTTCTTGACGTCCTCCGGTGCCACCGGTATTTGGTGGAATGCCCTGACGAGGTCCACCTTCGAGAATATCCTACAGCCCTGCAGCCGGGTGTGAAAGTCTTGGATGTGAGGGATGGGATATCGGTCCGGGATAGTGGCGACATTCAGGGCCCGGTACGGTAATCCCCGCACGCCCTTCATTCTCCCTCTTGGGGTTTGGGGACCATGTGCAGCGGGGATGCCCAAGGGCTATCAGAAGGGCGAGCGATACCTTGGGCCACCATAGTTGCAAACTCCTTCTTCGCCGCATCCAAGCGTTCCGGGTGCATACATCGGGGCTTAGCGTAACAGGGGGGTCCTGATGTAACGATAGCGTGGAATACGCCCGGGTCGCTGATGGTGGAGGTGGTCGATGTGTCGAGGAGGTGAGGGTACTCCGCCAGTACAGCGTCAAAATGGGACGTGCAGGAGACATGGGTGACGGCAGGAAGGGTACGCCAGAACCGTTTGGTAGGGATAATGACGCCTGAGGGTTGGTGTAGCAGTTGTCGCCGCTTCAGGTCAATGTGTAGGTCGTGAGCTGCGAGAAAATCGACACCTAGGATTGGGCAACGCACTTCCGCAACCACGAAGGGCCAGACGAACCACTTCTGCTTGCTGAGGCAAACCCCTACACTCCTCGTGCCGTACGTTGCGATGGGTGTGTTATTCGCTGCCACAAGGTCATATGCAGTGGTAGCAGTGGCTTTCCTATCTTCTTTCGTCGGTGGGATGACACTCACCTCTGAACCCGAGTCCACGAGGAATGTTTCCCCTGATATCATGTCCTCTAACCACAGGAGGGTGCGGTCATTGGGAGACGATGCTGGGGGCGGTGGCATCGTGAGTGGAGTGGTGGTTGTGTGGGTGGACTTGTGGCGCATGGTAGGGGCTGGGTTGGCATCCGTGGGTGCACGGTGTGGTGGCTGCGTCGTGGTGGTGGTGTAGTTTAGCTGTGGCGACGCGGCGGCTGGGGCCGTAGTGTGGGCCTCACGCCGCCGCCCTACAAGTTTCCCTACAGCCTGTGCCGCGCGCCAAGTACAGGGAGGTTGGCAGTTACGAGCGAGGTGACCGAAACGTTGGTGGTAGTAGCATAGGGCCCCTGGCGGCACCTGTACAAGTCCCTGGGTCACTGAGATTGGTGGTGCCCAATGCTGTCGTGTAGGTGTGAAGGGCGGTGGTTGGTGTCGTACCTGTGTGTGGTGCGGCTGGCACGTGGGGTGGGTTGAGTGTTGTAGTTGCCGCACCTGCTCTGAGAGGTCCTGTAGCCACTGCAGGAGGAGTGCTTTGTCCGTGGTGGGTGGTGGAGGCGAGGCTTGACGCACTGCAGGTGTGGTTGGTGGCGGAGGGCCGGGTGCGGTGTCAGTGTGGTAGATGTTGTTCTGTGTCGTGAGAGGGTTGTCCACATGGTCGAATTGCGCCTCCATCAATGTGTCTGCCAGCTCACCGTACTCTTGCAGGGAAAGTTGCGGGTGGCTCAAAAGCAACAGCTGCACTGTGAGAGGCATTAACTTTGTGTGCCTCATCCTCAGGAGTTGTTCTGAGAGGGGGTTGCCTGCGTCAACGTTGAGGCGAATCATGTGGCGTAGTAACTCCGATGGGCGGCGCTCCTCGGGCTGGACACCCTCCAGCGCCTGCAGTTGTTGCCGCGTAGTCTTTCCCAGGGCGGGCTAGTAGAGGCAGGCGAGGTGGTGAGGCTTCTCTAGGCACGGCTGTACCGACGTGTATATGGTAGGTAGTGAATCCCAATCGGACCAGCGTGAGTTGGCAGGTGCGGAGAGTATGGCGTCCACGAGCAGGTGTTTCGTCAGGTAGCGAGAGCGTGTCAGTCAGCCCCACGTCACCTGGGCAGCTCGCTTTTATCACGTCGGTCGCGGGGGTCGTGACAAGGTGGCCACCTGACTGTGGGGGGGCAGCTTGTCTGATGGTTCTTCTTGCTGAAGCCTCGCTTGCCTGCTACTCCCCCAACTCCCGCACCCCCTTAAACTCCAATGTGGGATAATATATATATAGTTAACTTTGGGTAGATTGGAACCATGGAGGTATAAACTAAGAGGAGGCGGCATGACGTCACAGAGGTGAAGCCAATTTTCTATTGGTCGGCTGTCCTCCCTACCCCCCATTGACTCAAAACATTGGACAGCTGATCACGTCGGACCATCAATTTCACCAACATTCTTTGCCATTTTTTAAGATAACAAGCACTGGGCTTCGCCCACCACGGCTATGCCGTGGGTGCTTTTGCCTGCGGCGCTGCTAGCTTCGCTCTACTTGAAGATATTACTAATGAACAGTAATAATTCTAGACCCAGCTTAATGACAATAATTTTATACATATGCACGTCAGCATTATTGCGTTCCAGAACATTTCGGTAGGTTATGAGTTGAATTGATAAATGGGTATTCTCTTGATCCTGGGTAGAGATATCCTTATCGTCTATATTACAAGATAAATATGATTTCGTAAAGATAATCTATCCACATTGAGTAAGATAAATCTTGGTGTGACGAAAGGTAATTTTGTCAAGCGAACTAATTTCTAACCACAGTAGGCTATATATTTAAGGGAAAACTATATCTTCGTGTTAAATTGAAGTTCCATGAATACTCCAGACTATGCCAGGAAGCAGACGACCTTGGTGTTTCTTATGAGGGATCAGTTTCGTGGCAAAGTTTGGAGGATGCATAGAGCTTTGTTCGGCTTTGTTCGTTTATAATCTTTAGCTACTTGATCCAATAATTCTCTCCATCTCGATCACTGGTGAGCTTTACCCCCTCTCCCCAACCCAACCCCTCCTCTCCTACCACCTTCAAGTGAGTGGTTCACATCCATGATCACAAGTGGTTCGGGATTCAAATTTCTGGATGGCTCAACATTGGCAACGCTACGTGGTAAAGACTCCCACATTACCCCCCCTATATAACTCCGCCCACATTTCTCCCCTTCCCCCTCCACCTGTCAGTGATACCATATCCGTTGAGGCACATACCAAGTCGATGGTGGAAGAAGTGCGGTCCATTGATCTGTCCGGAGATGTACAATAGACAATTAAAAACACTACACAGAAACAAGGTCAAATCATACAACAGAACAAAACGATACAACGATACAGAACACTGATTAGAATATAAAAATATACAGAAAACACAACACAAAGAAACCAAACAAGCAGAAACTAAATACACATCCACTTTTCTCACAGACAACATACAAAACCACAAAAAATTCTTCGGCTTTTTTAAAGCACGCAAACAAGACTCGACCGGTATTACAACATTACTACACAACAATTCCTTGGTTACACACCCACAAGACAAAGCCAACGCCCTTAACACACAATTCCAGTCCGGTTTTACCCATGAACATGAACACTTACCAGACATGCCAACACCGTCACACCCACCTATCCCTCCCATTCATATAAACACCCAAGGAATAGAGAAACTTTTATCTGAGGTAGACATACACAAAGCGACTGGACCAGACAATATACCCTGCAGGATATTGAGGACTAATGCTAAAGTTCTTGCCCCTGTCCTGCAGGTTATATTCTCACAGACTTTACAGACCGGTGAACTCCCTCAAGACTGGCTTTTGGCAAATGTGATTCCAATTTTTAAATCCGGAGACAGAACCCTTCCCATTAATTATAGACCAATTTCTCTTACCTCAGTCTCCTGCAAAATTTTAGAACATATAATTCACAGACATATAATGAACCATTTTGATAGGCAAAACATACTGACTGACAATCAACACGGTATTTGGCCAAAACGCTCATGTGAGACGCAGCTACTGGTAACTACTCATAACATCTTGCAGTCCCTCACCTCAATGACACAAAAACTAGACAAGTATTAGACTTTGCCAAAGCCTTCGACAAAGTCCCTCACCAAAGACTACTACACAAGTTAGAATTCTATGGCATACAGGGACAACTTCTTCACTGGATTAGAACGTTCTTGACTACCAGAAAGCAACGCGTAGTTCTTGACGGTAGTCAGTCTCCACCTGTTCCTGTGACCTCTGGGGTACCCCAGGGCACTGTCCTGGGCCCCCTTCTCTTCCTTTCATACATTAATGACCTCCCACTTTCCTCTACCACTAGACTCTTTGCAGACGATAGCTTAGTTTACAGACCAATTAAAGATAGGCCTAAATGACTGCCTTCGACTACAGGACGACCTAACTGCACTTGAAGACTGGGAAGTCAAGTGGCAGATGACATTTAGACCAGACAAATGCCATCACATCCATTTTACCCGAGCCCATAATCTTATCCCTCATACATACCAACTACACAACACCAACCTCAACACAGTCCCTTCCCACAAATACTTGGGCGTCCACATCTCAGCAGACATGAGGTGGAACACACACATAGGTAGCATCAGGGCCAAAGCTAGTAGGGTCCTGGGGTTCTTGCACAGGAACCTCAGCAGGTGTAACACAGACATCAAAATTATTGCTTATAATACATTCGTTCGGCCACACTAAGAGTATTGCGACACCGTCTGGGACCCACACACTTACAATAATATTAATAAATTAGAGTCCATACTAAACAAAACTGCAAGATTGGCCAGACGTGATTACAGACACACTACATCAGTCACTTTGCTTAAACAAGACACAAAACTAGACCCATTGGCAACAAGAAGACAAATACACAGACAACAGATGATATACAAAATCACAAACAAGTTAGTTGACATAGACAAAGACACATATCTACACCCTACAAGTATACGATCCACTTGAGGCAGCCACAACCTAAAATACCACACATACCAGACGAGCACTGATATATTTAGGCACTGTAGGTTTAAAACTACTAGGCCTATATTGTTGATGGTTAATTCTGTATTTTGGATATTATATTAAATGACAAGAATGGTAAATTGGCATAGTACAAAATGAATTAGTTGAATTTATACACATATAATACAGTTAGCAATACAGTTGACTGATAGTAAGATGCAATGATTAACACTTTCTGCTCTGCCTACTACAAGGTGGACAACACACATACAGAGGATGAGAGGAGTAGCCTCTGCCACCGTGTGAAGTGGTCAGCCCAGAGATGAGAACATTGGAAGTCTGCTGCAGCTGGACTAAATGGTTTCCATCTTTCAGTTTTTCAACAACTGTCCCTCTTTTCTTTTTATTTCCTTCCTGCCTGCTGTCACACCTCTCTATCACCTTTTTTCTGGCGCTATAGGACCTCCATGTTGCCAAGCTTAATATCCATCAATAAAAAATATATACACTTTTTGGTTCATTACAGTGTCTTTATCCTTCATAATATTAAGTGAATAATTTGTACTGACCTTATACATAACAATAAATGATACGGGGTCAAATTAACATCCACTTTATTTTTCTTGTTATCATGAAGTAAAGTATTGTTGTTGTTATCGTTTACTTGTTGTTGTTCTTTAACCCCTGCAGTCCGGTTGACGTGATAGACCGTCATAGCTATTTAGCGCCATTTACGGCTATGTAAGTCTGTTTTTTCTTGTCAGTGGGCTAGTAAACACACTCAAAATATCGATCCGCTATCCACTCAGTTGATTCTGGGACGCCACGAAGGCTGGGCTATTTTTAAGTATTTGCCTTTGTCTGAATTTGTGCTCTAATGATCGTGAGACAATACCATAGTGAATATATGTATGTGACTGTGACACCATGATATTCCTACAAGGTTACAAATTCTCATTTAGTGTATAGATCATGACACACGATACATAATGGTAGTAATAAGAAAAGAACATCACAAATACGCCCAGGCAGGGGAGAGTGATGGTAAATATATGTGTTTCCTACGGTACAAATCAGTTTGTTTATTATTTTCTATGTGACAGTTACACGTTGATATATTCCTACAAGTGTTCATACTATTTTTAGTGTTGTAATCATGACATACGATACATAATAGTAATAATACGAGTGAGTAAACAAGGGAGTTTTAAGGCCAACTGGACACTATAGCAGCAATCGAGTCAATCCCGCGTGTACAGTCAGACACACTGCTGATTCGCGCGCAAACATGGTCCACTTCAACTCGCTATATCTCCCTAACTACACATCGTACAGCCCTCCAGATGGTACCATTCGATAGAGGAAGAGTTGAATGTATTTAAGAAAAATATTGAAGTCAGTACACTATATAGGTTAACCCATACGCTCCGGGAACCCCCCCCCCCCACCTTGCCTCAACATTTTTACCCTGCCGCTCGCGTCAAAATTCTCGATTTCCCCTATATTCACAATAGTTTCTTACATACCCCTGGCTAGTACAGTGGTAACGCGCCTGCCTTGCATCCGTGAGGTCGGCAGATCGAGCCTCGCCCAGGCCCGAGAGTTACAAACTGTTTACTGGGGGGTTACTGCCATGGCTGGGCACCATGGTGGGGAGTTGGGCTTGCCTTGCTGACGTTCAAGAGAGTGTCGAAAGACAGATACCTGAACTAAAACCCTGCAACTTTAACTTTAACTTTAACTCTTCCTCTTTCCAATGGTACCATCGGGAGGGCTGTACAATGAATAGTTGTGTTCTGGCGTAACTTACTTACACCAAGTGACGAGAGTACACGAATAGGTGGCAGGCAACTGGCTGTCTTTTGATGTCTCTTCGGAGTTTGATTTTATTATAAGGCTTTTTATAATTACTAGGATTGAGAAAATACTAGCAAGATTAAATTAGATTAATCACTTTTTATTTATAACACGAGTTAGTCTACAGAGTCACAATATGTAGCTTGCACGGGTTTAAGCTAGGCTAGGAAGCTAACTTTAAGGAGAGATAACACGCTAGGATAACCTGTGATCGGATTGGTTATCTGTAGCCAACTGAGAGCTATAGGAGCGCAACTAGGTCGCGTCCGTTGTGTATCGTATGATCTGTGTCGTCACTTTATGCTAGCGTGTTACAGGTTCCCACAGTCAGTGAGTCCTGTTCTCTTCCCGTTCAAGCTTAGGCTAGCAGTATTAGAGCATCATGTGACGGTGTAAGTCTGAGTGTCTAAATGACTCATGTAAGTGAGTATTAAGTAAGTTATTATAAGCAGCCCTCCAATGAAGGTGAAACCGTAACAATGCTCGGCCACTACCATCCTTCGCCCTCGAAGGAACATTTATAATAATTTACATTTGTTATATAAGGGTATTATTTACTTCTGGCATATCTTTCCAGGTTGATTATTAATATATTCCCTTTTAAATTTAAGATTTAAGTATATAGATATTATTATTATAGGAATACATGCAGTCTGTAGATGTACTTTATTATTTCTACAGATAATAATCAATATTACATGTCCAATATACATTATGGGTAATACATCCTATCTAAATGTGTAGTGGTGTGTAATTAGCCTATACATTTGTATCCTCATTACCTTGTGACACTTGTCTTTGCCGTTCACGAGCTAATAATTGTTGGTACCAAGCGTACACCTTCCGTATACACCAGCTAAATACAATAGTACAACAATTAACATTAGTGCAGGTATGATGTGTAGAGGTAATACAACTTCTCTTAAGAGATGTAAAGGTAACAATTATTTAACTTTGAGGTAAATTCTGAGTCTATTAAAAATTGAAGGATCTTTATGTTATCTAAAAAAAAAAAATTATGTTATCTATAGAGATGTTTTCTACAAGGTTAACTCTGACATTAACTCTGTAGAAAGTGTGGACACAAAAAGCTTTATGGTGATGAGTAGGTAAGTTAAGAAAAATGTTCATTCCTAATCTCACAATGACCCTGAGCCATATAATAACCATCCACCCAAACGTGTTGGACTTACCATTACTAAATAATATCACACTTATTCTCTGTTTGTGTAGTAGTAGAGGTTAGTACTGAAGTGCTCATGGTAGGAAATATTACTGACAGTTTTGAAAGTACAGTAAGATGTGGGAAGAGTTAAGTCTGGCATTATGAATGAAAGGTCACACTGTGCCTGGTTTGCTAAATTCCAAGTAAACATATAACCAGGACATACAGTACATGCAAGTGTAAGTATGATGTGCGACAGTCATCCAATGAATGTTTGTCCAAAGTGTCTATGGCAGTATAATCTTCAGATGAGACTATGTATGACTTGTCTACAACCAGCAGGGTATTAATTACTCTTAATTGGAAATGGTCGTAATTCCCAAATATTAATTGACGTTTTTGACTTATAAGGAATATTTAAGACTTTTCCTCTATGTTCAACCAAAGTACCTGGCCAGAGTACTTGGGCTGTAACTTCTTTTTGTTGGGCAAGTGCAACAAGTGCTATACCCAGCAAAAACTGTAATAGAATCTTGTCTCAGTTAGAATGAGTCCAATGATAGAGTAGTAATATTCCACGTCAGATAGGGTAAATATAGGGTTAAGCTTTTAAGTTTTTATAGCTATTTCCACTGCTGCCTGCGACTGCCATAGAGGTAACAACATCGAGTTTACTCTACCCAATCCAGTATCTACCAAGTCACTTATGACTACTTCGTTTAAATAATTAAGTTTCTTAACAGCTATGTCAATGGCTGCTATGTACTCACTAATTAATTGGATGAGTTCAATGTTAGGTATTATTCCAATTAATTCGTTTAGCACAGAAGATAGTTGGTTAGTTAGTTCGTTCAATTATTTCATGGGTTTGTGTCGTAGGTGTTGCCGAGCTTCTTAAGTTCGAATGACAATTCTTTTCTGTTGCCCTAGGGTAGTAATTACCCCCCCCCCCTAGTTTCTTACCTAAGACAGTGACATCATCGGCCAGAGCTTCTTAAGTTTGAATGACAATTCTTTTCTGTTGTCCTAGGGCAGTAGTTACCTCCCCTAGTTTCTTACCTAAGACAATGACATCATTGGCCATTGCTGTCCCAACAACTGGTTACTCAACAAACCCATAAAATTAAAAAAAAAAAGGCCACGTCTCTGACGACGAGCATGAGCAGTTTCTATATGTCTGTGTAATCTGATACATGTTGTCCAAGGTCTAAAATTATCTTTGGCATTTCTAGCAATCCGTGAACTTCCAGTTGTACAGTAACTAAATCTTCCACTATCAAGACTTTTACTCTATTTTCAACCAAAACACCTGAAACGCACCTGGCTTCAGTACTTGGGCTGTAACTGCTGTTTGTTCGGCAAGTGTAACACGCGCTATACCTAGCAAAAACAGTAATAGAATCTTGTTTCCCATTTGAAATAAATGTCATTATTTAGTTTATGTTGCAGACCTTAGTTTTTGTCTGTTTGTGTGTTTGAAGACAGATATGTGGGAGTGGAGGTTAGTATTTCTTGTGCTTGTGCTGTTAATATTTTAGATGGTTCATTTAAGTTTATCTGTTTACTTCTATCTACATGCATTATTTCTACCTTCCCCGTTTTTATACATTTTATTTTTATTTTATTTCTATTTCCATGGTGATGTCAATTATTTCATACGGACCAACAAACTTGGAGTTAACTTTGATACTCTTTCTGGGGATTTTATCATGACATTTTCCCCTACAGCAATATCTATCTAAATTCACAGCTTGAGTATGTTGTTTGATCAACATCTCCTGCCTACTACATTTTAGGTGATTCCTGACTTCCTTATGGATGTTATTAAACACTTGTAGTCATCCATATTATATGCTGGAGGAAAAATTCCAGTAATGATTTAATATGGAAGTCGTTTGTCTGTTAAATAGAATATAATGCGGGGACTTGCCCACCGATGAGTTTATGGAACCTTTAATGGAGGCAGCTGTAAAGAATTCCAGTCTTCCCATGATCCGTGCATAGTATTAGCCATTTGTCGCAAAACTTCAAGTATCTTGCGATTGCTTGTTGGATGATATGCTGTTATAAAAGTTTGCTTTATATGATATTGATCACATATGTTGTGTAACAATTATTAGTAATTTCTTTACCATTGTCAGTTAGTATCACCCTAGGTGTGGTGTACTGACAAATTAAATTCGTTACCTTCGTTAAATTCGCTTGTGTGGTAAGCTTAGTATATTTATACCAGTTACATCCCATGTTTTTCAGGTATTGGGTAATTTAAAATTGGAGCTGGGCCCATTGTATTACCTTTATGAGCATGACATGATTCACAATTCTTAATATGTTTCTGGTTTGTGGATGATTATGCATTAGTGTTAGTACAGTCTTAATTAGTGTATCAGGGACTACTACTTGTGAAGAAATGTTAGTCTGTTTCTCAAGTTTTCCTGAACAAAGTGTCATCTATTACCTCAAACTGTGTTAGTGGAATGGGTAACTCCGGTAGGTTAGTTTCTTCGTCCCCTGGAACCAAAGCATAAATGACACTTGCCCAAAATTTATCTTTCTTTTGTTCAGTTCTAACAAGTTCCACATTGAAGTCTACATCACTGTTAGTGGGAATGACAGCAGCAGCTGATATATTGCGAGATAAGGCATCTGCAACTTTATTAAAACGCCCCGGAAGATATTTAATTGTAAGCTGAAACTCTGAGATACCATCTGGCTAATTGACCTGTCAATTTTTTTTTTTTTTTCTTTACTATGAATACGGTGATAGGCTACCCTAGAATTATTTCCCTGAAGGTCTTTAAGGCCCAAACCACCGCTATAGCTTCCAAATTCGAGAGGCTATATTTCTTCTCTGTATCCTTCACCACCCGACTGGGATATACACAAGCCCTGCAACATCCTTCTTTGGTATGCTGCATAAGGACAGGGCGTAAACCATCGTTTGATGCTTCAGTACAGAGAGAAAACGGAAGGTTCTGGGCAACTTAAGATAGGAGTAGAATGTAAGCTAAGTTTAACTGATCAAAGCTATCCTACTCTGTTTGTGACCACTTAATTCGATATCTTTCTTCAGGAGTCTTATTAGTGGGTTGGCTATTTTAGCAAAATTCATTATGAATGACTTGTTATATGAACCTAATCCAAGGAAACTCCTTATTTACTTTACTGTAGTAGGTTGAGAAAATTCCTTTACTGCTTTAATCTTGGAATCCAAAGTGTGAATTCCTTTACTATTTACTTTATGACCCAAAAAACTCTATTTCAGCCTTAACTTTTAATCCAACATCCTGCAGTCGCTGAAAAACTCTATCCAGTTCTGAAGGTGTGAATTTACATCAGGCTGACAATAATTAAGTCATCTGGGTATGCAGGTTTGGATTGGTCATTTAATTCTACTTGCCAATATCCACTAAGTCAAGACTAGTAAAGACTCGGTTATTTTCCCCAATCTCCCTGAGGATATCTTTAATTAAGCACAGGTAATGGGCACCTATCCTTGACAGTTTTCTCATTTATCTTCCTAAAATCTATAACAGGACGGAAATCACCTGTGTTCTTAGTTACTAAAAATAATGGGCTGTTATAAGGACTGTTTGAAGGTTCAACGATTCCCTCTTTTGACATATCATCCACCATTATATTCATTATTTGCCTCTGACTATGAGGTAATCTATAAGCTTTAACATATACTGGATCTGTGTCAGTTAATTTTATATGATGTTTTACTAGTGTTGTTTTCCCCAACCGCTCACCAGGTAAGACAATAGCCGACCTGTGATTAGCTAATGTGTGTAAAAGCTGAGTGCGAGGTGAAGGAAAATCATTTACTTTTACATGCTCACTTAATTCATTAGTAGTTTTCGTAAATTGCAATTCATCAACAATGTGTATGTTGGCTAAGGGAGGAGATTCTTTTTCCACACTATGGGTTTAATATACACAAGAAAGTCACTTATATAAGTACCTGGTTTAATGTTCACTGCCAGATAAACCTTGTTAAAAATTAGAGCTTCAATGAAGTTGTCTTCTTGTATCAGAGAAATTATGGACATAATGACATTAATTATTCTACATGTTTCACTTAAGGATATGGTTTGATTTCCTTCAATTATCCCCTTTCACTTGTACCTTAATGATAGCAAACCCTTTACTTGGTAATTGAGTAGTACTTTTGACTGTGCCTGCCAGTAGAATGTGTGAGTCACATTCTCCCTTGAGTGCCCCAGCACCCAGCTGGCTGGTGACTGATGACTCAGAGGTCAACATGTCAACATGGGTACAGCCGACCTTGAAAGATAATTAACTGTAGTGAGATAGCAATGTCAAGGTTATGTTCGATTAATTCTTTTAACTCAATAGACCATCAGTTGGTAACTGAAGTTTTCACAGTTATAGAAGGTACATTCTAGTCTATGACTACTTAATGAAAGTGTGATAGGAAATTGTACTATTCCTTTAGTGACTAGTCTACTACCAGATAAGGCAGTTAAATGTTTAAATCTGATGGCTGGATAGTCCATCGTTACTGCGGGTTTTCCCTTAACAGCCGTTTAAATGTTACTTCAGAAAGTAAAGGAGACACAAGCTCCTGTATCTACAGCTAGAGAAACATTTGTATTCCCCATGTTACAAGGAAGTGAAAGAATATCCACTTTAACCAAAGCAGCAACAAGTATATTTATTTATTATGTAATTAATGTGAAGTGTTTGGTTTGTTAAAATCTTCACCTGTTTTTGCACATTTGTTATTGACTTCATACCTGGCATTCAACGTTACTCTACATTTATCTGTGTTATGTGTCACACTGTTATGAATAATGCAAAACTGATTACTTGGCTTGTTGTCACTTTCACTTACTACATTATTATTATTATTATTATTATCCTTACTTTTGGCATTTGAGAGATTATTCTTATCAAAGTAACATTTTTCTAGGCTGTGTCCATATTTCCTACAGATCATACAATAAGGCTTCTTCTTCGCGCTCTGTGGTGTGAAGTTTGTAGTGTGTGGTGTGTGTGAAGTGCTTGTTTGAGTGTTTGTGTGTGTGTTTACAGCTACAGGTAGGGCTCTAGGTACATTTACTTGTTTGTTCAACCACTCTGACCCCCACAAGAGTTGTTTAGCATTGCTAATGGTCGAACCTACTAACGCTAGAGTCCTACTTAGTTTGACTGTTACACAATTACTCTCTATACTTCTAACCATTCTGTGTACCCCTGCTAGTGGACTGCCTAACTGCCCCCTACCGATAACATCTATGAGGCTTTCACAACACAGAAGAAAATAATTAAATAAGATATCTGGATGGGTGAGTGCAGTTACGGTCAATAATGTCCTAGCAATAAAGTCTGGTTTACTATGTCTACTTACGAAGCTTATGTTGTCATTTGTAGTCTGTAGTAACTGGATTATGCACATGAAAATTACAACCTTAAGAAAAAAATGGACAATATAAGTTACAATGTCCCAAGTGACTGATTTCACTGCATGAGTTTGGGATGAACCGTTAGTAATAGTAGATGAAGTGTTATTATTAGTTGCCATTGTTGTTGTTGTAGAGTTATTATTCGTTGCCACGGTGTATGATGAAGTGTTAATTGCTATTTTGTTGATGAAGTGTTAGTTTGTGAAGCCGTAGAATAAGTACGTTCTGATCTCGTGTTACTAGGTGAAGTTACTAAGTGTTATCAGGTGTAGGTTAGTAGTAACGAGTCAGTTAATTATGTAGATTTAGTAGGAAGAATATTAGTGGTTAATTCTCTACCTTGTATGTCTAAATCTAGTGCAATAATATTTACTCAAGAGAGAAGTTGCACTTTGCATAATACTTACACTTTAATTAGTTATCTCGGTTGAATCAACTAAGCTTTCACTACTTTGTTAGTATTGCCAAGCTACGTGTTCGCTTGCTTAACTAGTGTTAGTTATAGTGCAGTAGTATACGTATTCTTTCACTCATTCCCTGTCACTTTTTGCTTGAAAAATAACAAGAACACATCTGTATATATACGTGAAGGCATACGCACATATTAATACTCACAATTATGAATACATAGAATGTGTAATGAGGAAATATTGTTAAATACGTGTACATATAATATTATATCCTAGTGTGATGACGTAGGATGTGTTATTTATATGTTATATATGTATGTACCTAAGCTACTGACCATATTGTTGGAATAACGTCGATTGTAGTTGGTTGTTATTTCAGTTGTAGTCGCGATGACGTACCAAACCAAGCCAACGTCCTGAGTTGTGAAGTTCTGAGTTGTGAAGTTTTGAGTTATAATCCCTCAAAATGAAGTTGAAGTTCGATTATCACTTCCCTTAGACTATACTATATGATTAAGTATAGAAGGTATAGTGATGTAGTGATGTCGTACCAGACCACACCTACGTCCTTCCTCTGAAGTGTGTAGTTTTTTTTTTTTTTTTTTGTGTGTGTGTGTGTGTGGTTAAGTCAGCTGGCAGAGTGATAATGAGTATAACGATGACGTAATAGCCACGACCGTGTGGTGTGAGGTGGCAGGGTCGATGACGTCACCATTGGCTAGTGAGAGATGGAGAGAGGCTAGCTTGTTATGGCTACGAGGTGCTGAATTGCGTTGACCCAGTGTGACCCCTTTGCTCTCACTCTCGTCTCACTAGTATAATCTCTTCTCACTCTGTCTCGCCTAACTTCACTTCTCTTTTTTTTTTATTAACCCTTTGTGCTCTTTCTCGATTATTACTTGCCTTTGTAATCGTTTGTATTTCTCTTTTTTCCTTTTCTTTTTTTTTTCTATACCATTTCGTATCCTCACCGCTGATCACCAATGTTCTGGCGTAAACTTACTTACACCGAGTGACGAGAGTACACGAATAGGTGGCAGGCAACTGGCTGTCTTTTGATGTCTCTTCGGAGTTTGATTTTATTATAAGGCTTTTTATAATTACTAGGATTGAGAAAATACTAGCAAGATTAAATTAGATTAATCACTTTTTATTTATAACACGAGTTAGTCTACAGAGTCACAATATGTAGCTTGCACGGGTTTAAGCTAGGCTAGGAAGCTAACTTTAAGGAGAGATAACACGCTAGGATAACCTGTGATCGGATCGGTTATCTGTAGCCAACTGAGAGCTATAGGAGCGCAACTAGGTTGCGTCCGTTGTGTATCGTATGATCTGTGTCGTCACTTTATGCTAGCGTGTTACAGGTTCCCACAGTCAGTGAGTCCTGTTCTCTTCCCGTTCAAGCTTAGGCTAGCAGTATTAGAGCATCATGTGACGGTGTAAGTCTGAGTGTCTAAATGACTCATGTAAGTGAGTATTAAGTAAGTTATTATAAGCAGCCCTCCAATGAAGGTGAAACCGTAACAGTTGTGTAGATAGCGCGAGTTGAAGTAGACCATGTTTGCGCGCGAATCGCCGGTGTGTTTGACTCGACGCGCGAGTGTGTGTGGAAGCGGCCTGGGTGTTCAGTTTACCTCGCAAGTCCATTGTCAACTCACTCGTATTACTACTATTATCTATTGTATGTCATGATTACAACACTAAAAATAGTATGAACACTTGTAGGAATATATCATCGTGTAACTGTCACATAGAAAATGATAAACAAACTGGATTGTACCGTAGGAAACACATATATTTACCATCACTCTCCCCTGCCTGGGCGTATTTTGTGGTGTTATTTTACTTATTATTACCATTATGTATCGTGTGTCATGATCTATACACTAAATAATAATTTGTAACCTTGTAGGAATATCATGGTGTCACTCACGTACATATATTCACTACGGTATTGTCTTACGATCGTTAGAGCACAAATTCGGACAAGAAATAGCCCAGCCATCGTGGGGTCCCAGAATCGACTGAGTGGGTAGCGGATCGATATTGTGAGTGTATTTTCTCGCCCAACGACAAGAAAAACTAGCCGTACAGGGTGCGAAATAGCGCTAAATCGCTGTGACGGTGTATGTCGTGACCTGGCCCTTGACGTAGGATGGTGTATGTCGTGTCCCGGTCTCTAGGGGTTAAGAGTGAGAGCGTTGTGAATATTGAGGAAATCGAGCAATTTTGACGCTAGCGGCAGGGTAGAAATGGTGAGGCAGGGAGGGGGGGGGGTGCCGGGCTGCAGGGGTTAAACCATCTTTGTAAACACATCATCTGTAATATACACATATACATCATTAGTTAATATTAAAACAGTAACATTGTAAACACACACACACGCACACACACACACATGTATGTCATATAAAGCCTGAACCCTACTAACACAACCCCCCCAAGCCTGTCCCCTATTCCCGCACCCCACAAGCCTGTCCCCTAGTCCCGCACCCCACAAGCCTGTCCCCTAGTCCCGCACCCCACAAGCCTGTCCCCTAGTCCCGCACCCCACAAGCCTGTCCCCTAGTCCCGCACCCCACAAGCCTGTCCCCTAGTCCCGCACCCCACAAGCCTGTCCCCTAGTCCCGCGCCCCACATGCCTGTCCCCTATTCCCGCACCCCACAAGCCTGCCCCCTAGTCCCGCACCCCCTTAATTATAATCATTGGTGGATGATGAGGGTTGTATAATTATAAAGAATGGATTATCAGGTGTGTGTGTGTGTGTGTGTGTGTGTGTAAGTGGTCGTGTATACATGTGTGTGTGTGTTTGTGTGTGTGTCAACATATGGGTACTTATTATTCACACAACACACACACACACACACAGAGCACATTCACCTCCAATGATCAGTTAGTCAGTATATTTGATCCACACAACACACACACACACACACACACACACACACACACACACTGAAAGGAAAGAGAAGCAGGAAGGAGAACAAGTAAAGAGAAAAGAAAGATAAGAAAGAAAAGAAGGAAAGGAGGGAAAAGGAAGAGAAAGAAAGGAAAGAAAGGAAAAAGGAAAGACAAGAAAGGAAAAAGGAAAGACAAGAAGGAAAAGAAAAGAAAGAGAAGAAGGAAACGAGGGACATAAAAAAAATAGAACTAAATAATATAAATAAACAAAATAAAATAACTTGAGATAAACTTTAATTAACACCATTCAATCTTTTAAAACTATCTACAGCTAATTAAAAAAATGGCCATACAATTATATTACGTAGACGTCTGTTATATAATTCTAGGAGTGATAATAATAATCCTTAATATAACAGCTGGACTATTAATACTGTTCTCAAGAGGAAAGAAACCCTTGCTAAGTCGTGTGTGTGTGTATATGTGTAATGATGTGGTGTGTAACATTGTGTGTGGTGTGGGATTGGTGTTTTATGGTGGTGTGTCGTGTGGTAATTATAATTCTATGGTGTGTAATGGTATAGAATTAGTTTGTCATGGTGGTGTGTCACATTGTAATAATTCCATGGTGTGTAGTGGTATAGAATTAGTTTGTCATGGTGGTGTGTCACATGTTAATAATTCCATGGTGTGTAATGGTATAGAATTAGTTTGTCATGGTGGTGTGTCATATGTTAATAATTCCATAGTGTGTAATGGTATAGAATTAGTTTGTCATGGTGGTGTGTCATATGGTAATAATAACAATAATAATTCTACATGGAGTGTGAATGATAATAATTACATGTACTTTATATTAATACTTTTCCCCATTACAATGTGTGGGTTTTCCTGTCTAGGGTTAATGTTTAATAATTACTTTACTATGGTTAACAGTGGTTGGTATTCAAGGAGGGTACCATGTGTGTGGTGTTTGTGTGTGTGGTTATTAGTGTTGGTGTTTTATTTGGTATTAATACACACTAATATACACTACACAAACCACACTAATACACACTGGACAAACAATAACACTAATCATTATAATATCAATAATAATACCTGGACCATAAATAATAATAATAATAATAATAATAATAATAATAATAATAATAATACCTGGACCATTAATATAAATAATAATAATAATAATAATAATAATACCACCACCTGGACAATTATTAATAGTAATAACAGTAAGAATAACACCTGGAGATCCAATAACAATAACAACAATAATAATGACGCACACCATGACAACAAACAACACCAACTACGAGGCCTATTCAACGATGACGTATGGCACAACACACAACAACAACAACAACAACAACAACAGCATGATAACAATTACCGTACGAGAATCATTGTAGGGTTAATATACGGTCTAACACGAGGGAATTTGAGCCATGTTGACCTTAAAGGCTATCACGGACTGACCAAAGACCAGGATGTGTTTATGAATTATCACAATGTTGATACCTTTCATAAAGTGTTGGGTATTGATCACTACCTGTCTATAATACAAGGACAAAACAACAACAACAACAACAACAATGACAATGACGACCATAATAATAACAACAACAACGATCAAAACAATAATAATGACAACAATAATAATAGTGACGATAACAACAACAACAACAATAATAACAACAACAACAATGATAATAATGACAACAATAATAATAGTGACGATAACAATAATAACAACAACAATAATAACAACAACAATAAAAACAATAATAATAACGACAACAACAATACTACCAACGACGACAACAGCAACAACAACAACGATAACAACAATAATAATAACAACAACAATGGCAACAACAACAACAACAACAACAACAACGACAACAACGACAACAACAACAACAACAACAACAACGACAATAATAATAATAACAACAACAACAACAAAATTTCCACTTTGGGAAACTATATACTTTTGAGAAATAATGGAAATGCAACTGGAAAAATACAACCATTGAATAAAATAACAACACCAATAACAACAATAACAACAACAGCAACACCAATAACAACAACAACACCACCACCACCAACAACAACAACAATAACAACAACACCAACAACAAACAATAGCAAAGAAGAAAATCCACAAAATCATATAAATTCAAAGAACAAGGTAAGTTTGACACATATTTTTTTTTTTTTTTTAGAATTGTGTATGTGTGTGTGCGTATGTAGAAGTGTGTGTGTGTGTGTAATAATAATAATAATAATAAACGGTTTATTCCTTTGGCAGCCAAACTGGCTGAAAAAATACAGTTTTAGTGTCATTGTAAGTAAATAGAAAAGTTAAAAAAGGGTAAAATACAGTAATAATGTCATTAAGTGTATAAAAATAGAAAAGTTAAAGGGTAATGTATAAAGTAAAATTACAATCTTTGGTACAATAAAGTAAAAAGTAAAAAACAGTTAAAAGGATAATGTAAAAAAGTAAAAATTGTAATCCCTACTGGAGTATGGTAAAAATTAGGTATAAAAAATATGAAATGACGTGACTAGCATAAAAGAAACTAAAAAACATAAAAGAAACTAACACTGTTTAAAACTGATGAAGTTGATTATAAAAGAGTAACAGGATTGTAGTAATAGTTAAACATTTACAAGACTGGTCCAGTTAAAAGAGACATTAATTATTGTTGATAAGATTAACCATGGTAGGAACTGGGCTGTTTTTATGGCGGTCAGTTCTGGAGCGTATGGGCACCAGTTTGTTGTGAGTACGCATGGAGCGACGGGGGTGGGGCGGGAGGAGGGAGGAGGTGACGGTGGCGAGGGTTGTTGAGGAGCTGTTGGCTGAAGTGGAGGAGGCTATTTGTGTAAAGGGTGTTTAGTGGCTTTAAGGCTGAGGGTGATTAGTGCATTACTATATCCTGAATATGTGGTACCAAGGATGATCCGAACTGCTCTTTTCTGTATTCTTTCGAGTTTGTTGTGTTGAGTAGTGTTGAGACTGGATGACCAAGAAGGAGAAGCATATGTAAGTTTAGGAAGAATAAAGGTATTGTAGATGTTAGTAAGCTCATGTGTGGGCAGACCTAATGATTTAAGGCGGCGTAACATGTACAGTCGGAAAGAGGAGACTTGTGTTAGTGTGTCAACATGTTGGTCCCAGGAGAGTTTTCTATCGATGGTAATGCCGAGAAGTTTAGCTGTGGGGACGACTTTCAGAATGTGGTCTCCCAAAGTAAGGACAGGGGGTGGGGTGGTCAAAATGAATGACTACGGTCTTCTTGTTGTTGATGGTGGCGTGGTTGTCAGTTGTCCAGTCGATGAAGCTGTTAAGTGTCGTCTGCAATGCTGTGTAGTCTTGTTTGTTGTTGTTGATGGCAGCTGCGAAGGTGGAGTCGTCGACGTACTTCCAACGGTGTGGCGTATCTTGGATGGCATCATTGATTAGAACTAAAAAACTTAAAGGCCCGATTCTGGTTCCCTGTGGCACTCCACATGTCTGGGGGAGGAAGGTTGAGGTGATACCCTGGAGGCGGACTGCCTGTCGCCGGTTTGCGAGGAAGTCCGCAAGCCATGCAACAACACACTCGCGGAGTCCCATTGCTATCGCCTTCCGGATGACGGTGTTGTGGTCAACCAGGTCGAACGCCTTGCTCAGATCAACGAGGACAGCTGCTACGGATGTCTTTCGTTTCTCCAGATTACTGTATATAAAATCAAGAAAGCTGATTAAGTAGTGGGTGGTTGAAGTTGTTTTTATGTTTCCATATTGCTGGGAGTGTTTGAGGTCCGTGTAGGCCCAGTCTGTGACGAAACTCTCACAGATTAGGCTGGGTAGGGGGGTGATGGATATGGGGCGGGTCTGATCCAGGGAGGTGGGGGAGGGGGTCTTGGGGACTGGAGTAACGTAGGAAGTTTTCCAGTCAAGTGGTGATTTGGCTTGTTGTAGGGAGGCATTGAAAATGGAGGTAAGTGGTGTTGATAATTCAGGTGCAAATTCTTTCAGTAATTTCATTGGGATATCAATAGGCGTAACTGACCTTTTGGTACGGCACTGTTGGATTATCCTGCAAACCTGGTGTTCATGGATGGTGGGGACGGGGGTTGGCATGGGAAGGTAGGCCGGCAGTTTGGTGAAATCAAGGGGAGGTAGGCTTTGGCAAATGGCAGCAAAGTGGTGGTTCACCTCGTCTGCGGCCTCTTGTCTAGGGAGGTGACTTACGCATGGGGGGGTACTGGATTTATTGTTCAGGCCACAAAGTTGTTTTATTAGTTTGAACCACTTGCTGGAATCGGCTTCTTTAAGGTGTTTCAGTTTATTGGGATAAAAATTTCTCTTTGCTAATTTTATTTCTCTGATGACTTTATTTCGTAAACTTTTATATAGATTTGTATTACCTGAGTGATGGGCGTGATTGCGTTGCTGCATAAGGCGCTTGATTTTGTCTGTGATCCATGGTAGGTCAGCTGGGTGGCGGTGTATCGTCTTCTCCGGGAAGAAATGATGATACGCATCTGTTATGGATGAGAGGTAGTTGTTCCACTTGGTTTCAACGTCGGGTACTGTGAGGACCTCCACCCAAGGGTAGTGGACCAGCCAGATCCCAAACGCAAGGATGGCTGAGCGTGTGAGTGGGCGAAACTTGTGTGTGTGTGTGTGTGTGTGTATGTGTGGAGGTTGTTTCATGGCATAGTTTGGGGGAATCAGAAGCCTCCAATTAATTAATCACAATAATATTCTTTCCACAGGGTGACTTTTTGGTGTTGTTGGTGTTCCTACTAACCGTGTTGGGGAGCGTTGGGTTATTACTCTACACCAAGTGGAGATATAACACACAACACACACTAACACACACACAACACACACTAACACACTCACAACACACTCTATCACACCCACAAGACACTCCACACTCACAACACACTCTATCACACACACAACACACACAACACACTTCACACTCACAACCAACCCTATCACACCCACAACACACACTAACACACCCACAACACACTCCACACTCACAACCAACCCTAACACACACACAACACACACTAACAAACCCACAACACACTCTAACACACTCACAACACACTCCACACTCACAACCAACCCTAACACACCCACAACCAACCCTAACACACCCACAACCAACCCTAACACACACACAACCAACCCTAACACACACACAACCAACCCTAACACACACACAACACCCACTAACACACACACAACCAACCCTAACACACTCACAACCCACTCCACAAATGCAACACAACAGAGTAATACTGACAAAGGTAAATAAAGTTAATTCCATACATGTAAATAAAGATAATAATAATAATAATAATAATAATAATAATAATAATAATAATAATAATAATAATAATAATAATGATAATAATAATAATAATATTTATTTATTACTATCAGCATTAATAATTAGTGTTTATTTCATTACCTTCCACATTAAAAATATATATATATTTTCCATATATATATATATATATATATATATATATATAATTTTTTTTTTTTTAAGATAAGTTTAATTAATGTTTATTTTTATATTTCAGATAACAATTATGGTGGTTACATATATATGGTGTTGGTTTCCATTCATAATAGAAAGAATAATAGTCTATGTGTGGCTAGTAATAAATAATAATAATAATAATGTAATATATCCACCATTACCATCATTACTGTTACTGTTATTTGGACACACACACGCACTACTCAGAGCTGGGATATATATTACTATAGTTAAAGTAAGTATGTGTGTAGTGTGTAAAGTGTGTGTGTGTGTGTGTGTAGTGTGTAAAGTGTGTGTGTGTGTGCGTGTAGTGTGTAAAGTGTGTGTGTGTAGTGTGTAAAGTGTGTGTGTGTAGTGTGTAAAGTGTGTGTGTGTAGTGTGTAAAGTGTGTGTGTGTGGAGTGTGTAAAGTGTGTAAAGTAATTGTAACACACACACACACACACACACAGACAGATAGATGGTAAAAATACAGAAGTACTTCATTCAGTATATTGTATAATTTAGTATAATTACTCACTATGTGTGTGTATGTGTGTGTCTGTCTGTCTGTGTGTGTGTATGGATGTGTGTCTGTCTGTCTGTATGTATGTATGGATGTGTGTCTATTTATCTGTCTGTGTCTGTCTGTGTGTCTATGTGTCTGTCTTTGTGTCTGTTTGTGTGTCTAAGTGTTTGTCTGTGTATGTCCACCTGTTTGTGTGTGTGTGTGTGTCTGTCTGTCTGTATGTATGTGTGTCTGTCTGTGTGTGTGTCTGTGTGTGTTTATCTGTCTGTGTGTGTGTGTGTGTATGGCTGTGTGTCTATCTGTCAGTGTGTGTCTCAGTGTCTATCTATCTGTCTGTGTGTGTGTCTATGTGTCTGTCTGTGTGTGTGTGTGTCTATCTATCTGTCTATGTATCTGTCCGTGTGTCTATCTATCTGTGTCTGTGTCTATCTGTGCGTATACATGTGTGTGTGTGTGTGTGTGTCTGTGTCTGTGTCTATCTGTGTGTGTATATCTCTGTGTGTGTGTGTCTGTGTCTGTGTCTATCTGTGTGTGTACATCTCTCTCTGTGTGTGTGTGTGTGTGTCTATCTGTGTCTGTGTGTGTGTCTGTGTTTCCTGGTAATAGTTCTGGGGTAATCAGTAGTTTGTCTGTGTGTATGTATTTGTGTCTATCTGTCTGTGTGTGTGTCTATCTGTCTGTGTGTGTGTATGTGTGTCTATCTGTCTGTGTGTATGTATGTGTGTCTATCTGTCTGTGTGTATGTATGTGTGTCTATCTGTCTGTGTGTATGTATGTGTGTCTATCTGTCTGTGTGTATGTATGTGTGTCTATCTGTCTGTGTGTATGTATGTGTGTCTATCTGTCTGTGTGTATGTATGTGTGTCTATCTGTCTGTGTGTATGTATGTGTGTCTATCTGTCTGTGTGTATGTATGTGTGTCTATCTGTCTGTGTGTATGTATGTGTGTCTATCTGTCTGTGTGTATGTATGTGTGTCTATCTGTCTGTGTGTATGTATGTGTGTCTATCTGTCTGTGTGTATGTATGTGTGTCTATCTGTCTGTGTGTATGTATGTGTGTCTATCTGTCTGTGTGTATGTATGTGTGTCTATCTGTCTGTGTGTATGTATGTGTGTCTATCTGTCTGTGTGTATGTATGTGTGTCTATCTGTCTGTGTGTATGTATGTGTGTCTATCTGTCTGTGTGTATGTATGTGTGTCTATCTGTCTGTGTGTATGTGTGTGTATCTATCTGTCTGTGTGTATGTATGTGTGTCTATCTGTCTGTGTGTATGTATGTGTGTCTATCTGTCTGTGTGTATGTATGTGTGTCTATCTGTCTGTGTGTATGTGTGTGTATCTATCTGTCTGTGTGTATGTATGTGTGTCTATCTGTCTGTGTGTATGTATGTGTGTCTATCTGTCTGTGTATGTGTGTCTGTGTGTCTATCTGTCTGTGTGTATGTATGTGTGTCTATCTGTCTGTGTGTATGTATGTGTGTCTATCTGTCTGTGTGTATGTATGTGTGTCTATCTGTCTGTGCATGTGTGTCTGTGTGTGTCTATCTGTCTGTGTGTGTGTATGTGTGTCTATCTGTCTGTGTGTATGTATGTGTGTCTATCAGTCTGTGTGTATGTATGTGTGTCTATCTGTCTGTATGTATGTATGTGTGTCTATCTGTCTATGTGTATGTATGTGTGTCTATCTGTCTGTGTGTGTTTGTGTTTGTCTATCTGTCTGTGTGTGTCTATCTGTCTGTGTGTGTTTGTGTTTGTCTCTCTGTCTGTGTGTGTGTCTGTGTCTGTGTGTGTGTGTGTGTGTGTTTGTCTATCTGTCTGTGTGAGTGTGTGTCTGTGTGTGTCTATTTGTCTGTGTCTGTGTGTGTGTGTGTTTGTCTGTGTCTGTGTATGTCTGTGTGTGTGTTTCCTGGTAATAGTACTGTGGTAATCAGTAGTCTTCCAATTCATCCATAAGACAATAATTTCACATTAACAAGTTCATTGATATTATTTTATTTGGTCTAATTTTTTTCCTTAATAATTTTCAGAGCCAAAGAAAAGTGCATGTACCACCAGTACCACCAGTAACACCACCAGTACCAGTAACACCACCACCAGTACCAGTAACACCATAACCACCACCAGTACCAGTAACACCACCAGTACCAGTACCAGTACCAGTAACATTATCAGCTTAATTAAAACAACCAAAGATTTATGGCTTTCTCAACATAGACTCTATGGTCTCAAGCATCAAGGATGCAGGCAGGCCTGGCTTGCATGTCCAGTTTAGGAATGAATCCAAACCACATAATGTTGAAAACCTAAATTTAATACTAAATCTAAGGACAGTGCAAAAAAGTGTTAAAATTACCAATGGAAGGGGGGGGGGGATTCGATCCCAGTATCCCTGCAGCCCAATTCGTCACTTGGGCCTTGCTATTTAATCGTGGCTGTTACAATGCCACCTTCTGCTGTAGTTGCATCATGGATAACTTTTGTGGTTGTAAAGCTGGCATGGTTTCTCTGGGGGACCAACAACCACACTGGATTATGGACTCCTCCCACCCTCCTAATTAGTTCACATAAAAATAAATCATCTTCAGCTTATCTGTGAACAAACACAGGTTATTTAAATACTAATATTAGAAAATGGAATATTATAAAAAATAAGACTTAAAAATATGGAACACTAAAAATGAGTGAATTAAAAATGAGTAAATAAAAAGCTCTACAGTACAAGGAAACATGGGGCCCAAGGAGATACTGATAAAACAAATGATAAAAAACATACAAATAACACTAAAAAGAATTTAAGAGAATTTGTATGTTATTTGTATGTTTTTTTTTATCATTTGTTATATCAGTATCTTTATTAGACATGAAATTCGTCTCTGTGGTCCTCTCCCTTCTCCTCATCTGTAATTCAAAAGCAAGACTTTGCTTAGAATTACTCGACTATATATATATATAACGTGTATGTATGTATGTATGAATGTAGAAATGAAAGAGGATATATTGTTATTATGCATTTTGTAATTATTACTGTATAATGAGTAGCGGACTGGCCGGTCGTTGCCAAACGTATGATTCAACCTATTGCTTTTAACAGCCTCTGTATTAAACAGTAGTTGATTATGTTTCTACTGTCTACTGTCCCACCTTGTCCCTTATCGTTCCCATCACCCTGTCCTTCCTACATACCCTATATTTCCCTGTCTGTCTACTGTCTCACCTTGTCCCCTGTCCTTCTCACCTACCTTACCTTTCCCTGTCTGTCTACTGTCTCACCTTGTCCCCTGTCCTTCTCACCTACCTTACCTTTCCCTGTCTGTCTACTGTCTCACCTTGTCCCCTGTCCTTCTCACCTACCTTACCTTTCCCTGTCTGTCTACTGTCTCACCTTGTCCCCTGTCCTTCTCACCTACCTTACCTTTCCCTGTCTGTCTACTGACTCACCTTGTCCCCTGTCCTCCCAACTGTCCACTATTCATTACCCTGTCCCACAGTGACATATCCGTCCCACCAAATACATCACAGATGTATGTGTGATTCCTACTGTGTTTTGTTATGTGTCCTGTTGTTTGTGTGTGTGTGTGTGTGTGTGTATCCTTCTGTGTTTTGTTATGTGTCCTGTTCTATCTATCTATCTATAGCTCCGACGCCTCGTTCCCTCTGGGAACTCCCACCAAGGGGGTGGCCACGTCAGTAGAGTCTACAGTTTTCCCTGTTCCCGCATCCCCTCCTCACTTGCTCCATCCCCCCTCCCCTCTTACACTTCTCTCTCTCTCTCTCTCTCTCTCTCTCTCACACACAAATTCAAAGTCTCTCTCTCCCTTTCTCTCTCTCTCTCTCTCTCACACACACAGACACACACACACACACACACACACAAATTAAAAGTTTCTCTCCCTCTCTCACACACAGTCTCTCTCTCTCACACACAGTCTCTTTCTCACATAGGTAATCTCTCTTTCATACAGTCTCTCTCTGACACATCGATATCACTCTCACGCACACACACACACACACACACACACTCTCTCTCTCTCTCTCTCTCTCTCTCTCTCTCTCTCTCTCTCTCTCTCTCTCTCTCTCTCTCTCTCTCTCTCTCTCTCTCTCTCTCTCGTGCTTGCTGTCCAATAATAATAATAATAATAATAATAATAATAATAATAATAATAATAATAATAATAATAATAATAATAATAATAATAATAATAATAATAATAATAATAATAATAATAATAATAATGTGTTTCAATTTCCTTATTATAAAATTTATGTAAATATTAATTATCTCATGAAATAAATGGGATTAATATTTACCAATATTTAATTAATGTGTAAAGAAGTGAAAAATAATTAAATAATTCTGGCGTTAAAGATGTTATTATAAAAATTAACGAAAAAATAAATGAGTGTGTTACGATTTTACCATTTTCTTTTATGAATTAACTTATTCTCCCCCCCCCTCTCTCTCTCCCTCTCTCTCTCTCTCTCTCTCTCTCTCTCTCTCTCTCTCTCTCTCTGTCTATCATGCTTGCTGTCCAATAATAATAATAATAATAAATACATAAATATTAAATAATAATAATGATGTTTCAATCTTCTTAGTAAAAAAGAAAAGTATAAATACTTATGAATTAAATGTGTTTGTTGGCAATATTGGAGCAACTTGATTCCTCCAAACTATTCCAGGCAGCAGATTAGATAGATAGATACTTTTATAATATTTATTAATAGATAGATACTTTTATAATATTTATTAATAGATAGATACTTTTATAATATTTATTAATAGATAGATACTTTTATAATATTTATTAATAGATAGATACTTTTATAATATTTATTAATAGATAGATACTTTTATAATATTTATTAATAGATAGATACTTTTATAATATTTATTAATAGATAGATACTTTTATAATATTTATTAATAGATAGATACTTTTATATTATTTATTAATAGATAGATACTTTTATAATATTTATTAATAGATAGATACTTTTATAATATTTATTAATAGATAGATACTTTTATAATATTTATTAATAGATAGATACTTTTATAATATTTATTAATAGATAGACACTTTTATAATATTTATTAATAGATAGATACTTTTATAATATTTATTAATAGATAGATACCTTTATAATATTTATTAATAGATAGATACCTTTATAATATTTATCAATAGATAGATACTTTTATAATATTTATTAATAGATAGATACTTTTATAATATTTATTAATAGATAGATACTTTTATAATATTTATTAATAGATAGATACCTTTATAATATTTATCAATAGATAGATACTTTTATATTATTTATTAATAGATAGATACTTTTATAATATTTATCAATAGATAGATACCTTTATAATATTTATCAATAAATAGATACCTTTATAATATTTATTAATAGATAGATACCTTTATAATATTTATTAATTATTCCTGTTTAGAGAGAGAGAGAAAACAAACACTTATCTATTTTTATATATTAATTATATATAAAATATTATTATATATTTATAATTATTAATTATTCCATGAAATAAATGGGTTTAATTAATATTCATCAATAAATAATTAAGGTATAAGAAAATATACAACAATAAATAATTCAGGTTAAAATAATGATAAAAAATATCAACTAAGATAAATAAAAGAAAAATAAAGATAAATAAATGTAATATATATAAATAGATAATGAGTGTTTGTTGTCCCTTCTTGCCTTCTATTTCCTCTCTCTCTCTCTCTCTCTCTCTCTCTCTCTCTCTCTCTCTTACATAAATGCAATCTCTCTTTCTCTCACATGCACATAGTCACCTCTCATTCACACACACACACACATATATATATACATAAAGCCGAAATTCTGTATCTGTGTGTGTGTGTGTGTCCTCTATGCACGCCCTGATCCTTCGTCCTAGAGTGAATTTTTTGAAATGGGCTTGATTGCTAATACTTGGGGAGTGTTTTGGACCTATATAAAAAAATGTTTTTCATGTTTTTCAAAAAATGTTTTGGGGGGGTTCGAACCCCTGGATTTGTGAGCCATGGTCATGTCGCCTCCATCTATACATCCTCCATGGAGTCGAACCTCTTAATAAGATTTTAGGTATTTTAAAAGGAGTTGGAGGACAGAGGAAGAATTAAATTGACCAAAGGACGAAGGAAAAATAATTGGAAGACGAAGGAAGCCTTATATTGACCACAAGATGAAGGTAAAGGGCCGGTAGAGAGTGAGAGCAGTGTTGCCACTTTTGAAAACAGAAATTCCCACAGATTTTACCTCATTTCTCACACAGATTCACACAGATTTTGTGATTCTTCACACAAAATTCACACAAAGCAATAAATTTATTATAAATAAAAAAAACGTAGATAGTTTCTGTTTATTATGTGATCGTATGCTAAACATAAAAATGCTTCAAACTATTTTTAATTGTTCACAATTATTTCATGTGAAAAGTTAGAAAAGTAATAAACTAGGTGTTGCCCTTTTTGTCTGTACATAACAGATTAATAAAATAAAAAAAATCTTTCCTACATTTCAGAGAAAATAGTATGGAAGAGAACTCTGTTTTCTTTCAAATGCCTAATGAGCTCATTACAATAATTAGCCTACAGGTCACCACTGATATTAGATTCAAAATAAACAGTTAATTATTTTCATATCAGCTGGAACATTTCATTCCATCATTTACATTTGTATTTTATAGTAAATTTGGTGCATCACTTAAAATTCTAATGCAACCAATACATCCTCCTCGGGCACATCTTCATTGGTTGGAAGAATCTTTGCCCCAAAATTTCTTACCATGAAACTGAGTTTGATGGTAAGTTTTCTTTGCAGCACTCATTATATCAATGCTAATTCAAGTGTGGATACCAACTGACTAAAGTTGCGACAGCGGTAGAGGCCTCAGTCTCCCTCCTCTGTCACTCTGTGAGGACAAGCTAGTTCCTGTTTTAACTTGTGTTTACATACACACACACACACACACTCATTTTTCATAATATTCTTAGCATTATCTTAAAATTCACACAGAAATTCACACAGATTTTAAATATTTGGTGTCCTCACACAACACCTCCCACGTAGCTCCATTTCGCACACAGATTTGTGGGAAATTCCCACGAAGTGGCAACACTGAGTGAGAGAGAGGGTGGGACAGCAGGCACATACTCTCTCTCTCTCTCTCTCTCTCTCATGGAAGTATACACCATGGAGGTATGCTACACGCACACACTCTCTCTCTCTCTCTCTCCCCCACATGCTATTGTGCGCCGGGTTGGGAAGGCCTCACTCATGACCGGGGCCCAGGGCAAGCGGATGGTCATATTCTGGTAATTTCTGACCCTGTAGGAACTCCCTCCTAGTGTTAGAGGCATCTAACACAGCAGTATCTGTTTCCATGCATCCCCCTCTTTTTATGCAATTTATGGTGACGACACAAAGTATTTGATAGCTTTTCTCGTTTTTGACACTTTTAGAACTTGTTAGAATATTCAAAATAGCAACAATGGATCAGAAACCCAAGTCAAAGAACGGACCTGCTTGTAGAAAGTTTGTATGTCCGGAGTGTGAGGTCTACAGGTGGACTGAGGACTTTAGTGGTGCAAGCCACAAAGACCTAATGGACCACCCTACACCTTGTGACTTCTGCAAGCTCTGAAAAGAGCACTTGCAGGAGACACTTGACTTGAAAAATGAAATTAAGATCTTGCGAGAAATGATAGAAACCCTGAGGGAGGATCATGTTGGTCAGCGTAGCTGCACCGAGGAACCGTCAACCTCAGAGGAGTCTACTAATGAAATAGTGGACAAAGAAAGTAAAGAAAATAAAGGAAAGAAAAAGAAAAGAAAGACAAAGAAAGGAGCTAGGTCTTCTGCTCCAAACACAAGTGACCCTAGAGGGTCACAGAGTTTTCCAAATGAGAACTCTGACGGGTTTACTCTGGTAACTGGACGGAAGGCTGCTAAATGTAGTCATAAACCTCCAAACCCAGAACCCACAACAACTTCCAACCGATATGCACTTCTCTGCTCTGAAGACAGGGAGGCCATATTGGTTGGTGACTCTCAAGTTAAGGGTCAGGATAGGCACTTTGGTGCAGTAAATGGCACCAAAAGAACTGTCAAATGTCTTTCAGGAAAAAAAAAACTAAAGATATAAAGAAAAAAGTAGAAAAACTACCAGTCAGTGAAAGCACAACGGTAGCTGCACAGGTGTCTGGTAACGATCTATTCCTTAGGAATGGAAAGACTGGCAACACTGAAGAGATCATCCTTGATGCCATGTACATGGTGGATGAACTCAAAAGATTTAATAGGGCAGCAGTAATAGGAATTCTCCCCAGACTTGGTGCCAGTCCCCATGCTCTCTTTAAAGCTATTGGGGTAAATGAGAGGCTTGAGGACATGTGTACCCCTCTTGGTGTTCGGTTTGTGGACCCATACAATGTGTTTTATGGGCGAGCAGACCTTTTCTTGCCGGATGGGGTGCACCTAAACAAGCGAGGAAAGGAAGTCTTCGGGGACATGGTGAACCAGGTCCTCTATCGGTTAGTTAGATCTACTCATGTGGTTAGAGAGGGTCGTCAACCCAACGACAGTGATGCTCCTGAAGTGACACCCATAGAGGTGACACCACCCTTGGAGGAAAGGGTGGGAGCATCCTGTCAGAACGAGGGAGGTTCTTCCACAGAGGGTACCCCGGTACCTGAAGTGGTTGCACCACCATCTACGGTAGCTGATGCTACCAACCTTAGCCTGGTCAGCAGTGAGCCTTCGGGAAACGTGTCAGGCTAGGGAGTTAGTCAGTTCAGACAGACTCCCTCAGTGTAGTACTGATAAATGCTAGGTCAGTTAGAAACAAATTTAATGAACTCAGAGCTCTGATAGCAACTGAAAAAGTAGATATAATAGCTATAACAGAGTCCTGGATCCATGCAAGTGGAAGGGACTATATAGGGGAATTCCATATCCCTACCTTTAGATTATTTCATAGAGATCGACCCGATCGGGAGGGAGGAGGAGTAGCCCTGTATATCCGAGACTCCCTAGATCCAGTGATCTACAAAGTCGGGTCAGAACAAGAAGGGTTAGGTGTTGACATGACAGTGGGAAGTGGAGTGTATAGATTCATTGTTGTCTACCGTCCACCACACCAACCCATTGATGATGATTCTAAGTTATATAATGAACTTAGTGATCTAATAGGGGAGAAGATTACCATTATACTAGGTGACTTCAACTGCCATGTTAACTGGGTAGATAAAACGGGAGATGCAGAATCAAGAAGGCTCATTGACTTTGCTGATGAAGCTTTCTTGACTCAGTGGGTGACTGAGCCCACAAGGGGAACCAATATATTAGATCTTGTGTTCACCTCCGAAGATGACCTTGTCTCTAGCTTGACTGTAGATGAGCCATTGGGAGGAAGTGACCATAATATAATTAGGTTCTCACTGCAAGTACCCAAGTCTAAAGTTAAAATTCAGAAACAGAGCAAACCCGACCTCAGTAGGGCAGATTTCTGTAATCTGAGAAAGGGAGTTAGTGCAATGCATTTGGAAATGGGCCAAGGGGTGAATGAGTCTTGGTGCTTATTCCGAGACTGCGTTATGGCACAACAATCAATGTTCGTGCCCTCTAAGCCAGTTGGATCCCCAATGTCCCAACCCAAATGGTTCACACGAGAAATAGCAGCTACAATTAGGAAAAGAAAGGTAGTCTACCACCAGTTCAAAAGAACTGGTAATTTAGAGATACAAAGTGAATATTACCACCTACGTAGGAAGGTGAAATCACTTGTAGACAGAGCTAAGCATAACGAGGAACTCCGGATTGCAGCCTTGTGTAAGGAGAATCCCAAGGAGTTCTTTGGTTATGTAAACAGCAGAAAACCAATTAGAAACAAGATAGGCCCATTGCATGATGGGAACGGTGTCTTGCAAAACTCTGATGAAGAGATGGCAGACATTCTAAATTCCCATTTCTCATCAGTGTTCACCCGAGAAGATAGGGGTAACATCCCTGAGCCAGGCACTACTCATGAGGGTGTTACCATAGAAAGAGTTCAATGCAGTGAAGCAAAAGTTAGAGACAGAATAGGTAAATTAAGTGTCAATAAATCTCCCGGTCCTGATGAATTTCTTCCTAGGGTCTTGCGAGAGGTATGTGACCAGGTAACCCCTTACCTGGCTGCTATCTTCAATATATCACTTGAAACAGGAGAGGTCCCATCTGACTGGAAGGAAGCAAATGTGACTCCCATATTTAAAAAGGGAGATCGCCATCTTCCTGGTAACTACCGTCCAATCAGCCTTACATCTGTAGTAGGAAAGGTATTGGAGGGTATAGTTGCAGATAGAATAGTAGATCATCTTGAATCATATAATTTATTGTATGATTCACAGCATGGTTTTAGGCGTCGGCGTTCATGTTTGACCAACTTGATTGAATTTTTCCATGGTATGTTTTCTGAGTATGACCAGTGCCGGGCAATAGACATCCTTTATCTGGACTTTCAGAAAGCCTTTGATAAAGTACCTCATCAGAGGTTGATGGCAAAAACCCGTGCACTGGGAATAAGGGGCATGCTTGCTAAATGGATTGAGAATTGGCTAACTGACCGGCGCCAAAGAGTAGTAATCAATGGGGAAGCCTCAAGTTGGACATCAGTCACAAGTGGGGTTCCTCAAGGTTCAGTTCTAGGTCCACTACTCTTTATAATCTACATTAATGATATAGATGTGGGCATTATCAGTCGAATTGCAAAATTTGCTGATGACACCAAGTTAGGGTGTAATGCTTCATCATTTGAAAAGGTAGAACAATTACATAAAGACCTAGAGAAAGTAGGAAAGTGGTCTGAACGATGGCAGATGCCATTCAATTTGGACAAGTGTAAAGTGATGCACATAGGTCCAGCCAACCAGAGAGCCAGTTACTCTCTGTTGGGAAGTGAAATTAGTAGTACTGACTTGGAGAAAGACTTAGGTGTACTGATCAGCAGTGACCTCAAATTCTCCAAGCAGTGCCTCACAGTAGAGAAGAAAGCCCAGAGGCTTCTTGGTTACATAAAAAGGCAATTTAGATTTAGAAACAAAGAGATAGTCCTCACTCTGTACAATTCTTTGGTTCGGCCACATCTGGAATATGCTGTGCAGTTCTGGTCGCCGACTCTCAAGAAAGACATTGCGAGGCTTGAGAGAGTCCAGGCTAGGGCCACCAAACTGATCCCATCAATTAAACACATGGGCTACCAGAGAAGGCTGCAGGCACTAGGTCTCTTCTCATTAGAGACGAGACGCTTGAGAGGTCAACTAATTGAAGTTTTCAAAATCCTTCTTGGATATGAAAACATTGATTATCAGTGCCTGTTTAGCTTAAACACTAATGCAACTAGAAACCATGGATGGAAACTAGACTTGAAACGCTTCCGCAATAATACGTTAGGTAATTTCTTCACATATAAAATCTGCAATGTCTGGAATCAGCTACCAGCAGAGGTAGTTGATAGTTCCTCGATAGAACAGTTCAAGAAACAGTTAGACAAAGTTCTGCCAAGCCTGGTAGAGTTAAAGTGATTGTTTCCTCCTTTCCTGTACAAAAATTTCCTAGTCCGGCCTTTTTTCCCCCGGGTTAGGTACATTTCCATTTCCATACCCGCAATGCAGGTGGGAGAGGTGGGTGGGGAGAGCCTTCTCTTTACTATACTTTTCTCTCACTATTAGTTAGCAACTACTACTACACCTACGGTACCTCCTTGGTATGGGTCGTAAGACTTTTTGAGGTGCTACTTGTCCTTGTAACTCTCTCTCTCTCTCTCCCTCTCTCTCTCTCTCTCTCTCTCTCTCTCTCTTTAATTTCAGAGAGAGAGAGGGTGTGTGTGTGTGAGAGGTAATATTGGGTTTGGTTAAATTTGTGTGAGAGAGAGAGAGAGAGAGATAGAGAGTGTGTGTGTGTGTGTGTGTGTGTGAGAAAGAGTGAAAAATTGATATAGTGTGTGTGAGAGCTAGAGATAGATAGATAGCTAGATTGTGAGAGAGATAGAGAGAGAGACTGTGTGTGAGAGATAGATAGATTGTGTGTGCGTATGAGAGAGAGAGAGAGAGAGAGAGAGTGATGTAGTGGTGGTGGTGGTGGTAGTAGTGGTGGTAGTAGTGGTGGTGGTGGTGGTAGTGGATATGGTGGTGGTGGTAGTCGTGGAGGTAGTGTTGGTAGTAGTGGTGGTGGGGGTAGTGGTAGTAGTACCCCCCGTATCGTAAACAACACACACACACATACAGTACATACACACACACATACACACATACACATACACAGACATACACACACACACCCCTACCGTACACGTACACACACACAGACACACACATACACTAGGTAAGGTAAGGCTTGGGGTGGGGGGTGCGGGAATAGGTGGTGGTGGTGGTAGTACTGGAGGTGGTAATGGTTGATGTAGTGGTGGTGGTGGTGGTAGTGGTAGTGGTGGTGGTAGTGGTGGTAGTAGTAGTGGTAGTGGAGTTTGCATTTGTTCCATATCAGTGTTGTATTATTATATCCTTCGTTTATTTAAAACTCTGTGATCATGTATGAAGATTGGAGGCTTCTGATTCCTCCTGTCTATGCCAAGAATCAAATAAGTTCCTTACGTATAGCTTCCACCGCCAGCCCTCCGCAGGAGCTAGCGGCTCTTGGCGACGGAGCCAGCTAGTATATATATATATATATATATATATATATATATATATATATATATATATATATATATATATATATATATATATATAAGATACTTGAGTATAAATTTATGTCTAATTAACTCTTATATCACATCAGCCAACCAACCAACTCCCTCATTTATTATTATACACGTGTAACATATTCTTTATTACCAAGATTATTATTATTATTATTATTAAGTGCTGCAATATCATACATGTGTTGTTCTTTATTACCAAGATTATTATTATTATTATTATTATTATTATTATTATTATTATTATTATAATGAGGTGCTACAATATAATACACGTGTTGTTCTTTATTACCAAGCTATTTACTAGGATGGAATAAAAGTGTTGTTTGTTATTGGACTGTGAGTGTTGGAGTGGTAATTCCCGATGATGTGAACAGCAGCAGTATCACCAGAAAACCCCACTATCTGTTTATTAAAAGTGGGGTTTTCTCAGCAGGATTGTGACTGTACACACACACACACACACACACACACACACCTGTGTTCCTGTGTTGTAGTTCAGGACCTAGGTCCTGGGCCACGCTGGTGCGCCGCCCTCAGTTGTTGGTCGTTGTAGTTTGGTGCAGTAGACTGTTTCCTTCGGTCGTTTGGTAATAGTGTGGTAGCGAGGGTTTATCTGGTATCGTTCTTAAGTATTTGTCTAACCCGACTTTGAAGGTTGTGAGCGTTCCTGTATGTTCTCGGAGAGGTCGGGGGAGACAGTTATACAATCTGGGACCCTGTATGGCTAATGATGATTCCTTCAGGGTTTGTATACTTCTCAATGTTCTCACTAGACGTGGGATGGCACATAGTTGTCCTCTTCGTATGTTGTGTACAACTCTAACTTTGTCTTCATTTTCCAAGTTGGGTACTATTCCGTTTATAATTTTCCATATATATATTATCATATATCTTTCTCTTCGTCTTTCCATTGAGTACATTCCGAGGTGTTCCAGTCTCTGCCAGTAGTTCATGTTATTCAGTCCTCGGATTCGTGATGTGTATGTTCGTTGGATTCCTTCAAGTTTCCTTATCTGTCCAATGTTAGTAGGGTTCCATAACTGACAACAATATTCCACTATTGGTAATATAAGTGCTTTAAATAACGTGATTAATGTAGGGGCTTCTCTTGTTTGGAATGTCCTAAGTATCCACCCCATATTTTTTCTGGCCTTTGCTACAATATTGACAATGTGGCAATGGAAACTAGCATCATCACTAATTGTTACTCCTAAATCTCGTAAGTGGTTGTTCTGTATTATGATGTCTCCTTCTGGTGTGTTATAATCCTCGTTAGCCAGTGTGTGTTTCGGCTGCCTGTATCTTAACAACTCGAATTTAGAGCTGTTAAATGCCATGTTATTAATTTCTGCCCAATTATATATGGTTGTAAGGTCCTCTTGCATCCTCTCAAAGTCATTCTGGCTTCTTACTACACCGAGCAGTCTTGTGTCATCTGCGAATTGTGATGTTTTGCAGTAATGTATGTTGCAATCAATGTCACCAATATAAATGAGGAAGAGGAGGGGTCCAACCACCGAGGCCTGTGCTACTCCACTCTTCACACCCACTTTCACTGATTCGAAGCCTTCAACCATCACAGACTGAACTCTGTCTTCGAAAAAGTTTTCTAGCCACTTGTGTAGCTTCCCTCTTACACCAATATGTGCTAGTTTTTGTAATAAAGTTAAGTGGTCCACTTTGTCAAAGGCTTTGGAGAAGTGTAGATAGACTACATCTGCCCCATTTCCATCTTGTAGAGTATTCAATATATCCATCCTGTGTTGTAGGAGCTGTGACACGCACGATCTTCCGCTTCTAAATCCGTGTTGCCCGATATTATATAATTGTTCTGCTTCTAGATATTTGGTGACTTGTTTCACAACTATCCTCTCAAATATCTTGATCACATGTGATGTTAGAGCCACAGGTCTGTAATTTTTAGGTTCCGTTCTTGGTCCGTTTTTATATATGGGCGTGATTTTTCCGTGTTTAAGTAGGCTAGGTATGTCTCCTGTGTCAAGCGATTTCCTCCACAATAGTTGTAATGGTGTAGACACAGTAGACACACATTGTTTCATTAACACCGCTGGTATACCGTCTGGTCCTGCAGCAGAGTAGGTGTTCATTTCTCGCATAGATGATTCTATGCTGGACTTGTTTATTTCTATTTCGTTTAGTTGTGATTCTGCAGGAGGTGTTGTTGCTGCTGTTTGCCAGTGATTCCTTCTGTCCAGGTTTTGTGTACTAAATACCGACACATATTGGTTGTTAAGTGCTTCACTTATTTCCTGTGGGTCGCTGGTGAGGTGTCCATTATATTTAAGTGGTCCTATGGTTGTGCGTGTGTTTGCTTTTTTCTTGGCGTATTTAAAAAAGTATTTTGGATTCACTTTTCTGTTACTTATAGCTCTCTGTTCCTCTGCCTTTGCTTCTCTCTCGTGTGAATGAGTCAGTTCCATCTCTATTCGTTCAAGTTTTTGCTTTATTGTATTTCTGTTTTCATCTTCCAGTTGTCGTTTATTTAGTTTTGTTCTCTTCCTCATAAGTATTCTTCTATCCCTTGGGATAGAGTAGCTTTTTAGCTGTATCTTTCTAGGGATATGTGATTTACAAATCTTCTGAAGCTTATAAGTAAAAAGTTGATAGATTTCATTAGCTGTCTGTCCATTCACCTCCTCTTGCCAGTCTATATTTGATATTTCATCGTTGATAGATTTCCAATCTATGCTGTCGTGGAAGAAGTTCATTGATTGAAAGTCTTCGGTGTTCGCTGGTAAAGTCATGGTCTAATGTACTGCAACCTGGTGAATAAAAGCGAGCTATTTGAGTTAATTTTATGAACCAAAATTGCACACACCAACTGCTATAGTTTCGGATCATTTTTCGAAGCCATCTCATTGGAAGATGTTGCAGTACATTAGATCATGACTTTACGTTATGTGGTTGCCGATTAGAGTTCAGTGTTGTTTCGACCACCATTAGTCGGTGATTCGAAATGGTAATATCTTCGGTCCTTACGTCACTTATTAAGTCTTCATCATTAGTGAGAAATAAGTCTAAAATATTATTTTCTCTTGTTGGTATACGAATGATTTGTTTTAGCATTAGATTATCCATCATTGTGAATAGTGAGTTAGCTTGTACTCTGTATTCTCTTGTTCCTCCATATATTGTCTTTTCATTCCATTGTATGTCTGGGAAATTGAAATCTCCGTTGATTATTATCGTGGGTTCTGGAGCTCCGAGTTTCTCTACTTCACGTTCGATAATTCTCAACACTTCTAGCATGTTTTCTGTTGAACATCTTGGTGGCCTGTATACGCTACTCAATAAGATTTTCCATTTAGTTATGTATAAAATAACATATTCTACTTCTCCATTCGACCCAGTGGCCAACATATGTGTGTCTTTTGCAATATCATCTCGTGTGTAGATCAGGACTTCTTTTTTTTCTGTCGTTTGCTCTGTCTGCTCTATATAGTTCGTAACCTTCTATATTTATTTCGGCATCTCTTATATTGTTTCGAAGATGACTTTCAGTGATGCAAATAAGGACACTATTATATTCAACCCCTATTTCTTCTAGCATTTTTTTCTTGTACCATTTTCTTCTAGTTAATAGGCCTTCCATATTACAGTATATTATTGTTTCGATCTTCACCTCCGCACTTTTCCCTTGTTCGTTTTCCTTTCCCTGTATTTTGTGTTCGTTTGGTGTGTCTCTCAGAGGGTTGACGTGTGTTTCTTCGAAGCTGCCAGTTGAGTCTAGTTTTTTGGAACTAGTATTTAAGTGATTGCCCCGGGGCTGTTTCTTCACTTACATAACACATTGTGCGTCGGATGATGCTAAGTTTGGCTTGTATAAAAGATGGGCACTGAGTACTAAACACAGAATGTCCAGTTTCTTCTCTTCCGTTAGATATACAGTGATGACATTTCAGTTGTTGTTTATTTGTACAGGTGTTTGAGATGTGATTCTGTGCACAGTGGCCACAAACCGGATTCTCTGCATAACATTGACTTGTTTTATGTCCATATCCCATACATTTACCACATCTTCTCACCCAGTAGTGATCATATACTCTACACCTTGAGAAATGTAGGTATATGCGGTTGTCATTTTTCTGGATTTGATTTCTGATGTTTGATGATACCATGATTACAGCAGTTTTGTAAACAATAATTTCATATCCTCTTCCTCAGTCATAATGTCAACTAAGTTTTCATTTTTGTCTTGAATAGACTTGATAATATCTGAGTCCTCGATACAGTCTGGTATGAAAGTGATACTTATTTTTGGTTTCAATTTTTTCTCACTTATTATTTGATGATTGCCAGCTATTTGATCGTTTGCTTCCAGTGCTTCGACTGCTCGATCCTTTGTTGACTCTGAAGGAAATACTAGTTTCATAGTTTTTTGTTGAATAGTTTTGGCAGTTACCATGGGTACTTGTTTGAGAGTTGAAATTATTTCCTTGTTATTTGACGGGGTCGTGAGATCTTTCGGTTTTATAAACACAGCATGTTGGTTTGGTTTTACCTTTCCAGCAACGTCAGCATACGAGGTACCTGGGTGTTTCACTTGCCTTGTTTTAGTCGTAGCTTGATTTGCGTCAGCTTGTTGCTGGGTCTGTAGCATATCCGGGTAAAGTTGCCGTTTGTTGTCCTTGTTTTCATTGTTTATGGTTCGGTTAAGTAGTTTGATGTCGGCACGTAGCTCTGTTATTGCAGTCACTAGGGTTCCGTCACCGGTCTGCTGCACATTACCAACATTTTGTTCCAACCAGTCCACCAGAGTTTGATATTCTTCTATTCCTAATTTCACACAGTTTTCACAGGTGAATTGAATCCGTGAAGTGAAGTATTTGATGACCGTATAACTTGGCAGTTGTGTACAAGATACATGTAGGATATTTTTACACTGATCACAGCGGATAGCTGGGGTGTTCACCTCCTTGGTACATTTGTTACAAAGTTCCTTATTTGATTTTACAATTCTTGATGTTATTAGCTTATCCATTACACATATGTAAGGTTACTTCATTAATAGCACCATCACTGTCACTTTGAAATGTTTTCTATCACCAAACGACCACAACAACACTTTCACAGGAGCGTATGTATAACACGTCCACTCGCCACGGCTGTCTCACACACATACACACACATATACACATATACACACACACATACACACACACCACTGCACCTCCTGCCTCAAATACTTAATTTTTACATTGTTTTTGGGTGGTAAATAAATCTGGAGCAATTGATTCCTCCAAACTCTTCCAGTCAACAGCGCACCATTGTATTTATTGCTTGGTTCTGTTTCCTGGCATACCTTGGAGGAATCAAGACACTTCAATATACCAAAAGTGTATTACACTCTTAAGTTTAGGAACCAAACTCTCTAACAAAGACCCAACGAAAGGTTTTAAAAGTATGGCAGCTGGATATGTGTGTGTGTGTGTGTGTGTGTGTGTGTGTGTGTGTGTGTGTCCCCTCTGTCTGTGTGCCCTGTGTGTGTGTGTGTGTGTGTGTGTGTGTGTGTATATATGAGGGAGGACATGTGTGTGTGTGTGTGTGAGAGAGAAAGAGAGAGAGAACGTGTGTGTGAGTGTATGTGGTGTGTGTGTG
>JAWZYT010000029.1:250000-330000 GCA_034508575.1 Petrolisthes manimaculis
TCATTTTATATCCCTGTATTGTCTGACGCTTTGGTGCAATACAAAAAAATAAGAAAAGATAGAATAATCTCACTCTCTCTCTCTCTCTCTCTCTCTCTCTCTCTCTCTCTCTCTCTCTCTCTCTCTCTCTCTCTCTCTCTCTCCATACACACCCACTATGAATACTACTACTACTACTACTACTACTTATAACAGTGGTTCCCAACCTTTTTCAGTCCATTCCCCCCTTCATGAATTCTCTTACTTTATTTTTATTACCAAGTTCACAGTCTTAATTATTTTATATTTGATAGATTTATTATATTTGATAGATTTATTTTTGTCTATGGCAAGAATTGTATAATTGTGACAGCCCGCCATTCCCCCCTTAAATTCTTGCCATGGACCCCTGGGTTGAGAACCACTGAATTATAATAATAATAACAATAATAAACGAACAAAAGAGAGAGAGAGAGAGAGAGAGAGAGAGAGAGAGAGAGAGAGAGAGAGAGAGAGAGAGAGATGTACATTGCATCATGGATTCTGGGTTTTCTCTACACTACTCAGGAAACCACAACATCTGTGTGTGTGTACCAGCTAAAACTACATTTAATAGTCTACTTATAATACTTACATACTTACGTAGCCTCACTTACATGAGTGAATCATACATCACATGATGCCTTGAAACTGCTAACATAGACATTAACATGTTGGATACAAGACCACAGCTTGATGGGAACCTCTGACACGTTAGCAGATATTAACATCAAGGGTCATCACCTACATAGGAGAGCACTGTCTTCGTTCCTTCTAAACCTCAGTTTTGCTAAAGATAACCATAGCCTTAACACGTTATCTTATCTTATATCACTCTCTTAAAGTTAACTACAAAGTCTTACTTAATTAACCCCTTTTTGTGACTCTGTACAAAACACCTAGAGTTATAAATAAAATTGTGTCAACCACAGATAACGTTTGCTCTATCTCCACCATAATTATATAAACCAAATAATTAAATCAAACTCCGAAGAGTCTACAACCTACAACCAGACTACAACCTACAACCAGACTACAACCAGACTACAACCTACAACCAGACTACATCCTACAACCAGACTACAACCTACAACCAGACTACAACCTACAACCAGACTACATCCTACAACCAGACTACAACCTACAACCAGACTACAACCAGACTACAACCTACAACCAGACTACAACCTACAACCAGACTACAACCAGACTACAACCTACAACCAGACTACAACCAGACTACAACCTACAACCAGACTACAACCTACAACCAGACTACAGACTACAACCAGACTACAGACTACAACCAGACTACAACCAGACTACAACCTACAACCAGACTACAACCAGACTACAACCTACAACCAGACTACAACCTACAACCAGACTACAACCAGACTACAACCTACAACCAGACTACAACCTACAACCAGACTACAACCTACAACCAGACTACATCCTACAACCAGACTACAACCTACAACCAGACTACAACCTACAACCAGACTACATCCTACAACCAGACTACAACCTACAACCAGACTACAACCTACAACCAGACTACAACCTACAACCAGACTACAACCAGACTACAACCTACAACCAGACTACAACCAGACTACATCCTACAACCAGACTACAACCTACAACCAGACTACAACCTACAACCAGACTACAACCTACAACCAGACTACAACCTACAACCAGACTACAACCTACAACCAGACTACAGACTACAACCAGACTACAACCTACAACCAGACTACAACCTACAACCAGACTACAACCTACAACCAGACTACAGACTACAACCAGACTACAACCTACAACCAGACTACAACCTACAACCAGACTACAACCTACAACCAGACTACAGACTACAACCTACAACCAGACTACAACCTACAACCAGACTACAGACTACAACCTACAACCAGACTACATCCTACAACCAGACTACAACCTACAACCAGACTACAGACTACAACCTACAACCAGACTACAACCTACAACCAGACTACAGACTACAACCTACAACCAGACTACAACCTACAACCAGACTACAGACTACAACCTACAACCAGACTACATCCTACAACCAGACTACAACCTACAACCAGACTACAACCTACAACCAGACTACAACCAGACTACAACCTACAACCAGACTACAACCAGACTACAACCTACAACCAGACTACAACCTACAACCAGACTACAACCTACAACCAGACTACAGACTACAACCAGTCACACAGCCACGTAATTATTATACCACACAACAAAAACCCTGCTGGTGTCTTAGTGTTCCTCACAGAACGCGACAACGCCTGAACATGTGTGTGTGTGTGATATGTTCGTGTGTGTGTGTGTGTGTATGTAAAAATATGCTAAGAGAGTTAATTTAATTTGCTATAATATTTTCGTATGTGTAATGTAGAGAGAGGATTAATTTATTGTACACACACACACACACACACACACACACACATAGTAACAAGTGTGTGCAATTTCGTCACTTTATGACACACACACATACACACATACACACACATAAGCCAGTTTAGTCATTAGAGAACGTTGCACCAATACACATTCCCGCCACAAACCAGTAATGCTCCTACTGCCACAACACAGCCTCCATCACCACCTTCAACCCTCTACCCCGCTCTGGCTCACCATCACCCATCCCTACCACACCCACCAGGTATCTCCATGCTCACCCCATCCTTCTCCCGCCTCACACAGCCCCCAGCATACCCCGCCCCGTCCCTCTCCAAGATCTCCCTCAACACCTACACCTCACACTCATCCCATACATCTTTCTCCTATTCCACCTCTACCTATCCCTCTTCCACCCTCTCCTACGATCCACCTTCCCTCTACCCCGTCCATCCCTCCTACCCCTACCCCCAACTCCACATAGCCCCCACCCAAATCCTCCACGCCAACTTTAATCCCTTCTGATCTTCCCCAAGACAGTATTCCCATCACACAACCATTGCCAGCCACGCCCCCTCACCCCTTCAACCCAGACCCCGCATCTCAGCTACCAACACTCGCTGCCACACCTGCTACTCCTCGGGAACACCTACAGGATGATGAGCCTTCCTTACCACCCAATGATTGCACATCACGTGCTGGACGGACCATACGGCGACCAGCAAAATATTTATCCATGCTTCACAATGCATACACCCACCCACGGTCTAGTTAGTACTAACTAGTACTATCTAGAGTCCTAGACCGTGCACCTACCCACACCACACACAAACATTATCACACACCCCATACTATTAATTCAATAAGTTTCTGTCGTACACCTTATACATTACCTGCACATAATTGTATCCTTATTTGTTATTTTGCATATGTTTGTTCCCTCTCCCCTTCCTCCATGTATGTTCCGAATATTTCTGAGGGAAGGGGGGTAATGTAGCATGCAGCCACATGTGTGGCCACTCTATGTATCACACACATATGGCCACTACTGTATCACTAGGTATTCTTAGCCGGCCAGTTATGTACATTGTTCCAACAGTCCAACAAAAACTTAGTATGCGGTTTTAGTGTGATATCCCCTTAAAGGAGTAACACCCGTAGTTTTAAAACATTTGAGGGCCTTTACTGGAGCTCTATGAACCCTCCAAACTACTCCAGGCAACAGATTCCCTATTAGAAACACTGAAGCGTTTTGTGGCCTGGATTATTTGGAGGTTTCATAGAGCTCCAGTAAGGGCCCTCAAATGTTTTAAAACTACGGGTGTTAGGCTTCAGTGTGAGTGTAGTGAGGGTAGAGGGGCGGGGGGCTGACGACACATAATATTGTTCAGTTTTCACCAATAGTCCTTGAGTTTTTACTCGTAATTACACGCTCATTCTCTGAGTTTGTATTAAATATTTTTTAAATAAATATCAGCTGACAGACTGAACAAATGACCGTCACTCACGCTGTGAGGCGGTGTATGGCTGACTGTGTGTAGCCGTGGGGGTCCAATCTCTGCTTCTCTCTGTGGTAATACCAACCGGAACTCTCACTTACTCTCTCGGTCTGGTTATCATTTACCACCCGTCAGTGTAGACTTGCTTCAATCAACTCTTACTTACACCGTTGATCTGAAGTGCCTTTATTAGTATTTACTAGGGGAATATATTATGTACTCAAGGTTTAGAGTAAACTCATTGACTTGTCTGTATTTACTGATGTAGCTTATATATCAGTTACAGGTTACAGGTTACAGTATACTGGACAACTCGTGTCTCTAAGCTTATGTACAGGAAAGGGATTCTTCTCTCTTAGGGCAGGACTTCCATCCTCCCTAGCGTTCTAGCCCATGTCCGGGCTGCATATTAGTCAAGTCTGGAAGAGTATATTTCATAGAGAAAATTAGAGCCAATCAGAGCTCGAGCTGGCTGTCTGAGCCAATCAGCGCCTGAGTTGCAGTGTTACCATCTCTCTCTCTTTCAAACATACATACACACATACATTCTCTCTCTCTTATACATACACATACTGTACATCTCTCTCTCTCTCTCTCTCTTATACACACACATACATCTCTCTCTCTCTCTCTTTCTCTGATACACACACATACATTCTCTCTTTCAAACACACACACATATTTCTTTATCTCACACACACTATCTCTCTCTCACTATTATTATTATCTCTCTCACACACACATACACTATCTCTTTTTCACACACTGTCTCTTTCTCTCTCTCTTACACACACACTGTCTCTCTTTCTCTCTCTTACACACACACACTCTCTCTCTTGTACACACACTCCTTTTCACTCTCTCTCTCTTACAAACACACACACACTCGCTCTATCTCTCTTTCACAGTATTATCATTCTCTCTCTCTCTCTCTCTCTACTATACATACACACATCTCTCCCTCTATCTGTGTGTGTGTGTTCACCCCTAGCTGGACCCACCCCACCCCTCCCCTCCCTGCATCCCTAGAGGCGGGCAGAAAGAGAGACTGTGTGTGAAAAAGAGATAGTGTATGTGTGTGTGAGAGAGATAATAATAATAGTGAGAGAGAGAAATATGTGTGTGTATAATAATAATACTGTGAAAGAGATAGAGCGAGTGTGTGTGTGTTTGTGAGAGAGTGAAAAGGAGTGTGCATACAAGAGAGAGAGTGTGTGTGTGTAAGAGAAAGAGAGACAGTGTGTGTGTGTAAGAGAGGGAGAAAGAGAGACAGTGTGTGAAAAAGAGATAGTGTATGTGTGTGTGAGAGAGATAATAATAATAGTGAAAGAGAGATAGTGTGTGTGAGATAGAGAAATATGTGTGTCTGTTTGAAAGAGAGAATGTGTATAAGAGAAAGAGAGAGAGAGAGAGATGTATGTGTGTGTATAAGAGATAAGAGAGAGAGAGAGAGAGAGAGATGTATGTGTGTGTATAAGAGAGAGAGAGAGAGAGAGAGAGAATGTATGTATGTTTGAAAGAGAGAGAGCTGGTAACACTGCAACTCAGGCGCTGATTGGCTCAGACAGCCAGCTCGAGCTCTGATTGGCTCTAATTTTCCCTATGAAATATACTCTTCCAGACTTGACTAATATGCCACCGGGCAGACTGGAGACCCCTCCGCGCCACAATATACAACCCTCCGTCCCCTCATTGGTGGCTGGCAAAGCCAACGTAACGCTCTGTCCCGGAGGGACACGGGCCATCAATATTGTCAAGCTTTAAAAACACCGATAATAAAAATAATTACACATTAAACACTTTAAAAAATATATTTTGTTTCACTAAAAATTAATTTTAGTAAAATGTGAGTTTCAGTTGATATGTCCTTTTAATCATGTTGATTTTCCTATTGGGGTAGTAAAGGCTTTATAAATGTGTATATAATTATATACTGTATTATAAATTACCTTATTTTGAAAACCTTAGAATTTAATATTATTTTAGGCAGTATATGACCCTAGATATTATGCCACCAGATGCCTAGTGGTATTTATCAATTAATTATGGGATAATTCCATAACATCAGCCTGCGTAACCAATTCTCCTACACTTCTCTGTAGAGTCGGCTGCAAATGACCTGTTCCTACATCTGCTGAGTCATGAAGTAAGTATGGAAATATAAGCTTCATGTGCTCGTAAACTGATAAAAACAGAGAAGTATATTCATTTCTCCCCTGGATATCGTATTTCTGTCTGGTTAATGTGTTTATTTGATGATTAACCTTTATGTTATCTTTGAAGTCGTGATGAGTGAGGCGACATGACCTTTGCAGCTGACTGTACAGTATTGATATATTTTATCTTTTATCAGCCACTTAATTCTTAAATATATAATAACAGGTTCCGATCTCTGATGCATTGTACAGTAAACACGGGATGTAGCCTTGACACTCAAATCTTGAAAGACAAAACTGGTAAAACCCATTGCTATGTTTATGTTATGAGTGATGGGTGAACACTTAATCTTCTTTGCTGCTCTAGAGGCTGGAACCACATTGCTCACTACCATCATTTCGTGGTTTGTAGGGATGGTAAACTGATAAATAGCTGTACACATAAAAACATTGAGAATGACTGATGTGGTAGAAAAAGAAAGTACATACATAATATATATATACTATAAATGGCAAACCGTCTCTGTTTATCCTCTTATAACTCGAAAACGGTTATACCTACATCCAAAACCCATATATATTCTGAATCACCATCACCAGGCGCAGGTTTTGGTATGACATAACATGACGTAACTAGACGTACAAATTACGTCATCTACTATAAATCCGCTAAAAATGCGGTTTCATCCCCGACACTATATATTCTGAATCAGCACCACTGGCAAAGATTTTTATGACGTAACATGACGTAAGTGTACGTAAAAATTACGTTAAAATGTTAAATATTCTATTTATGGGTTAAATCCATAAAGAAGTGCTTGAACCGAAATTTTCCGTTCGAGCTGATAAACTCGAGCCCCAAGTGTACCGCTCGAAACGAATTAATTTCTTTTGAGCTGCTAAAAACGTGCTTTAAATGTACAATTGCCTGCAATTATAAATGGTACAGGAATAGAGGACTGACAACGCTGAATGTACCAGTTATAAGTGCTAGCAACTGTACAGCCATGGCTGATACTGCTGGACCAGGGTCCAAGGAGTGTTGGAAAACAACTAGACAGAGTTCGAACAAACAAATTTTCCAAACCATTCTCAACTTTGAGAGAGGTTTAGAAGACTCACTGTTTCGAACTCTGTTCAATTGCTCTCCAACACTCCTTGGTCCAGCACTACCATCCATGGTTGTTGTACAGTTCAAACGATAATTTTCTGTTAGAGCTGAAGAAGTTAAAAAGGCTATTTGGAAATTCAGTCAGTCTCGGATCTTAGAGCTGAAAAGACGTGTTTAATATATTCTCTTTATGTACGTATGGCAACTGGCAAGTGGCCTGATATCACGGATTTATTTTAACTAACGCAACAAGACTGAAATGTTTTCACATATTATAAAGTTAATTTTGACTATTTCTAAACTCCAGAGTGCCTCTTTCCCGGGCAACACCGGGGACCTCCACTAGTATATACACGGTGTCCCTCGACATTCCCGCTTGAACGAATGAAAGTAGATGTATTTCTAAGATAAAAATACCCTATAAACATACCTCTTCTGAGATGTTGTTTGGCAGTAATGTTGAAATTAAAAATGCGTGTATAAGGGGAGGAGGGAGGTGGTAGGTAGGCAATGGTGGCGGTTGTACTCGCTGTTGCCATATATTAGTCTGTTATTTTTGGGTATTTATCATTTTCTTTCTTATTTAAAGGGTTGTTATGTATTTGTTGTAGTTAATCAATTTATTGTTATAAAAACAATGATACTATAACGTGGCAGAGATGTGCAGTAAGTAATAATGTCAATCAATCAATCAAATCCTTCGTGCTTGTAGTCCCATTATTTACTACCTACTCCAAGGCACAGCTGGATTGTTTCTTATCGGCAGAAGGTTTGATTTTCTAACTTTTTAAATAATCATAGTTGTCAAACAAATTCATTATTCTACTTTGACTATAAATCTACTCTAAGTGAACATAATAACAGTTTTATTTAAGTTTAACATAGATTATTTTTATGGAATTGTATATTTAGAAGAAGGAAGCCTGGTAAGTAGATTAATGAATTTGTTTGACAAATATGATTATTATAAAATTAGAAAATTATACCGTCTTCTGCCGAAAAAAAAGAGTTACAGCTGGGTTAGTGAGAAGGTAATACATAAGGTAGGTACAAGTGGTCTATAGTATACATAGGCAAGACACACGACTATTCTTGATATACTGTAGTCAACGGGATGTGAGTGTAATTATAACTGGGTAAACCCCGTTCATCTATTTCGTCTCTGTGATGAAGTATCATCTTTCTTCCATAACATTTCTGACCCACATTCATCACCATGATATCGTCGAGTACAGTCACTATACTCATCCTGGGGCTTCTTGGCCTTTGTTCGGCAGACATTACTGTTCCTGGTCCTCCTCGTGATGTCAATGTTCTTATACGTGCTGTGACTCAGTTGGAAGAGAATCTGGCCAATAACCAACTTGCAATCCTTCATTTGCTCAATGGAGATCCATCAGGTTAGTCCAGCTTTGTCATATATCATTATACTTTTTCATTATACTATTTCGTTTAGGGGAGGTGGCCGAGTGGTTAGTGTTCTGGACTCATAACCCAGAGGTCGGGAGATCGAGCCTCTCAGGTGAGGGCCTGAGATAATTTGTTCTTCCGATTTGAGTTTCAGGCACTAACTATAAGGCCACCGAACGTCGTAAAACACCCTCACTGGTACCATAACAGCTGCAGTATTTGGGAATTACCCTCACTTCCCTCTCTCTGTGGCTGGGTACCAGTTCGGAAATCGTGACGTGTGTGTGTATGAGCAGTTGACCTGGGCCATGATAACAGGCTTGATCAAGCCTATGTCCAGTGTCGGAACATAAAAAAAAAAAAAAAAAAAAAAAAAAACCATGGGACACATAATATCAGTCATGCAAACCATCATGCAACCCGTGCAGTTTCGTACTTCAATATATCAATTTCCTCAATTCTTTTCAATGCAACTCCCTCCTCTCCTTTATCTTTATTCGTGTTTGCTGTCCCGCCTCTCTATCACCTCCCTCATCCTGCAAGGTCTTCCAGGCCCAGATCTCAGTCTAAGATCAATGCCTAAGAGAACAAAAACAATAAGGATAATATGGTGAAATAATAGTAATTAATATTATCAAATACCAACGTCCATACTCTATTAAGTAGACTCTGAACGTTACGCTCCACAGTTTGTTTAAAGGGTAACAATAGCATTTTACTCATGATTTATTCCCATTACGGCAGCTTTCCGCTGGATGATCCAGAATTTCTTCGCTGTGTCCTTGTAGTCGGCAAGACGCTTGTTGTAAAATATTTCGTTCTTGGCATACCAAGTTGGAGCCTCAACCTCCTGTGAACTTGACATCTGAGATCCTGGTCGTCGACGCCTCTTACTCACTACTTTGGACAACGGGTCGTCCTCATCCTCCTCCTCCTCCTCGTCTAAGAAATCCGGATCATCTATTGCTTCCTCTTCTCCAGCCTGGCATGGGGGTTTCATCTTCACTATTTTTTTTTTTTTTTGCCATAGCCCCTTCTTTTCCCCTTCCCCTTCCGTGAGGATGCTGAAACGGGAGGAGGAGCAAGCATGATAGCCTCGGTTATAGTAATCGTAGGTATCATAGTAGTCGACACAATGTACAGAATGTAAAATATTTTGTCATCCAGTGAGTAAAAACACTGACCAGACAGCAAGCATTATTAATTGAGTAGCTATTAGGTCTGTGTGTATTTACCTATTTGTAAGTTTACAGGAATTGAGCCTAAGCTCGTGGTGTCCCGTCTGCTTGTTCCATCTGGTCAAAATTATCTATATTTTAAACTATGAATACATTTGGCACACACTACTTTTTCTGGTAAGACGTTCCATTACTCAATTGTTCCTGTTGGAAAGCTGAATTTCTTGACGTCCTTCTTACCTCGTTTCCTTGCTAGTTTCTGACTGTGTCCTCGTGTCCTTCCTACCACTGGCATGATAAAGTTATCTTGATCGTTATATTCCAGTCCATTGACACACTTGTACAGGGTAATCATGTCTTACCTCTCTCTCCTCTCCTCAAGAATGGTCAGGTTTATTGGTCTCAATTGTTCCTGGTATGTCAAATGTCTCAGTTTTGGAACCCATCGTGTTGCCGCTCTCTATACTTTTCCTATCGTATTGATATGCTTTTTCAAGTGTGGCCTCCATACCACTGCAGCATAATCCAGGATGGGTCTAATAAAACACACAAACAATTTTTACATCATGTTATTATTTACATATTAGAATGTCACTCATATGTTTGCCAGTACTGCATATGCCTTTCTCACCTGTACATTTATATGGTCTCCAGGTGATAAACTTGGGTTGATCATTACTCCCAAATCCTTTTCCTTCTGCGACTTTTCAAGATATATGTCTCCAAGTGTGTGTGTGTGTGTGTGTGTGTGTGTGTGCTACTGAGCTGAATTTCATACCAATGGAACAGAGAGTAAATAAGAGAATACCCATGAAGCAGATAGGGCACATGGTGACATGGAAAGGAAGTGGATATGCCATGAGGAGGAATCAGGAAATTTAGGAGACTTGCGTGTCCGATGGATTACAGTCCGTATTAGACAGGAGGAGTGGGTGGGATAAATATTTATAATGAAAGAAATATGTACCATTTTTTTTTGCATAAATCTGTTCAACTCAGTCGAATAAAAGAATATTTCATTTCCAATAACGGCCACGGATGATCATTATTTCTCCTGACAATATTGCCACGTAAGGAATGTGACTTGTTAGGTCTCCGAATGACATTAATTCTAAAAACGCACTATAAGGTCATTTTATTCCCGGTTCACACTAGTCCATAGTGACGGAATCCATCACCATTTGCCCTCCAACAATGACGTCACGACTGTCCCTGTATCAGCGGTGGTAGTGGAAACAAGGCTCCGTCGCTCATCTGTTGGACAGGAGTCCGTAGCTCCGTACGGGATAAAATGTATTTAAGTTTTATGGACTCACGGAGGCGATGGTGTCTATTCTAATGATGTAGACTATTATCAATATTATGTTGGAGTTGTTTTAACATGATTATGAATAAATAAATTGAACTAAACCCTTTTATTATAATAATAATAGAAATATATTTGTATTATATGTGACTGTTTAATAGCAAACAATTTATAACTAAAGAATTCATATGGCAAGAATGAAGTTCCTTCCATATTATTTAATTGTTCAGTTTTCCTTTTGTTCCTTCGTGCTCGCTGTCCCATCCCTCTATCATCTCTTCCTTCTTCTTACAAAGTCTTCCAGTTCTAGGGCACTTTTTTATCACCATTAATTCTAATCTCTATTGAAGATATAAAATTTTCATTACTGCTTCTTCAGGTCAAATGAATTTTCCAACCAATATTGTAAGCCTTGAATATGAACGACATAAGGAATGTTAGGGATGGGAGGTGGTTGGGGAATTGGGAGAAGGAGTCCATGTAAAGAGTTTATTATTTCTCACACCTTGTACGCAACGTCTATTGGTATAAAAGATAAGTATTGTTTCCATTATTTGTAATGTATAAACATTGTGTTGTACACGATGTTACTAATATTCTATATTGTCACTATTTAAAGTTATTTTTTTCAGACACTATGTATGAAAGGATGTCGACGATGGAAAGTGAAATGCAGGAAGACTTGAGACACCTGAGGGAGGTAGTAGACGAATGTACCACATTGAGAGAAGACCATATGAAATTGAAGAACTTTGTTTATCCTGGTGGGTTTTCTATTATTTTGAATTCGGAGGAAGGGAGTATTGCCTGAGGTGATGTGGGCAATGCTTTACTGGTGTTGGACCCCCATTGGCTCCAGTACAATTATCCCTCCTTTCCATCTGTCTTCTTTCGACTTATAATCTCTCCTCCTTCACCTTTTCCTTCGTCCTACAGGGTCTTCAAGGACTAGGACTGTCTTCTTTATAAACTGTATCCTTTCTGTAGTACTGCATAGCAATGGATGCTTTTTTTTTTTTAGTGTTCCTAATTTCCATCAATATTGAAGAGAATACCAGGATGTAAACATACCCAATGTCAATGTAAGGGAAGCGACACCAACAGTTATAAATCAACCAATCAGCTATCAAGGTTTATCAACGAGGCGTAAAAAGATTATAGGTAAACATCTTAAATGACAGGGAATCGATGGTAAGCTGTGTTTTGTTGCTCGAACTACAAATAACTCAATTATGATGTGGCTGGTTGAGGGAATGAACTTTTGTGCACCAGTGTACTGTACTATACATACATACATACATACATACATACATACATAAATGTGTAATAATCCTGGACCACTGAAATATTGAGGCTGCTGTCACTGAAGATTTATGGTAACAATGACATATCACATGACGGTCAATTACCTTATTTATTCATACTATTAATTATACATTATATTATGCATTATATATTATATTATGATTCACTGTTTTGCACAACAATTCTTAAACAACACAAGATTAGTTATCACTGAAGACTGCAGTGCGATCTGGCGAATCATAGCTTTCAAAGCACCCCATTATATTAACCTTTTGTCAAATGTGATTTTATAAGGTAGATCCGTGGTACATTTGATGAGAATTACTGTATACTTTCATCACCAGAAGGGACACCTGTCTACTCTTAGGGCTTTGGCATTCTTTTGGCCCCAACAACCCAATTTTAATTCGTTGACACTCCCGCTTTTCCTTCTCTTTTCCTCCCGTTACCAGTCCAACATCTCTATCACCATCTCTTTGGTTCTACAGGGTCTCCCTGTCCTCTGGTAGTCTTCCTTTGTCATTAAATCTAAATCTTCCCTGTAATGTTAAATATAATTCAATGCCTATGTCTATGTTCTCCAGGAAAATTCTTCCATCACGAGGGCAAAGATTTCTACGTGAACAAAGAGCAGAAGATGAGCTGGAGGGATAGTCGTAAGTGGTGCCAGGTTAGAGGAAGTGACCTGGCACAACCCACAGGAGACTTCTTAGCCTTCAAGCAGCAGGTGCTTCAGTTGATCCTTCCCGGTGAGTATTGGTTCATTATAGACATACAGTTGTCCATCTTCTCTTTCTACTCTTTTGTGTTTACTGTCTCACTTGTAAATCAACTTCTCCCTCATGCTACAGGGATTTCCAGACCTATGGTGGTCTTCTTTCATCCTCAAATCAATCATATAAGGAAAATTATATATATATATATATATATACATAATCATATTGTAGGTAAAATAATATAAACTATTGTTACATTCTTGTCAGATGCTAAGTCGGGCGGTTATGAGGGTGCTTGGATGGGCGGATCTGACATAGCGAGTGAGGGACGGTGGATTTGGCTATCTGGTACACAACTGCCTAACAACTTTCCTTGGGGTAACAATGAACCCAACAATAATCGCAATAATGAAGACTGTTTGGTAATCCGCTACAAAACAGATGGTACACATAATTATTACAATGATCAAACATGCTCGAATCTCAGGTACTTTGTCTGTGAGCTTTGAGGTTCATGTAGAAATGGTACTCTCACATTCACCTCTTTCTATCTCCTTACATACTTGTTGCCCCACCTCTATATCACCACACCCTCGTCCTATAGGGTCATCTAGAGAGTGGTCTTCTCGGGTGGTATTGCCAGTGGTGATGTGGGCAGTCCTTAGAAGTTATCAGCTGTGCCTCTTGTCCTTTTCTGTCATTCGTGCCTGCTGTCCCACCTCTCTATCACCTCCTCCTCTCCTTAATCAATGTTACAACAAATATAATAATAACAGTGACAAGACTAATAAAGCGTAACCAACAAAATATTATATTATTACTATTATCTCTTGCTGCTTGGAAGGAATAAAATGTAATCTTTATAAGTTTTAATTTGGAACCTGTCAATATTTCCTTTGTATTGTGCTATTCCTAATGAACACTGTAAGTACAACAATTGAAATGGAAGCTACAACACGTCTGTTTTCTTAGATTGTTATATGAACTCCTATAGTCCTTGCACCTATAAATTAACTGAAGTATAATGATACAACAATCAATGCAAAAACAATATTCTTCCAGTTATCCCATGTCATACAAATTGTTGCCCCTATTAACAAATGATATCATTAGTCCCCCCCCACCCTCACATCCCCTCTCAATTCTGCCTTTACCTCTATACTCACTACATAAGGTACCAAATGGAACCTGCAATAAAGTCGAAAATTATCATAAGTCATAGTAACATTTCTGCCTAGCATAGTCGTACCCTCACCAAAGACCAACACCTGTACTGGAGCGAGGTCTTTATTGGTTGGTGGACCTACACTTTGGAACAGTCTTCCCTCCTCTATAAGGGATACACAGTCCATAAGAACATAAAAAACAAAACTGCTCTTCACTTACCTCTTTAAGGTGGTAATTCTTTTTTGGTATATTGGAGTGCCTTAATTCCTCCAAAGTATGCTAGGAAACAGGACCAGAGGGGCAAATATAATGGTGTTCAGTTGCTTGGAATAGTTTGGAGGATTCAGTTTCTCCAGAATTACTAACACAAAACCTCCCCCATAACGAACAATTCAGTGTATAAATAATTTAACACGCCTCTTTTACATGGAATTTTGTACTTTATAATGTGAGGGTCAGAATTTTTATCATCTATATTAATCGACTTGGTTTTAATTTTAACAGTCGTTTTTCTACTGTCTTATTTATTACTTTACACTCTTTTATCCAATGTCTTACTTATAATTTTAATCAGAGTAATGATGTTTTATAATTTTACATTGTCTTACCTATAATTTTAATCACAGTGTACACCATAAGGCAAGTACTGTACAATAATAAGATACCAGCAAGGGTCACAAGACTATAAGATAACCAAATAAAAGCTGATGACACACAGGTATAAACAGACTCCCTGCCTAAAGCCGACATACAACATATAACCAACATATGTAGCAAGAGATAGGCATGAAGATAACCAGGTACCACATCTGTGCTACTGACTTCTGCCCCTGATGTCTCTTATTTGGCACTAAGGAACTCGATATTGGCAGAAATTGACCATCTCTCACCTGGGATGTACCACCCATTCATGTGTCCAACTGTACCAAAAGTGTATTACCCCTTTAATACTGTAATACAAAAAAAAGGGATTGCGTAGAATTTTATATTGAAAAGAAAATTACATACGAGAAAAAGTGAAATATACTAGATAATATTACTGCATTATTTATAATTATATTGTAAATGACAATGACATACCAGAGAGAATGATCGTGTATAATTTATATATAGTATTGTAAAAAGAAAATATGCTAGAGAAAGTGAATATATAAATTTATATATTGAAAAAGAAAATGACATCGGCGAAAAAGTGATTATATAAATTATTATCCCATATATGAACACAGGGACCTGAAGGGGAAAGTTTGGTTGGTGTTGGTAAATCTGGAGCAACTAAATCCTCCAAACTATTCCAAGCAACAAAACGCCATTATTTTTGTTCTTCTGGTCCAGTTTCTTAGCATATTTTGGAGGAATCGAGGCATTCCCATGTACCAAAAACGAATTATTGTACCACCTTAAAGGAAGTTATCTTTTTGGTATTTGGAAGGTCTCTGATTCATCTAAACTATGCCACGAAACAGACGCCTTCAGTGCTACAAATAGGGGATATGTTTCGGGGCATAGTTTTTTCTTTATATATATATATATATATATATATATATATTCTGACACTGGGCATAGGCTTAATCAAGCCCGTTACCGTGGCCCAGGTCAACTGCTGCTCACACACACACGTCACGACTTCCGAACTGGTACCCAGTCACAGAGAGAGGGAAGTGAGGGTAATTCTCATATACTGAAGCTGTTATGGTACCAGCGTTCGGTACGACGTTCGGTGGCCATATAGTTAGCGCCTAACACTCAAATCGGAAGTGAGAGGATCGATCTCCCGACATCTAGGTTATAAGTCCAGAACACTAACCATTCGGCCACCTCCCCTGCCAATTAGTAGCCTCCATATTCACCAACAAGATAATTTTCCCTTAAGTTAAAAGAGAGAGAGAGAGAGAGAGAGAGAGAGAGAGAGAGAGAGAGAGAGAGAGAGAGAGAGAATGTGGATGGGTTGACAACTTCGAGAAAAAATATGCACATACATAATTTATACTCGAGTTACAAATCTACGCCTTAGTTGCTGACAGAGTGAGATGTAAAATTAAATCCATCCCTTAATCATATACTGTATATACACTTTAACTGTAGAAATAATAAGTAAAGAAATAGGCTTGATACCAAATCATACATTATACAGACGATATTATAATGAGTGATGTACTTTTTTCTCGTACCACCAAAACAAACAGACAAACCAACCATTACTTGTCCTGAGAACTACAAGTACGACGACCACCAGTGCTACAGTCTGGTCAACTTTAGCCTGGCCCTCACCCCAGCCGAGGCTTCCAGTCACTGTTACAGCCAGGGGGCCATGTTAGCCTTGCCTCACACCCTGGACCACCTCATTTTCCTTCACTACCTTATCTATGCCGCATCGTTTGACATAGAGTAATAATTTTTACATGATTTTGATCGCTGAAGCCTGGGAAGTGTCCTCGGCTTCCCAATTTATTTTTTTAATGATCAATGGGGCAGTTGAGGGGAGGTTTCGAACCCACGCAATACAGCTGCCAGCTGGGCTGGACACTCCCAATGCACACACACACACACACACACACACACACACACTCAATTGTTTGAGACAAACAATTCGGTATAAAATATTGTTACTGATTCTGTGTGTGTGTGAAATTTAGAACGAGAGAGAATGTGTGTATGTGTGTGTGTGAGAGAAAGAAAAAGAGAGAAATTGTATGTGTGTGTGTATTTGAGAGAGAAAGAGCGTGTGTATACATGTAAGAGAGAGAGAGAGAGAGAGAGAGTGTGTGTGTGTATGTGTGTTTCTATGTGTATGTAGGTGTAGGTGTGTGTATATATGACAAGCTGAAGGCTAACCGATAGAGATCCCAGGTTCGAATCCCCGCTTTCTCAACATAGACTTTATGGTCTCAAACATCAAGGATGCCAGGCCTGGATTGTATAGGAATGAACCACGAAATATTGAACACCTAAGTTTAATACTAAACATAATAACACATAACGTAACATAACATTACCTAGCCTAACCAATCATAGCACAACATAATGTAATAGCATGATCTAGCATAACCAAACATGGCATAATATAACGTAACATAACATGACCTAGCCTAACCAAACATAGCATAACATAATGTAACAGCATGATCTAGCATAACCAAACATAGCATAATATAAGGTAACCTAACGTGGCCTAGCCTAACATTGCATAGCATAACATAACATGACGTAGCCTAACCAAACATAGCATAACATAATGTAACATAACATAACATAACAAAACCTAGCATAGGATAACATCTAATAAAACAGTTATTCGAACCAGTATCTTCTACAATTTCATTTGACTTTTTAAAATTATATATGTTATTCGAACCAGTATTTTCTATAGTTTCTTTTGACTTTTTAAAAATTATATATTTGTCATTGAAAAAAAGTTTTAAAATGACCAATGAGGGGGGGGGGGGGGTCGATCCCAGTACCCCTGCAACTTGGCCCTTGCTATTTAATCGTGGCTGTTACCTTCATGGATAACTTTTGTGGTTTTAAAGCTGGCATGGTTTCTCTGGGGGACCAGCAACCACACCGGATAATGGACTCCTTCCACCCTCCTAATAAGTTCACATAAAAATAATTAGAGGAAATATATTGACAAAACCACATCTTCACCCGGACAATGTCGGGTATCGCTGCTAGCATATATATATATATATATAATACATTTATCGTTAGTCCTGATACATTGTACATATTTTATATATATATACAAAAAGATATTTAAAAAATATGAATTAACTGTGTAGTGAATAAAATGATATATTGAAAAATATTTAAATGGTAAGCTATATGGTGAAATATGTTGATGTGAGCAATATGGTGTGTATGTGGATACAATGGTGAGTTAAAAAATTACTATCTTGAATGAGTATGAAATTGCACTGTATTGAGGTGGATGAACGGATTGGAAGATTTATATGGGGATGCGATGAAAGGTTGGAGTTGATCAGTATATGAGTGAAAATATCATTGGTTGGTAGGATGGACTGTGGTTCATGGTGATGATATATTTGTTGATTGAAGTATTTGACAATACATAGATATATAAATATGTATAAAAACCCCAATACCCATCCCACACATAAATAATAATAAAATCTAAGTCACAACTCTCTGAATAGTCCGGTCTCTTTCAAGAAAGTCATCAATTTATCAGTCACACCAGTATCCCCATCACCTAAGACAGAGTTCAGATTCATGGGGACTTGATTTACCCTGCAATAGGCAGCCAGAGGCTGACGCTCCCCAACATACCTACTACAATGCAAAATGATGTGACTGATTGATAGCACCACACCACAGGTGTTACATTGTGGTGGGAAACTATGATTGATATAAGGCAACATATGAGTTAAAAGTGTGCAGTTCATTCTTAATCTTGCCAGTACTATTTCTTCACGACGATGTTGACGATATGCTGAGGGCCAGTCTTCAATGGTGGTCTTGATGGTAGGTATAGCTAAGTCGGTCCACTGACTTTGCCACAGAAGATTAATTGATTTCTTACCGAAAGAGAGACATGACTGTAGCTCCCACGGGACTTCCCAAATCTCCTCAAGTTCTACCGCCGACTTTGTAAGTAAGTCAGCCTGTTCATTACCGAAGATTCGACAATGACGAGGCATCCAGATCAGAGAGAAGGACTTAGCAGACACGTGTAATATTGCTCAGGATTTCATTTTTAATCGTTTTGCAAGATTTAATTGGCTGAAGGGCTGACTGTGAATCCGAAAAGATGACAAAACTGTCGTAATTTTAATTTTCAGCTAATTATAGCTCTGACTATGGCAAATAGTTCTGCAGTAAACACAGATGCATATACGGGCAACCAGTATCTAAGACGACACTCAGCTGACCATACACTTACACCCACACATTCATCCGTCTTAGAGCCATCAGTGTACAAGTGGAATGACGCTAGGTTTCTAGTGAGGATCTTCTGGAACAATTGTCTGACCTCCACCTCCGGCGCCAGGGACTTGGCAGTGGGGAGCCAGTCAGTAATAATCTCGGTGGGACTAGACTCCCAGGGCGCTATATTTAACATGATGAGTCAATCCCCACTAGACAGGTCGTACCCTAGCGCTTGACAGAGAAAGTGAAGCCGCACAGCCACCGACTTGAGGGCCCCATGCAGCAGATGTTCCCACAGCAGGAGGATCCCACAAGCCGGGATGGCCAGCGATCGTTTTCGGTAGGTGGTAATACCGTAAGATAATAATAGATGTTCATGACGAATACGGAGGGGAGGTATATCAGCCTCTACTTCCATCCGCTCCACACGAGTACATCTAAGAGCTACAAGACATAATCTTAAACATATATTCTGAACGACATCCAAACTCCTGAGTGTCGCCTCAGACGCCGACCCATACACCTGTGCACCATAGTCAAGCTTTGAACGTATGAGGGACTTATACACCATCAATAAAGATGTTCTGTCAGATCCCCATGATTTACCGGATAAATATTTAAGGACATTTAATTTCTTTCTACAACAAACAAGCAAATAATTAATATGACTTTTCCAATTAAGCCTACTGTCAAAATGTAGGCCTAAGTATCTTACAGAATTTTGAAAAGGTATCGGTTGATTATCTAAAGTAATATGCAAATCAGGTATTCTACGTTTACGAGTGAAAACAATGCCGACACACTTAGGAACTGAAAACTTAAAGCCCCACTGCGAGGCCCACTGATGGACCGAGTCAAGTGCTAATTGAATCTGCCTCGCCGAAAATTGAACATTGGAGGATGAGTGCCACAATGCTAAATCGTCAGCATACAGTCAGTACTTAAAGGTGTGGCCACACGGTCGAACTGTGTTCGACAGACAAACATTGTTACCAATTCGCAATGGAAAGCGGAAAGGCTCGCTCATGACGTCAGAAGCGAGCACCAAGAGGTGTATCGGACTCTGCCCGTGTTCGTAGTATCGGCACTTCAGACACTGCTGTAAGGTGTGGTCCGAATTGTACGATGTTGCCAGACACAGCAACTTGGTTAACATATTTTTGAAGTGTTGGTAGTTTGTTAGTTCTCACTGCCCTGACAACATGGCTAGCCGTACGTCTGCCATGGAGAAAAGTTGCCATTGGGAGAGGAAAGAGACTCTGTTATTGATACAGCTATACCGGCAGAATCCATGCTTATGGAATGTCAAGGCAGACGTTTACAAAGATAGGAACAAACGTGTATCTGCTATAAATAAAATAACGGCAGAGCTTCAGAAGAGTGGTGTATCTGCAAGTGCATCTGAAGTGAAGAAAAAAATAGAATCAATTCGTTGTCAATATAGGAGAGAGCTACGCAAACAAGAGAAGTCAAAGAAGTCGGGAGCTGGGGTGACGACATTTACACCCCAACATTATGGTGCTTCAATGACCTCTGCTTCCTCAACGATGGCGACAACATGAGAGATTCTATTTCAAATCTGGATAGCCAAGTGGTTCATGTTTCTGAAGAAGTGTCTGATCATGAGGTAAATATCAAATTGTTGTGTATCTGTCTCTGTATGAGAAATGGAAATATTGAAATAGCAAACAATGAAATTAGATTATTTTATTTGTTTTTACATCGCGCCAGTCGGGACAGCCTCCATACTGAAAGTCACCCAGCAGTCCAGCATGCGTGTGTGTGTGTAATAAGGATTTTGCCAGAAACAGGCCACATTCAGTTATTGCCACAATTAACAATTACAATAAATTTTCTTTAACAAAAACATTTAAAGGTATTTAACCCCTAAAGGACCGGGCCCGGCATATGACGATTTGCCGCTAAAGGACCGGGCCCGGCAATTGCTAAAATTTCCCAAGGTTAAGGAATATTCCCCATTTTTTTTTACTCCAGACGTTGGCTACACTGGTTTATAGTAGGATGGGATGCTCAGACTGAGTACACACTGCCTTTTCTAGGGTAAAATTGAGGAATTATAGATCTTGTTATGTCCGAGTGTGTTGGTGAGTGACTTAGCCGACGAGCGCCTATCCCCATTTTCTACTACCTCGCCACGGTCAGTGCACCCACCCAAACACTCGCGCTCAACGTACGGCGACAGTACCTCATTCAACTCATCGTAATTCTGTAACCATTAAACCTACAGACTTCCCATTGGTACCAATCGAAAGAGGAAGAGTTGCTCGTTCTCATGGTTAGGAGTACAGAGCATGCGAAAACAGGCTATTTTACGTGTTTTTCGCTCAACCCCCGGTCCTGGGAGGCACAGTAATTTCACTATCCCCGGTCCTTTAGGGGTTAAATATGCACAAAAAACTTTTGTAAAGGGATAATGTATAGATGTTAACTATATAAATTTATTTTCTCCTAGTTATTAATTAGTCAGCAGTAACTCTATTTTGCCAGATTACATCACCTTCTTCATTAAAATATTTCATGTACAGATTGTGTACGTTTGTGCCGTTGGCGGTGGAGTTGTGCTCTTGACGCTCAAGTGGTAGCATGAGGTTGTATGTGCCAGGGATTTGTTCACGGTTGACAATATTGGCATCCGAACATAAATTGGGGGTGACACTTGGTTTACGTAGGTAATTATGTAGTGCAGTGCAGGCAAGAACTATTTTTCTATCTTTTGTGGTTCAAGGTCAATGGGTTTTTTAAACACTTGAAATCTGTTAGCAAGTATTCCAAATGCGTTTTCTACAGTGCGTCTAGCTCTTGACAGTCGGTAGGAAAACACACGCTGCTCAAGGTTTTGATTTTGATGAGGGAAAGGTTTGATGACGTGGCGGTTTAGTGGAAATGCATCATCCGCCACAATCCCATACGGTAATGTTGTTGAGCTGTTTGGAAGTACCTCGTCATCTGGAATACCCGCAGATCCATTTTCGATGTGCTGCCTGAGAGAACAGTTATCCCACACTCCACCATCTGATACTCTTCCATTAGTGCCTACGTCAACGTATATGAAATTCTAGTCTGCATTGGAGACAGCCATTAAAACGATGCTGTGACATCCTTTGTAATTGTAATAGAAGGAGCCGCTACCAGGTGGTGGCTTTATCAGGATGTGCTTCCCGTCAACAGCTCTGAGGCAGTTAGGAAAGTTCCATTTCTTGGAAAACCCTTCTGCTACACTCTTCCACTCCTCCGTAGTTTGGGGCGTCTGTTAATACAAAAAAATAAAGATAAGCATTGCTGATATATAGGCTCCTCATACGCATCTCTATAAATCTATACAAAATGTAATCTCCCTCCCGTCCCCACCTCCCTTCACTCTCTGATGTTGGGTGTACGACAGGATATCGCTTAAATAATGATAAAACTGATGTTTTTATTTCCAGATATTCAATGATCCTGCACTTCAACAAACTGATGATTCTCCACCTCATACAACACCAACGGCTGACACATCTGTTCCAAGTACAGTCGTCAGCACTGCTGCGTGGTACAGGGGCTCATATGTTTAAGAGATTTAAGTGATTCAGTTCCTTAAGCAACAAAGTTTACTTCATGTACTAGTGTATTGAGGATACTCCATCTCACACACATGGATTATTTAGAGTTAAATAATCACAGTAGTGTTACATCTCTGAATATGTGTGAGCCCCTGTCTACGCAGCAGTGCTGGCGAGTGTACATCCCGTGACAGTGTACGACCTGCAACCCCTGAGCCCTCACGTATTCAGCCTCAAATGACACGAGGGTGGAAAAGGTCGTTAATCACTGATGAGAGGCGTGAGGTACTTCAAGAAGCTCTTCATCAACTTCAACGATTATCTCAATCAGAGGAGGATAACGATAATGATGGTGCTTTTGGTGGTGTTGTAACCAATGATTGGCGACAAATGAATGAACAAAATAAAATAATTGCACAGAAACTAATTTCAGAGGTGCTTTTCCTAGGTAAACTAGGCAAGCTCTCGTTTTCATCAATGATTGTTGAATAATTATTATTGTGATATGGTACTTGTGGGAGCTTAATGTATTAAAAAATATACAAAAATTCTCTAATTTGTATAAAATTTGCATTAAAGCTGAGCAAAAACCAATTTCATAATATTTTTATACCATGTTTATGCAATATACTCGTATTAGTAAACACACATATGCATGTGTTACTCGTTCCGCCTGGCGGGTTACCCCTCCAGTTGAGTAATTCACAGGTGCCAAATGTCACTGGTGTCTTTTCAGACAGTTAACAAACACCATAGTATGTTATAGTAATTTCATCATTGTCTACTCAATTATAATTGGCATTTTTTTATAATATACATGTATTTTTTATCAATTAGCCAATATCGTATGCATGTTGGGTTAATATTTATTACCTGTCTTTAACTAGTCATAAACCGGCATTGCTTACCTTTAGGTATGGATCCTTTAGCACATTATAAATGGCTTGGCACGTATCAGGAATAATTGAGGACAAACTCTGTCTAGATATCCTTGTCCTGTATTGAAGGGACCTGTAGGAACACCCGGTGGACAGGTAAATTAACGTTGCCTCTAGACGTGCTTCTGGTGTAATGCAAGGTCTCATAATAGTGTCCTGCTTTGTTATAAAAGGTTTTACTTTCTCTAATATATTGGTCGTAGAAGGTATTCGGGTCCATCTGCATATAGTTCGTGAAGTCTGATTCATAGCCATTTATCAATTCAGGCAAAATTGTTACATTGTTGTCCGGTACAGTTCTTTTATATAGCCAGTCCTTGCACCATTCCTTTTTTTTTCAGTTTCTCTTCGCACACTACAGCAATAATTATGCTGCATAGTACAATTTTCTTTTATTTATTTTTTATTGTTTTCTTCACCATGGTGACAGCACTACAGCAACCTGCCGTTCAAGTCTCCACACTGACTTGAATACGTGTGTTGCCAGCAGACATGACCTTCGAACATTGTCTGTGGGTCTTTGCCTTGAGAGCAGACTAAAAACAGTGGTATACAACCTCATCTGGCACCACTTTTTGTTGCCAGATCTACTTCCATCGTTTCTACCAATGACTATAAAAAGGATGATAGGAAAGCTCATTAATCACTACTATGAACCCCCTTCAAGGAGTTTCACAAGCCGCATGTAGATGGCGCTGGCTGTTGTAGTAGTGTGTCGTCTGCAAAAAAAGAAAAAAAAAACAGAGCCAAGAGTTAACGGCGATATGTATATTTCGGTTCCTTTACACTTAACCCAATAATTCACTTAAAACCAGATACATTGAATGATATGAATTACTCTATATAATGCCTGTGGTCACTGTAAGTTATAATTTGAGTAAACATAAGGATGTAGTGAATTAATTATGCAGGTGTTATTATATATTTCCGAAAGAAATGTGCGACGAAATGTAAAGCGTGTTTATGTTAGTGCATAAACATAATTTTATTTGTACTGCATTTATGTCTTGTACATGCATGATCTTGTGTGTTGTTATACAGTACTGTACTGTGTTACATAGTTCTTAGTTGTGTGTTTTTATTTCATATACCTTTATTGGGATGTTGTAGGCCTACTTGTACAGCATGTCGTTGGTTGCTATGCTACATCTGTGACAAAATTATTTTCCCCAATAAAACAATTATTTGTTTAAGGTTGTGTCTTTATTCCTGTCATAATTCGTCTGGAGTTTAGTATGATACATGTGAACCAGGCCCAAACTTGCACACCTAATACGCAGGTATGTTTTTATGATGATAAAAGTAATTGGTAATATAAATGTGTGTAATTGCAATTTATTAGGTGTTGCAAACTCCAACAATTTAGACAGTCATTATGTAGCCTAATGATGTAGGTATTTATGTAACAGGTATTATTACAATTATGACTTTCATTTAGCCTACTCTCAGTGCATAACATGCACAAACAAATATTGAAAATCAGGCGTATTATGCACAATAGAAGTTAGGCATTGATTAAAATTAGAGGAGTTAGTCCTGTACTGTAGGCTACATTAGTTATGAGATTTTATATAAGTTACTCCTGAAATTTTAATTATCTACAATTTAGATAAGTTACTCCTGAAATTTAATTATCTAAGCAGTATATAGATGGCGTTGTCGGCCGTTCGTGAGGTTCCAGTTTGTGCTTTGTTTTGTGATTTTCTATTGGTCGAGAGGAGAGCTTTCCTATCATTCTTGTATAGTCATTGGTTTCAACGCTTATGACGTCATCCTGCTTCGCCTATGATATGGTAACAATGTTTGTCTGTTCGACTGTGTGGGCAAAACTTAAGGCTTCAGGGAACAGAAGCTGATGACAGAATATCATTAATAGCAATACTAAAAAGAGTTGGGCTAAGTACACTTCCTTTTGGCACCCCATTTTCTTGGACAAATTTGTCGGATGTTACGTTATAGGGCAACCTGACAGAAATATCCTGTCAGCAAGGAAGATACTGATAAATATAGGCAAATTACCCTTTAAACAATAGGCGTAAACTTTCTGTAGTAATCCGTTACGCCATGTCATGTTGTATGCTTTTTGAATATCCAAAAATATACCTATTGATGTGAAAAGTAAAACACATCTGACTAAATAGTTAGTTTTAATGAGCACAAAAACATAGCAAGGGTCTGAAATGAACATGCAATAGGTAAATTACAGTGTCACATAAGTAATGAAGTCATATCAAACAAACAATTACAAAACATTTAAGTCAGAACCTATATACTAGACAAGACACTAATACACACCTGGTCGGGACCACATGCTGCTGACGAGTGAAGGGAGTTGTTCCTTACCTCCACACTTCACCTAGCCTGAACCACTAACCACCAGTCACGAGACCTTACAACTAAAAAACACGAAGCACCGAACCTTAACAATTAACCCTAATAATAATAATACTCAACAACTAATATTCTTAACAAGTAATGCAAGACAATTTAATTGTAAATCCTGGTAAAGTCATGGTCTAATGTATTGCAACCTGGTGAATAAAAGCGAGCTATTTGAGTTAATTTTATGAACCAAAATTGCACACCAACAGCTATAGTTTCGGATCATTTTTCGAAGCCATCTCATTGGAAGATGTTGCAGTACATTAGACCATGACTTTATTGTACAGTCGGCGGCATAAGTCGTGTCGCCTCACCTGCTTCACCGAGACATGCAGTGTTCATGGACTCGAGAAATACACACGTTTTCTACACCTAATAATCTCGAGTCTATGAACATCGCGAGCCTCGGTGAAGCAGGTGAGGCGACAGGACTTCTGCCGCCGACTGTACAGCCGGCTCCACTGCCGCGAGGGCCCCTGCAGTGTTGTCAGCGTTCCCTCTCCCAGTCGTGAACCACACACTTCGGTCCGAGATACACATCTGAAGCACTCACTAGTGAGAGAGAGATCGATATGGTGGTTGGCAGGCTTGTATGATGAGCGAAACGAATAACAATGAAAAAATAATGTGTATGTGAGGAATTTTGTGTTCATGCGGATGTAACATAGGCACCAAGTGATTCCTGATGTATTAATTTCCTATATTTCATGGTGTAGAATGTTACATTGTACAGAATTGCTCGATAAATCAGTTGCTGATTTACTATTAAGATAAATGAAGGATATGATATGGGAACATATTTCATGCACGTTTGGCCAGTTTATAGATGTCATGATAATATTGATATAATAGGTATCAGAGCCATTTTCCTTGCCCCAGTATCAAACTCAGCAATCTGATATTTGTGAACAACATTCTCTAACTTACTGACTTCGTTAACACTTGAGGAATAATTACATAAGAAATGAGGATATTAAATAATCGAAGTGACGGCACCATGAACTATCAATCATCTGGGCTCTTTAATGATTACATCAAATAAAACCGGGATCAGTAAATCCTATGCATTGCCCGTAATATATTCGGTATGCAAGGATGGAAACATATATATAATAGTAATCAATAAGAAAAAACAATTATGGCCGAAACAAATATGATACTCTACGATTTTCCTATGCCAGCAATCTGAAATTATCATTATTATTATATTTTACACCAGTAATTTAACTATTCACGGAATTGTGCTATATGGCTTTTCACCACGGGAGACGAAGAGACTCAATTAATAACCTTATTAAATGTATATACATACTATACCTCAATATTAACACATGAAGTCACTTATGTAGCAGCTGTTCCACTAGTAACCTTTTCCCAGGAGAGACGACACAAGACTGACTGTGATCCACAGGCCACAACTCATTCTTGCCTCGTCTCCGCCAGTCATAAGGCCACTGCGCTGACACAAACTAGTTCCACCTGCTACATTTTCCTATTATACTAAATTTTCCCCCCTCCCAGGTGTATTTCCTAGTTACAATTAATGATTATTTAATATCCTTTATCCTCCACACATTATCTTTTATCCTCAGCCACATAGAATACAATTATTCCTAATATTTAATACAAATATTGTTCCGCCAACGAAAATATCTCGTCCTTCTATTGGGACCCCATCCCTCACTCAACCAATTTTCTAAGTAAGTTATCAGTAAAAATGCTGGTATTTATGGAGAGTGCTGTTAGTTATTATACATTTAAAAAAAAACATCCTAAATAACATACATAAAAAAAATGGGGTTGTTACAATTATATTAAAGAAGTCTATCTTTGTGGACTCACCGGGGGCTGACGATTCCTCCAAACTCTGCTAGGAAACAGGATGAGTAAACTAAATCAACACAAATGGTTTCTTTGTTTAGTTTTGAGGAATCACTTGCCTCTAAAATATTGCCAGACTTAATACACGAACTTACCAAATTATATTACAAGTTGGGAAAGAAAATCCTGAACGAGGAAGCTGCTGCTGGTGTGTGTGTGTGTGTGTGTGTGTGTGTCGTCAGAACTAAAGCCATTGTTGATATTACCTCGTCTGACCACCTGACGCCCCACCATCAAAGTCAACCAACCACCCACCACCCATCCACTGTCCTTCCAACTTCCACACTAACCACCCACTGTCCTTCCAACTTCTGTTTATTTCAGGTAATTACTCCCACGCCCACTCACATCAGTTACTGTTTCTTTTCTCCCACCCAACTACTCCCTTAATTACCACCCACAACTCCCACCCACTGTCCTTCCAATTTCTGCAACGTCTATCAAAACACACCCAAGCCAACCCATATAATTCACCATTTATTTTATTTTCTTCCACCTGCATTCACACAGTTATTCATCTTTAATCACCCACATTACCCACCAAGAGGCCTCCAATCTCCACACATAAACACACACACACACACACACACACTTTAGTTACATCATGATGACGATATGAAAGATACAGTAATACGAAGATGAATGAGTAAAGCACAGCCATTAACAATATTTTAATTGGAACTGCAAGAACATTCAGTAACAGTCAGTAATGCAAACAAGATACAAACATGGTTAAAAAAAATGCACAATGCAACGAAAATACACAAGTTCAGATTGTTACGTTACAGGCGCCATTACTTAAGAATATGACTATCAATAGGATACAAACACAAATTACATGAATGCAAGACAAATACAAGAATATGATAATACAAGAACCCCAGAGCTTATAAGATTTTATATAAAACTATTAGAACAAACAAGAAAAGATTGTAAATGCAATTGAAACCTACTTCATTAAGGATGATTTATACGTTATGATTATTGGAAATAAGGTTATTATATATTGTTGTTAAAATAATAATAATAATAATAATAATAATAATAATAATAATAATAATAATAATAATAATAATAATAATAATAACAATAATAATGATAATAATAATAATAATAATAATAATTATTACTATTATTATTATTATTATTATTATTGCTATTATTATTACTACTAATACTTTCAGTATTATTTTTGTAGTAGTATTAATAACAATACTTATAAGACTATTGATAATTTTATGAGGGATGCTAACTGTAATATGTTGAAGGTTACAAAAATGGAAAGCCTTCAGGTAATTCTTTCTATATTGTGTATATAATTATACCCTTACAGTCCTTACTCCAGAAGAGGAATTGATTACACCTACAGCCGCCTATAAGTAAATAAAAGTCTCTGGTCACAGTTAGCTTGTTGAAGATCTTAGCATGGAAAGTATAGACCAGTCAAATGTAATGACTTTATATTTAATTATTTTTACATTTATTTATTTATTTTTGGCTCTTTTAAGAATAAGGACATGACAAATAATGGGACCAGGTCTCTATACTAAGACAGGCAGCAGTTAAGAAATCCAATCCTCTCCTATACACTTGTTGCTGACCTGGTAAACAGTAATGACCCACGCTGTACTAAATTTATGGTATATATTAGACAGGAACTCGGTTATAATGCCCCTTAATAATTAATACCTGTTATTAGAGTATATTATCATTTACACGCATATCTATCGGAGATATTAATACACACACACACACACACACACACACACACACACACACACACACACAGCATAAACATAAGTATATAGAAACGTCCAAGAATGGAGAAAGTTAGAGTAAAATGAAATTAATGATGAAGAAAGAGATGAACTGAAAAGGAAGCACAGGAGGATGACAAATAGAAAGTCTCAATGTTATTATTAAGGGATTTGTTGTGTGAGAAGAATACTTTAGGGAAATGAGTCAATCTTTATTTTAGAAAAATCAGTAACTTTCTACTTTATCAACAAAGGAGATTATTTTGAGATTCTACCCTACTGCAGTCTCTTCAAGTACTCCTCATATTTGCCTACCGAGGGACAATGTGACTTTAGAGAGAGAAAATATATATATAAATGAAAGAGGAGAGAGAGAGAGAGAGAGAGAGAGAGAGAGAGAGAGAGAGAGAGAGAGAGAGAGAGAGAGAGAGAGAGAGAGAGAGAGAGAGAGAGAGAGAGAGAGAGAATGAAGCCAATTAATTAATTACTGAGGGACAGACAGAGTGGCTTTACAAACAGATATATAGATATATAGGAAATGGAAGAGGAAGAGGAAAAAGTCGAGTTGGAGGAAAAGGAAGAGTAAAATGAGGAAGAATGGAGGAAAAAAAGGAGGAGACTAAGTATCAAAAGGAGGAGGAGGAGGAGGAGGAGGAGGAGGAGGAGGAGGAGGAGGAGGAGGAGAGAGTAGGAAGAATAACAGAAGAAGGAGGAGGAGGAGAAAAAAGGATCAAAGGACATTAAGGAAAATATTTTGTCGATAATTTTCACAACAAATGATTCTGGAGAGCGACACAGAGGACGATTCCTGCTCTCACACAAACCATTGGAGAGGAAAGGGAAGGAGAGGAAAGGAGAGGCGAGGCGAGGAAAGGGAAGGTGAGTTGGGAGGAGAGGCGAGGCGAGGAAAGGGAAGGTGAGTTGGGGGGAGAGGAAAGGAGAGGCGAGGCGAGGAAAGGGAAGGTGAGTAGGGAGGGAAGGAAAGGAGAGGTGAGTTGGGAGGGAAGGAGAGGAGAGGCGGGAAAAAAAAGGAAGAAGAGAAGAGAATAAGAGTGAAGTTCAAAGGGAAAAGGACACCGAGGAGTTATAGGGAGAGGAGATGAGAGAAAAGGGGAGTTGAAGGAAAGACTTGGGAGAAGAGGAAAGGATGAATAAGATAATGTAGGGAGTGGTAAGAGCAGTGAACAATAAAAATTGGTGAACACAGAGGAAAGAAAGAATACAAATAAATGAATGAATGCTTGAACTAATGCATGATTGAGGTGGAACAGGAACTAATCAAGGCAGCAAGCAGGATTAAGAAGAATAAAAACAATGGTTGCGATGATTACAACACCTGATGGGGATTCCGTCTGTAAATATCTGTGGTGTCAAATACTAATAATATTAATTAATAACAATAACATGGAACTGGATACTGGGTTAGGTGCTGCTGAAAGTTAAGATTTAAGTACAAGTAATAGTTTAAATTATAAGAGATGTTTTTGGGACTGACATCCCCTTGAATGGTATGAAATTTATTTAATCATAAGGTAAAAATTTTGTTATACCCTCTCAGATAACTTTCCATGTTATGATAAGGAAACTGAATATCACAGAAATGTCCCAGAAACATTCCCTTAATTAAATACTACATTTTGAACGATTAAAAGTAATCCTGTATAGAAAAATATACTTCATTATTGTGTGATAAATATATTACATATTTTATGATAATAATAATGTATTCTCATTTGGCAAGTATATTTCTTATTTACTTTATTATTCTCAGTTATCAGGAAATATGTATACAGATTATTTATTCATTGATTAAGCTATTATTAAATAAACTACAAGGAATTAGATTCGTCATGTTTGCTAAAAAAAACCCAGTAGTACTCACCTTGTATAATGTTGGTAATGTCGATAGTAGTGGTGCAGATGGTGGTGTTGTAGGTGGTGGTGTTGTCTGTAGAGGAGATGCAGGTGGTGTTGCAGGCAGTCGTAGTGTTATTGTCAGTGGTAGAGGTGCAGGTGGTGTTGCAAATGGTGATGGTGGTATTGGTGGTGATGTCAGGGGTATTGCAATTGATTGTGATGGGGGTGTTAATAGAATTGGTGTCAGTGGTAGTGATGGGGGTGGTTGTATTGGTGTCAGTGGTAGTGATGGGGGTGGTGGTATTGGTGTCAGTGGTAGTGATGGGGGTGGTGGTATTGGTGTTAGTGTTATTGATATTGGTGGTAGTGGTGAAGGTACAATCAGTGACGTCATTGTCAGTAGTTGTGTTGGTGTTGTTAATGGTACTGGTGTTGGTGGTATCATTGTCAGTAGTAACGTTGGTGTTGTCAGTGGTGGTGGTGACGTTGGTAATGGTGATAGTGCACGTGGTTGTGGTCGTAGTTATGGTGGAGTTGTCAGCGGAGGTATGGATGTCAATGTTGGTGGTAGTATGGGTCATTGTTGTCGTATCTGTTGCTACTGGGGAGATAGTCGAAGTACGGGGGTCGTCTGATGGAATGATAGGTGTTGTGTGGTCGTTTGCAGGTGTGTGTGTTGTCGTGTATTCGTGTTGTGTGACCATCGTTTTAAGGGGCTTCATACACCCATCCTTAACGAAGTAATACCCTTGCCACTCTCCCAGTTGGCCCACACACATCACGGTCAGCGAGTTAAGACCCTTGTGGTTCTGTGTGTCGTGGAGAGAAGTGGGTGAGAGGACGAATGTGGAGGATGAATCCAACTCGAAATCCTAACCGTGCCTAGGAGTTGGGAATCAGGAATCAAGAATCTGTCGTCAAAAATCAGCAATGAGAGAACGTGAAATCTGGCAGGAGTCTAGGGGGCATATGAAGAAGGTGGGGGAGGGTTGGAAGATATAATAAGAGGGAAAGGGGAGTGCTAACCCCTTCTAACAACCCCCAACCCTCACAAATACACACACACACACACACACACCTTGAACACTTTACCCTGAGGACACGTGTAGGTGGCTGTGGAGAGGAAGGAGAGGTCCCCATCGTGGTTCAGTTCAGGAGGGGTGTCATCAGCAGTAGTGGGTAGGGGTGGGGGACGCTGGCAATCTGGTGGTGGTGGGTGGTGGTTTTAGTAATGGTGGTGGGGGTAGTGGATTTTTGGTAGTGAGTTTAGTGCTAAGAAACAATATATTTCCTGCAAGTACAAATTATGTCCATCAAAATACTGCTCTCGCCACCCAATTCGTTAGGCAGGTTTCTCGGGGTGGGGCAAGTCTTGTTGATAGTCTGTGTCTCGGCCCGGTCCCACCTGTCCAGCGGGTCGTGTGTGAGAGGCTTTTGTTTTCTAAATATGTTCTGGTACTGGACATAGGCTTCATTAAGCCCGTTACCGTGGCCCAGGTCAACTGTTGTTTACACACACACGTCACGACTTCCGAACTGGTACCCAGCCACAGAGGGAGGGAAGTCAGGGTAATTCCCAAATACTACAGCTGTTATGGTACTGTACCAGTGAGGGTATTTTACGACGTTCGGTGGCCTTATAGTTAGTGCCTCAAACTCAAATCGGAAGAGCAAATAATCTCAGTCCCTCACCTGAGAGGATCGATTATGAGTCCAGAACACTAACCACTCGGCCACCTCCTATATTGTGTCGCCTTATCTGGTAGTGGGTTTGATCTCAGTGTCACCACTCATGTGCCTGTCTCTCTTTCTCTGCCTTGTCAATAGATGGAGTCACCATCCCATTTAGACACGTAGGCCGAGGTGTTTGGTAATTGATTGCAAACACAAGTGAACTATAAACGTTTCCTAACACAACTATGTAAAAGATATAGGATTAGCTTTAATAATTTGTAACCTTTATACTTAAATATTTCGGACACTTGTAAAAAAAATACAAAACAAATATGGGCCATATGTGTTAGGGATCAATTTGTTTTTATTCTGAGTGATATGTTAAGACAGCATTAATAAAGCAATATAAGTCAACAAAGGAATGAGAGAAGTCCTTCCCCAACAGTGACACAACTTGTGCTAAGCTTATATAATACAACTATGTATATCACTGTTTCAAGAATGATTTATATAGTACAGTAGATCCATTATATAACACTATTAAATTCTTGTATTTGTCTCTTTTTATACGCAATCTCTCTGTATCGTACAGTAGATGTTTTATATAACACTATTAAATACCTGTATCTATCTCTTCTTTAGTGCAATCCCTCATTGAAGACTAATATGTTATCACTACTGCCAGATAAAGTGGTAAAGTAGCTGAAGGAAGAGTACATTAGATTCTACATTACTGTACTGAAACCCAAAGCACCCAAGTAGACATTTTAAAGGCAGGTTAAAGGAATATACTACACCACACTAACTCACAACATCTTAACACAAATGATAGAAGGAAAAAGAAAAGGTGATACTATACAAACTAACCCACGACTCCCGGGTACTGGCAGATGTAGTGGCTGCGTCTCTCGTTACTTAAGAATCCCAGGATCTTACTAGAGTTGGTATAGAGGACAGTGAATTGCGCCGTGATCCAGAGGTGTTCCTTCTTCACCTCCACCTCTCCGCTCTGGTTGTACACGCCCTCCCACTCGTAACCAAAGTCGTTTCTGAAGAAAAGTATATTTGTAATAGTTGGTATTTGTTTGCTCTGTGTATTTGCTATGTATTGGAACGAGTTTTTAGTGAAGTCTGTGCAAGCCTATCATTCATTTTGTACAATGTGGTCAATAATACCTTGTCTTCCTCCTCAGACGGTATTGCTGTTTAACCCTTCTGTCCAGTTGTTGTATCTTAGAATTGATGTTGGTGTTGTCTCCGTATTGTGTACAGTTGTAGACATACCTTAATTTTAATGACTAGTCTACAAGTATATGACAATATTATCAATTTGAGAAGTACTTGAACACAATCTCATCATACTAGAACCCAAAATTACTAGCACCCAAACATATTGGAATTCCAACTTACTGTAACACAAACTTACTGAAACTTCATGTTACCGGAACTTGAACTTACAGGAACCTTAAGGACCCTGTGTTTGTGTATAAGAATTGGAGACTTCTGATTCCTCCTGACTATGCCACGAAACAAGCTCCTTCCCTGTAGTTGATGTTTCGTGGCATTATTTGAAGGACTCGTTTACCTCCAATTTTCTGACTACATCACAGGGTCCCTTAACTTACCGATCAGAGAGGCCCAGTCCTGCTTCCTCGACCCCTGCCTGAAGGAGGAGATGCTGGAGGAAGGTGATCTGGATGTTGGTGGTCGGGGCAGCCAGCATGCCGCCCTCACTGCCACACTCCTTCAGGGCCTCATTTGCATCCAAGTCCGTTCCCGGGGTCATGAGACGGTAGCAGAGGCCGTCGTAGCAGGTGTAGTTGGCAGGACAGGTCAAGGTCACGTCTGGAGAATTGGCTCGGTATCAGTAACATCTGGGTCTATAACATTCGTGATTGACAGACGACATTAAGGACACTGACTGAGTGATCATATAACTAAGTTATTGACTGAGGAAAAAAATGACTAAGTTATTGACTGACTGACTTATATTTATTATTAATGGAACCAACCAACTAACAGACTGGCTAACTTACCAACACAGGTGAGGTTAGCGGGATGGAAGGTGTCAGGAATCCATATGGGTCGGGAGGAGGAGAAGGAGGAGGAAGAGGTACTGGTAATATTGAGACTGGAGCAGGTTAGAGTCAACACGTTGTCCCCGCTGCAGAAGGCGTTGCCATGACCACAGGTGTAGTAGGCCTGGGCTCCCTCCTCCCGGTTACCATCCCACCACACCATCACCCCTCCGTCGTCAGTAGTAGGTGTCCAGGGGTCCTCTTGACACTCTGACGAAGGGGAGGGACTTGAATTGTGTGTGTGTGTGTGTGTGTGTGTGTGTGTGTGTGTGTTTGTGTGTGTGTGTGTGTTTGTGTGTGTGTGTGTGTGTGTGTGTGTAATTTATGAGAATTGGATGAGTTTCCTTGGCGTTGAACTATTTTCCCTCATATATTTTTCAACTCTCTTCTGGTCTATCTAAGTGGGGATGTAGCGTCCTTTACCTCCCGTAGCTCGCTCTTGCTTTCTCTACTACTTAGTGTTCTTCCTTCCTAATGAGGAGGCATAGGGATGTATCGACGCCACCGCCCACTGTTTACGGTGCAATAGCCTCGGAGTTTTCCCTAGAAATTTTTGTCATGGAGCACATATAAAGGAAAAGGGGAGAGGGAAGTATATGTATTTCCCGAAACCCCAAGAATATCAAAATTGGGACAATGAATGTGCGTGGATGTAGTAGTTGTAGGTAAGAGGAAGGATATTGGGAGAGGGTTTGTTGAAAGAAAGTTGGATGTACAGTACTAGCATTGAGTGAGACAAAGTTGAATGGGAAGGGTGAATGCGAATTTGGTTGTGTGATTGGTAGAGTGTCAGGGGTGGAGAGGGGAAGAGCAAGGGAAGGAGTGACTTTGATTCTGAGCGCAGATGTGAATCGGAATGTGGTAGAGTGGAGGGAGTGTTCGGCAAGGTTGATTTGGATAAGAGTAAAAATTGATCAGAAGACTTGGGTGTTTGTGATTGTGTATGGACCGGGATGTGAAAGGGATGAGTGGGAGAGAGAACAGTTTTGGAATGAATTGGAGGTGTGTATACAGAGTTTGGGGCAGAATGTGAATATCGTACTTTTTGGGAGATTTAAATGCAAGAGTGGAGAATAAGGTAGTAGATAGGGTTGTGGGTAGGTATGGGGTGCCGGGAAGCAATGAGTGTGGTGAAAGAATGATTGTGTTATGTGTAGAGAGAGGGAGCTAGTAGTTGGAAATGCATTTATTAAGAAATAGGATATATACGTGAGTAAGACAGATAAATAGGAGAATGTGAGATAGAGCTTTGATGGACTATGTGGTGGTGCTTTACAGTGTTTGTTGGATGTTAGAGTACTGAGGGGGGAAGGGCGTGGTATTTGGGACCATTTCCTAGTAGAGGGTAGGTTAAGAGTGGGTTAAGAGTGGTATCAAGAGGGCTTTAAAAGTGAGTGAGTTGAGCAAGAAAGAAAAGATGTTGGAGTATCAAGAGGAGATTGCTACGAATTGGAATGGAGTAAGGTAGAGGGAGACAGGTGAAGTAGAGGAGGAATGGGAAATGTTTAAAAGGGCAGTAGTAGGATGTAAGGAGAAGGTTTGTGGTTGGAGACGGGTTGAGGAAGGGTAGTGAATGGAGGTGTGAGGAAGTTAAGGCAGCTATAATGAAAAAAAAGGCGAGTGTTTGAAAATATCAGAAATCGTATGAGTGTTACAAGTAGAAGAGAAATAGAACAAGGAGAGCTGTACGGGATGTTAAAATGAGGGCAGATGAGAGGTGGGGGGGGGAGGAAAGTTAACTATAAATATCCAGGAAAATAAGAAAATGTTCTGGAAAGAAGTCAAGATGATAAAGAAAGGGACATCAGGGAAAGAGGAAAGGGTGAAATCAAAATAGGAGACATCAGGGGCAGAAGTCAGTATTGAGGATGGTAATAAAAATAAGTACCTGATAATAGACACTGGTTACTCAAATGGGACAAGTATCTTTCACCAGGGCTGTACCAACCGTTCACGTGTCCAACAGTACCACGCTGGTTGAGAAGAAGGCAGTTGAGAGGAGATAGGCCGAGTATTTTGAGGAATTGCTAAAATTTGATGAGGATAGAGAAGCTGAGATTGTTGTGTTTGGAAGAGGAAATGGAGTAAACAGGTTGGAGGGATTAAATAGGAAGCCGATAAGAAAGAAAGAGGTGAAGGAGGCAATGAGAGAGATTAAAACAAGAAAAGCTTCAGGTTTGGATGGATGCGCTGTAGAATGTCTGAAATATGGTGGAACAAGTATGATGGAGTGGTTGGTAAGGTTGTTGATGGTGGGTTTTGATAGTGGTGAGGTCCCAATAGATTGTGTGAGTGATTGTCTAGTACCTCTATATAAGTGAAAAGGAGATAGATACCAATGTACGAGTTTCAGGTGTATAAGCCTGTTAAGTGAATACGAAGAGTCAGAGAGGGTACGGAGACTATGATTGGTGAAGAGCAACGTGGCTTTAGGAAAGGAAGAGGTTTTTATGGACCAGATATTTGCAGTAAGGCAGGTGTGTGAAAAGTATTTTGAGAAAAGTGAAGAAGTCGTTTGAGCATTTATGGATCTCGAGAAAGCATATGATAGAATTGTTAGAAATTGGATTGTGGAAGATTTTGCAGTTGTAGGGGCTGAGGGGAAATTATTGAGAGTGGTGAAAAGTTTCTATGTGAACAGTAGAGCGTGTGTTAGAGCGTGAATGGTTCCCAGTAAAAGTGCGACTCCGACAAGGATGTGTGATGTCACCATGGTTGTTTAATATTTATATGGATGATGTGGTAAGAGAGATAAATGCTAGGGTGATGGAGAGAGGACTGAGTTTAGTGGACAGCAGAGGTAGAGAGTTATGCCTAAACCAATTATTGTTTGTTGATGATACGGCGTTAGTGGCAGAGTCAGATAAGGAATAGTATGTTAGTGCAGGAGTTTGTACGGGTGTGCAGGAGGAGGAAACTGAGGAGGAAAAGAGGATAGAAGGATTAATATAATGCAAGATGGTGAAACATGGAGGAGGTGGAGTGCTTTAAGTATTTGGGGTCAGAGGTGACGGTGAATAGCTAAATAGAGACAGAGGTAAAATCTAGAGTAAATGAGGTAGAAAAGATGATAGGAGGAATGAATAGGATGTTTGGCTGTAAGTCACTTAGAATGGATGTAAAGAGGAAGTTGTATGAGGGGATAGTATTGGCCTGCTGCACTGTATGGAATGGAAACAAAGAATATGAGAGAAAGTGAGAAGAGAAGGTTGAATGTAGTAGAGATGAGATGTCTGAGAAGCATGTGTGGTGTGACTCGAATGGACAGAGTCAAGAATGAGGAGGTGAGGAGAAGGATAGGTGTCGTGAGAGAGCTAGCAGGCCGTGCAGAGCAGAGTGTGTTAAGATGGTTTGGAAATGTGGAGAGAATGGAGGAGAATATAATGGTAAATAGGATAAGGGGCTCAAATCAAATGTGGGAGGTGTAAGGAGGAGAGGAAGGCCACAGAGGAGATGGATGGACATCGTGAAAGGAGCTCTAAGTGTAAGAGGTATACCTGTGGAGCAAGGTAGAGTGATTGCGCCTGATAGAAGCGAGTGGAGGAGGGTGGTCCTTGGAGGAGGAGCCTGCATTAAGTGTGGCCCATGGCTGGCTGAATGCAGGAGGAGGAGTTTGCCCAGAAGTGAAGCTTTTGCTGTCGGACCTTGCTATAGATGCAAACATGACTGTACCCCTTGTAGTCCCACAAGGAGATGCGGTTGTGCGGTTGGAGGGTGTGCGACGTAATTAAGGCCTGGTATATTTATGTACAGTATGTTCTTTTTGACAATGAATAACTCTAGTTTGACCAAATTGATATTTAGATTACTTGTGGGTGTGTGTGTATGTGTATGTGATTCAAAGTAGGTAAGTTGCCCTTAAGTTTAGTAATGTCACTCGTTCACTGCTCATATTTTTAGCTTCTTGAAAATACAGTACAAGGCTATTGTTGGACTTAATTGACTCGTGTTTAACCTAATTTATGAATACGAGAAAAGTCCCTCTTACGAACCAACCAACCTACCAACCAACCTGTGTGCGCAGGGTACTGGCAGATGTAATGGGTGAGAGGCAGGTCGGTGGAGTGGACTGTGGTTGAGTGGAGTGAGGTAGAGTTCAGTATCGTATATCTCCCGTCACCCTGAGCCTTCACCTCATCCTGCGGCTCTGTCTGGTTCCACTCAAATCTGGGGTCGTTCCTGTGAATTTTGGAGGGATGTTGGTGAGTGGTAAATGTTGGGAAAGAGTGTGGATATAAACTTTATAAAATTTTGCCAAGAGCCCTTAAAAACCACCATATTCACACCTTTTCCCCCTGGAAAACCCTCACTTAGCCTTTATAACAACAGCCCATCAAAAATTGACATGGTGAACATTAATGGCCACACACACTGTATAAACGGCTCCACTCTCATCTGCTTTGGAGACCCAAACCAAGAGCCATTAAAAAACTGTTAAACATACACCAAAAACACGTTGAAAACAAGCTAAAACTAGACCAAGAACCAGTTGAAAACTCGCCAATCTCACCTGTTATGTAGCCCCAAACCCACGTGCTCGGCCCCAGCCTGATAGATAAGGTAGTGAAGGAAAATGAGGTGGTCCAGGGTGTGAGGCAAGGCTAACATGGCCCCCTGGCTGTAACAGTGACTGGAAGCCTCGGCTGGGGTGAGGGCCAGGCTAAAGTTGACCAGACTGTAGCACTGGTGGTCGTCGTACTTGTAGTTCTCAGGACAAGTAATGGTTGGTTTGTCTGTTTGTTTTGGTGGTACGAGGAAAAAGTACATCACTCATTATAATATCATCTGTATAATGTATGATTTGGTATCAAGCCTATTTCTTTACTTATTATTTCTACAGTTAAAGTGTATATACAGTATATGATTAAGGGATGTATTTAATTTTACATCTCACTCTGTCAGCAACTAAGGCGTAGATTTGTAACTCGAGTATAAATTATGTATGTGCATATTTTTTCTCAAAGTTGTCAACCCATCCACATTTAGCCAACACATCCAAACAATAAAAGAGTCAACACAATATATATATAACAATCAGAGAGTATTTCACTGACCGACACAACTGACAGAGGCGGGGTGGGAGGCGTTGACGGACATCCAAATAAGGCGGGAGTTGTTGTAGGGGCTGGAACAGGTGAGAGTCAAGGTGTGCTCCCCGCTGCAGAAGACGCCGTCGGGGCCACAAGAATAAGTGATCTCGGTGCCCTCCGTCCTGTTGCCGTCCCACTCCTGCACCACCCCAGGCAGGGAAGGCAGCCAGGGGTCCTCAGTACATTCTGGATAGTAGTAGTAATAGTAGTAATAGTAGTAGTAGTAGTAGTAGTAGTAGTAGTAGTAGTAGTAAGTATATATTAATGGAACTAAAGGATATATGCTGAAAAGTTTACCTGTAACGACAGTACTTACCTTCAGACTGAATGGTGGTGTCGGTGATGGTGTTGGTGTTGTCGGTGATGGTGTTGGTGGTGTCGGTGATGGTGTTGGTGGTGTCGGTGATGGTGTTGGTGGTGTCGGTGATGGTGTTGGTGGTGTCGGTGATGGTGTTGGTGGTGTCGGTGATGGTGTTGGTGGTGTCGGTGATGGTGTCGGTGATGGTGTCGGTGATGGTGTTGGTGGTGTCGGTGATGGTGTTGGTGTTGTCGGTGATGGTGTTGGTGGTGTCGGTGATGGTGTTGGTGGTGTCGGTGATGGTGTTGGTGGTGTCGGTGATGGTGTTGGTGGTGTCGGTGATGGTGTTGGTGGTGTCGGTGATGGTGTTGGTGGTGTCGGTGATGGTGTTGGTGGTGTGGGTGATGGTGTTGGTGGTGTCGGTGATGGTGTTGGTGGTGTCGGTGATGGTGTTGGTGGTGTCGGTGATGGTGTTGGTGGTGTCGGTGATGGTGTTGGTGGTGTCGGTGATGGTGTTGGTGGTGTCGGTGATGGTGTTGGTGGTGTCGGTGATGGTGTTGGTGGTGTCGGTGATGGTGTTGGTGGTGTCGGTGATGGTGTTGGTGGTGTCGGTGATGGTGTTGGTGGTGTCGGTGATGGTGTTGGTGGTGTCGGTGATGGTGTTGGTGGTGTCGGTGATGGTGTTGGTGGTGTCGGTGATGGTGTTGGTGGTGTCGGTGATGGTGTCGGTGATGGTGTCGGTGATGGTGTTGGTGGTGTCGGTGATGGTGTTGGTGGTGTCGGTGATGGTGTTGGTGGTGTCGGTGATGGTGTTGGTGGTGTCGGTGATGGTGTTGGTGGTGTCGGTGATGGTGTCGGTGATGGTGTCGGTGATGGTGTTGGTGGTGTCGGTGATGGTGTTGGTGGTGTCGGTGATGGTGTTGGTGGTGTCGGTGATGGTGTTGGTGGTGTCTGTGATGTTGTTGGTGGTGTCGGTGATGGTGTTGGTGGTGGTGGTGGTATCTGTAGAGTTAAAGTCTTAAGTATAGATTGCTATTAGGACAGAATATGAATGCTATGGCACAGTACAATACAAGCTTAATTTATCAGGTAAGGAAAGACAAAATATAATGCAGGGCTGACTGAAGGTGAAACGAAGACTACACTAACCAACAAAACAAGTGAGGTGAGAGGGAAGTTGTGAGGCAGTGAGTGGTAGCCAATCAAGGAGACTAGTGCTGCTTGTGTTACTGTTGACGGAACACAGGAGTACAACCACAGTGTCGTCCTGGGCGGGGTCCTGGCAGGAGTATAGGGCCCGGGTACCTAGAGTATTTCCTTCCCATTCTCTCTTGGCTTCTGCAGGGGCTGGTGGAGGGTCATCGATACACTCCAGTACTGAGGGGGGAGAAGAGGGAGAGGATTTGTTTAGGATCTGTAGAATTGTTTCTATTTTAGTATGATTTAATGCATAGTATTGTATGGTAATTAATTGTTTCGTTGTTCATGTTTCATTGTTATTTAAAGGTTTGCAGATAAAACACTTGTGTGTGTGTGTGTGTGTGTGTGTGTGTGTAATAAATATATCCATGTGAGTGTAGTATGGCTCATGTGCGTGAGTTATTTATTTGGGTGCCGGTTGTCTACAGATATTTCCTTCTGTTTTTGTCCTCTGTTCGTCTTCAATTATTGTATTTTATTTGTCTTGCTAACATTCGGAGAGACACAATACCAACTACAATACCAAGACGTAATTAACAAGTGTGTAAAAAAGGTTGGAGAAATTAAAATAATAATAATAAGAAGAAGAATAAGAATAAGAATAAGAATAATAAGAATGATACTAATGATACTAATAATATTGATAATAGTAAAATAAATAAATAATAATAATCATAGCAATAATAATGTATGATGCTTGCGTCATGTTACCGATGCAGGGGGAGAGTGGCTCAGGGAAGAAGGTCCAGATGTTGTTGTCCTCACAGGTGGCAGTCACGTAGATGCCACCCAGGGGGAACGTCTCGCCTGGGGAGGAACAACTGGGGGAAAGGAAGAAGTGGATAAAATAGATGTCCTGATGATCGTAATTGCCTGGTATTTTGATACAACTACTGGCCTTCACTACTGATCCCTGGAAAAAAGCCCATGCTATAATGGTCTATGTTCCTATGCTGAATTTAACTGATGAAACAGCAAGGGATGCCGGGGTGAACAGACTCTAGGATACACAATACAGTTTATTGGTAGTACATGTGGGTCACACAGGATATAGTAATATGGTGGCGTGACGTGCCGTGTCGTATTGTGCTGTAGTCGCTGCAGGAGAGTTGACCTTCTTCTTCCGGTGCTGGTGCTGGAGTGAGTGTTCTAGCAGGGTAGGACGCTCCCTTATATTTAGTCCGAGTTTGGGTGGGGTTTAAACAGCTTCGGTCCCCCAGGGGGTTTACAGCGGCTTGGCTGGAAGTAGGCGTGGTCCCAGGGTGGCTTAGGTCTGCATGGATCGAGGATTAACTACCTGGCCGGCTAAGAATAGACTCGGGATCTAGGAGTGGTATACCTAACGATACAGGAGTAGCCATACATGTGGCCGCTACACTGGTGTGCCACAGTGTTCTAGACTCTAGACTAGAGGGAACGTGTGTCATCTATATATCTAAATGAAGAGACTCTGTTTGTCTGTCGGGCTATACAAATTGTCATGTGACCACCTACAGCGCCAGGAATTCACACACGGAAAGTGGACGTACACGAGGGGGGACAGAAGACATTTTAGTCACAAAAAAACCCCCACTAATTACTTAATTACACATACTTCACTTCCGTGCGTAGCATGGGCTTAAGGTCTAGTAGTGATCTATAATTATGTATGTATGTTCCCTGTCATCATTTTAACTCCAGTTCGACCGAGAGAGATATGCCATGAAACAAAGAGAGAGAGAGAGAGAGAGAGAGAGAGAGAGACTAGAGAGAGAGATAGAGATAGATAGATAGATAGAGAGAGAGAGAGAGAGAGACCCACCTGTATGAGATGTAATATTGACTGGAGAAGGTGACCATGACGTTAATAGGAGTGTCAGGGGTTGTGATACACGGTGTGGGTGGTGAGGTCTGACGCTCTGGAAGAAGAATGTTGTATAGACATCAATGGTATCCTTCTACAGTGTAATTATTGTCACGGTCAGTAGCTCTCTAAAGTGTAATGATTATAGTCATGATTAGGAGTTCTATACAGTGTAATGATTATAGTCCTCCTCCCACAAAGGTCCCATCTACATACCTTCCCTCCCTCTCCCCCAAACTCTTCACCCACGTACCTCCCTTTCCCTCCCCCCAAACTCTTCACCCACGTACCTCCCTTTCCCTCCCCCCAAACTCTTCACCCACGTACCTCCCTTTCCCTCCCCCCAAACTCTTCACCCACGTACCCTCCCTTTCCCTCCCCCCAAACTCTTCACCCACGTACCTCCCTTTCCCTCCCCCCAAACTCTTCACCCACGTACCTCCCTTTCCCTCCCCCCAAACTCTTCACCCACGTACCCTCCCTTTCCCTCCCCCCAAACTCTTCACCCACGTACCTCCCTTTCCCTCCCCCCAAACTCTTCACCCACGTACCCTCCCTTTCCCTCCCCCAAACTCTCCACCCACGTACCCTCCCTTTCCCTCCCCCCAAACTCTTCACCCACGTACCCTCCCTTTCCCTCCCCCAAACTCTTCACCCACGTACCTCCCTTTCCCTCCCCTCAAACTCTTCACCCACGTACCTCCCTTTCCCTCCCCCAAACTCTTCACCCACGTACCTCCCTTTCCCTCCCCCCAAACTCTCCACCTATATTTCTTCCCACCTCCCAGCTCTTCACCCACATACTCTCCCTCCCCCCAAACTCTCCCCCCATTTAATCATACCCTCCCTTCTTACCAGTGCAGGAATGTATTAAAGGTGACACGAGAGAAGGGAAGACCCACTCCATTCCTCGCCTGTAGTGTCTGTAAGAGGTCGATAGCAAGGGTCACAATGCTTAATGAATGTGTATGGTCATGGGGTTAAATTTTAGGTTTAAGGGACGATTTAAATGTCTTGGGGCTGAATGATTGAAGTTCTAGGGGTGACTCAGGTTCTTAGTTGTTATTATATTGTTATTGGTTGATGTTTAAGAGTTTTCCCATTGTGTGTTAGAAGTACAGTATACAGTAAGAAGTGTGGTATTATGATGAGATAGTGTCGTGTAAATAAACAGTGTTAAAATTATCGTGTACCAAATAAGCAGCCTTGCCCCTTACGAGGACCTCACCTGCTACAAACGGCCGTTGTCTCGTTCACACCGGGGAAGAACTCGGTGCCTGACTCACACTCGTACTTCGCCTCTACCCCCTTCCCCTTCCCCCCGTCCCACGCCATCGTCGCCCCACTAATCCCGGCATCAGGTGGGTCATTAGGGCACATCTCAGCTGTAATGGGGTGGGGGGGGGGGAGGGGGCGGTGAGCAAGAGGTGACAGTGGTGGTGAAGCAACGAGAAACATTGTCGTATTTTTATATCTTTTAACTTAAACTATATTTTTATGAGGGTATGAGTGAAAATGATGGACAGAAGTATAGGTAGAAATATAAACTTACCAGGACAGTCTTCCAGAGGACCCCCATACCAGCTCCACTCCCCTCCATTCCAAGAGTAACAGTAGGCCGATATGTAGTACCTGACAAAAGGAAGAGTTTTCACCAATGAAAGACGTAACTGAGCACCGGTATGTGGTCGTGTAAAAGGGAATGTTTGAACACTTATCCGCTCTGTATTCTCTATTTTAACATTTCTTCAGTCTGGAAGTACAAATACGATTATATTTACGAAGATGAAAATAGTTAAATAGATAACAAGATTAATGGATGGATGAGTAATATTAAAAATCGAAATATAAAAACGCAAGAAGTGTCCAAGAGAACCTACCTGCCAGAGGGGAAGGCGAAGGGTCCCTCACACGTGTACCACGCCTTTAGGGGCTCGTCCACCATCTTCACGGCGTTGGCTGGGGCGGGAGGGCTGGCGGGGCATGGTGGGGGTTCTGAGGGCGTCAGATGGGGCAAGGATGAGGGGTGTGGGATGGAGAAATAGCGAGAAGATATGGGGGTTCTAGTATATAGCATTAGGAAAAATGTGTGTTGAGGGGGGGGGGGGCAAGAATAAGTGGATAAGGGAGATATTTTATTGGGATTACATTTCCCCACGTCCCTTCACCCACTCTTTTCTCTCCTCCACACTTTCTCCCACCTCGTGTTCTTTCCCTCCTCTCATCTTTCCTTCTTTCCACCCTTTATCTCCACTCTGTGCACCCCACCTCTCTCCTTTCCCCGCCCTTTCTACCACCCTAGTCTCGTCGCCTTCCTCTCACCCTTTCTTACTTCTCTCTAACATGATTGACTCCTACATCAACTTCCTTATCCACTTTGCTACCCACATACTCACTCAGCCCATTACCCACCCACCCACACACTCAACAACTCACTCACTCATCAACTAAAAATCTCACCCATTACCTCACCCAGGCAATCATCCACCAACGCACCTACCCATCCATTCACTCACACCCTTTATCCATCCACCCATTTAATACCACATCCACCAACTCACTCACCTTGACATGGTTCCAACGGCGCCGAGAACACCCATTCCCCTCCCTCACATTCGGCCGTCAACCTGTCCACCCCAGACGGGAACTCCAACCCCCAGTCACATCGGTAAGAGGCCAAGGATGAGGTGGAGTAACTCTGGTAGGCATTGTCCGGGGCGTCTGGGGCAGGGTCACAGGGCTTGTCTATGGAGAGGAAGAGGAGGAGGTGGAGGGGTGAAGGTGTGTGTGTGTGTGTGTGTGTGAGAGAGAGAGAGAGAGAGAGAGAGAGAGAGAGAGAGAGAGAGAGAGAGAGAGAGAGAGAGAGAGAGAGAGAGAGAGAGAGAAAACATTTGAAACATTTATTTATAGCTATCAGTTATACAAAATACAAAAATATAAGTATAAGCATAATCATAGAAAACTTTTAATATGTACAACTAATGCTTATCAGGCAAACTTTAGTTATATAATGCTGGCAGTGAATAGCATTAACAATAATTATAGTAATGATGATAATGACAATGTTAATTAACTAATACTAAAATCTAAATACTTGATACTAAATACAAGTGAGATAACACAATGTGATGATGATACAATATCAGTTATTGAACGTATGTGTTAGTAATAAAATAGTTACATACATTAGCTTAAGTAAATAGGTACTATATATGCTGGTATAACAGGTTTATATTACACTATACATATAAATATAAATACACATATGCAAATATGTGTACATATAAAAATATTTAAGTTGGTTAAGAGAGAGAGAGAGAGAGAGAGAGAGAGAGAGAGAGAGAGAGAGATGTAATAAAGTACACACCTTCCCTTCCTTATACTTCCAACACCCGTCCTCCAGCTGCTCACCTTTACAACTATTCCACATTTGCGTCCTAGAGTCGTCAGCCCTCCATCTGTTCCTGCTGCAGGTAAAGGTGACTCTCTGTCGGCCGCTATTACCCAGAGTTTGTCCATCAGGGCACGAGTAGGTCACTGTGGAGTCTTTAGTCTGGGGACAACACGAGGCAGGAATGAAGGAAGGATTGATTGATTGATTGATAGATAGATATTAGACGCCGCAACAGCGAGGTCATATGGCCCGAAGAAGGAAGGAATGGATTGGCTGTTCGGTGGATAGAAAGGTAGATAGATTCAATTCGTTGGTTGACTGAGGGCATGATGGATGGATGGATGGATGGAATTGACTGGTTGGTGGGTAGAAAGCTAGATAGATTAAATTCGTTGGTTGATTGAGGTACGGACATATTAGTTGAATGGATGGATAGATGGACTGGATGGATGGATAGCTATACCTTACAAAATTACACACCAAAATAGACCCAATATTTATACTTACCTTTGATCCATCCCAGGTTCTAGTGACGTCATTCCCTCCAGAGTCAGGTGTCCGACAATCCCGTGCCACACTCAACACTATACCTGTAATGTAAACACCAGTAGTGTCCAGGTCTTAAGATGTAACACACACACACACTTTCACACCTGCAGTCCCATTTTCTTTGTCACACACGGGAATCTATTATCTCTCTCTTTCTCTCTCTCACACACACACACAAACGTAACAGGGAGCTTCTGTTTAGGAAAGACTAGACCATAAAAGTAATGTATGTGTAATTAAGTAATTAGTGGGGTGTTTTTTGTGACGAAACGGTCCTCTGTCCCCCCTCGTGTACGTCCACTTTCCGTGTGTGAATTCCTGGCGCTGTAGGTGGTCACATGACAATTTGTATAGCCCGACAGACAAACAGAGTCTCTTCATTTAGATATATAAAATATGATGTATTTGTCTCATTCGTTGCTAACCTATCCCTCACTCACATATACCTGACTAATTACCAAACAATAAAAATAATTCATAGGAAGATTTAGGTTAATCAATGATCACAAGGACACTGTCGGTCTCTCTCTCGTCCTCACACTAACTATCCACGTATCTTGTTGTTGTTGTTGTTGTTGTTGTTGTTGTTGTTTTAGGTATCATTAGTTAGTTAATGTGGTGTTTTGTCAGTCCTGTAATCCCTCTCTGTAATCTCTCTGTACCTATCACCTGTCTTGTTGCTTGGTTGAAGATGAAAGTGTGTGTGTGTGTGTGTGTGTGCCAGAAAGTCGACTACCCCAGTATGCCAACAAGTATGTGTGTATGTGTGTATGTGTTAGGAAGTTAAGTACCCCAGTATGCCAACAAGTATGTGTATGTGTGTGTATGTGTGTGTGTGTGTGTGTTAGAAAGCCGAGTACCCCAGTATGCCTGTGTATAAGTACTTACAAATCAGAAGGACAAAGATTGACAGGAGGAAACGACACCAGCAGATTTCCTTCATATTATGCCACTTCGTCCTTCCCTTTTATCAGTTCGTCCCTTACAACCCCTCTTGATACTTCGTCCTTTCCTTCTTTTCATTCGTCTCTTGTTAATTCGTCCTCCACTCTCTTGTTAATTCGTCCCAGCTGGCAAAATGAAGGGAAAAAACGAGTAGGAAGGATGTCAGTTTGTTATATATTTTTATGGTTAAGGAGAGATTTTTCTCTTGATGGTAATCAGGAAGGATACTGTGACTTCTAGCTATTCCAGAAAATAGACGCTCTCAATGATACTAATAGAGGATCTGTTGTTTCTTGGTATAGTTTGGAGGAATCAGAGACCATCCAATTCACCAACAAAATAATCTCACCTTAAGGCAACAGTGAGGGCAGAATTACCCCCTCTTGGCTCTGAATGGGAAAAAGAGGAAAGAAAATTAATATAACACTAGTCCCTATCCAAGTAATATTGATACACAAGACCCCTCAGCCGATAGAATAGGACTTCAGCCGATAGAATAGGACTTCAGCCGATAGCATAGGACTTCAGCCGATAGCATAAGACCTCAGCCGATAGAATAGGACCTCAGCTGATAGAATAGGACCTCAGCCGATAGAATAGGACCTCAGGCGATAGAATAGGACCTCAGCCGATAGAATAGGACCTCAGGCGATAGAACAGGACCTCAGCTGATAGAACAGAACCTCAGCCAGTACAACAAGACCTCAGCCGATAGAACAGGACCTCAGTCGAGAGTACAGGACCAAAGAGTATGGAAGGCTATGGGGAGAATGTAACATCGGGAACAGTGGCGCCGCCAGACTGTAAGTGCAGTATACTACATGTCAACACCAATGCTACTTATCTTGTTATCGCTTATGAAGATTGGAAAAATACTTTTCAATTTATATTTTACACATACATATATCAATATACCTGTAGCGCTTCCTTAGTAATTTCCAGATGTTTTTAGCTCCGGCCTAAGCCGAGAGCTCTAGGCTTTATCGTAATTATTGTTATTGTTTTTCTTCTTGGGGCGACCACTTCTTAAAAGGGGTTCAACCAATATTTGAGAGGTTCAACCGAGAGGGGGTTCAACCGAGGGGTTCACCCTCAATAAAAAGGGTTCATTTTCAAAATTTCAATATAACCATATGAATACGAAAATCCAGATAAAACATAATTAATATTTTTGAGACCTTTACATATGGATATTTTATTATTTCACTTGAATCATTAAGAGCCGGAGCTTTTGAAGGGTTTTCCTTCATGTTTTTGTTTTAAAAGTAGCCTAGAATTTAATTTGTCACTGACATTTGACACGCTCACGTCCCTACTGCTGTAATCCTGTGATACACCATATCCTGAGGAGTCCAATAATACTTTCCCAGTGCCTTTACATGACGTAAAAGGCTATTACAAAGTCCCAATTTATATAATTACTTTATTCTCTAACCCACCGTAATACTCACACACACACAAACACATCAAATCCACTGTCATTCAGATAGGCCTATGACAGTCTCATAAGTGACAATACATCAGAAGGTTGCAGTTTTTTCAACTTGATGTGACTAGACTTTCACTGATATTTTTAATGTGCGATGTAGGCAGATCCGGATAAATAGATTTGAATTAAGGACCCAACAGTTGCACACAGAACATTGTAAAAAGTGACCCTGCACTCTCTCCCCCAAGCCTGTGACAAGCCTGGAGTGAAGTTTGTCCATGTAGTACATTTCACATTTCCGGAATCACTTTTCTGTACACTGTCTCCATTTGAGTCAGCATTACACACAGACCTGTACTTGACACAATCAGTTCTCCTCCTTGTGAGTCACCAACATTTTTCTTCGAGAGGAAAACATGCACAAGGTTGTGTAGATCTAGAATGCTTTGAAGATTTTTCCTGCAATCTTCACAAACTTTTGCACGAATCTTAAGCACAATGTACTCTGTGACATAAGCTAAAATGTTGCTTTCCTCGATTGATATGTCTGCTAACTCCTCTTCCAAACTTGAAATCCCCATGTTCCTTAGGATTACCAAGAAAACATCAGTATCTTCTTGGCAGTTAGCACCTGCACTTGGAACCATAATGTTATCCATCATGACTTGGCGAAATGCACTCCTAAACTGACCTGCATCAGGATTGTCCCTGTGCCCATCTTTCTCCAAGCAATCCTGACTGAGTCTATTGGTTAGTAAGTAAGACAACTTGTAGTCTGAATGTAGCTCATCCCACAACTGTATCAGACCATTTATGTTCAGCTGCCAACCAAGGAAACAAGTCAGTTTACGAGGACCCAATGATTTAGTATTAGCGAACCATGTCAAGCAGCCAGATAAAATTCCTTGTGACCTGAATTTACTGTACACTAAATGCATGTCTCATTTTAGCAGCACTGGTACGAGATCCACTATTAATTAAAACAGTTGAATAATTGGTCCATCTTTTCAACAAAGTCTGCAGTGTACTGTGTTTCTGCTGGTAAAACATTAAAAGTGCATAGAGTCCACATCGCAGTACAAAACTGTGTACCGACCATGCTGTTTACCACGCCAGTGACGCCGCAACTCGAGTTTTTCGCTTGGGGCGCCACCGTAGCTAAAATAACACGGGAGCGAGCGGAGTGTCCCCTCATTACATACTCTTTGATAGGACCTCAGCCGATAAAACAGGACCTCAGCTGATAAAACAGGACCTCAGCCGATAAAACAGGACCTCAGCCGATAAAACAGGACCTCAGCTGATAAAACAGGACCTCACCTGATAAAACAGGACCTCAGCCGATAAAACAGGACCTCAGCCGATAAAACAGGACCTCAGCTGATAAAACAGGACCTCAGCCGATAAAACAGGACCTCAGCCGATAAAACAGGACCTCAGCCGATAAAACAGGACCTCACCTGATAAAACAGGACCTCAGCCGATAAAACAGGACCTCAGCCGATAAAATAGGACCTCACCTGATTGAATAGAATCTCAGCCGATAGACAATTATCGATAACAAAGACCTACAGTACATCCGTTTCTTATATCCGATCGCTCTTGATAATTTTGTTGTTCTATTTGGCTTCCTGTCATCCACTTCCTGCCTGAATTATATTTATGCTTTCACGTTATGTAATTCCTGGTATGTATCTACACTTGTGGTCAAAAGTTATCACGCACATATGGAAGTTGGTCTCTCTTAACTAAGTCATTTTTGTCTTCTATTCTTGTCTAAATACAGTTGTGATCAAAAGTTCCCAGACATATTAGAAAAGGGCTGTGCTAAGTTGGTCATTTTAACCTTCTGTTCTCGTCTAAATACAGTTGTAGTCAAATGCTTCACTAAACATAGAGAAGTACTTAATGCAAACATATATTTAATAGGCTACTTCATCTTCAAAACAGATAAGATGGACTGATTCTTTGGCTTCATCCATTTGCATTTAACTCTTTTTCATTCAGTTAGTCACTATGGCCTATCTATATTCTCCTGCAGGAATTGAAAGCATTTTATAATAGCGTTTAGAGTACTTAAAGGTTTTAAAACGGCTTAATTGATATTGCTGACTCATGGCTTTAGAAGGCTTCATATCGAGACCAAAGGGGATTTTAAAGAATTATTTTGAGTTCATATCGAGCACAGGAGGCTTCACACTGCTTCATAAAGGGGATCAAAGGCTTTATAATGGCTTCGTATTGACTCCAAGTGGCTTTAAACTGTTTTTTGTTGAGTCCGTGAGACTTACAATAGTATTGCCAAGTGATAGATACTATTATACTCACAAAACCTCACCAGCAGCGCCAGCAACAGGAGAAAAATTCGTTACCTGTGTGAGTGTGTGTCTTGGTGGAGCAGGAGTGAGGGAGTGAGTGCGTGAGAGCCCTTACCCTCCCTCCCTCAGTGACTCTTCACTCCACTTCCCCTCAGTGACTCTTCACTCCACTTCCCCACCATCACTCCTCTCCATGGAACTAGTATAGTGATGCATTTTTATGCAGGATAACAGTTTACAACACGAAGTACTGCTGGGAATGCTGTAAAGAGTAGAACCACCATGAATAATTGGTGTTGTTTACAATATTTAGCAATATAGATAGATAGATATGAGGAATAGAAAAACAGTGGTCACCATTAATATCATGGACTCCCGAACTATACCACCGTAGCAATAAAGTTTGTCATTCACGCAAAACAGTTTAACAAAGGTTAGATAACAACAAAGCTACAAAATATGTCGACATATACCCATATCAAAGACAATAGAATCCATTATATCCACAATTGTTAAATATATTTGATCAATCCAATATAAAGGTATAAACATAATTGTACTATGTAAAGTAGCCAGATTCATGTTTTGCTATTACGTTCCATTCTTTATAAGTGTTAAAGTAATGGTATTTGTTGTTGTCACATTTGTAGTATTGACGTTTCCTTTCTGCTGCATTGTCCTTAGGAGAAAAGTTTGTCAGACTATTTTGATCTCTGTCTAACTTTCTGCTATACTGATATACTAGTTTATGCATTTGTTATAAAAAAAATCCAATTGTTTCAGAGCTTTGAGCTTTGTCGAACACCACCGATTAACTGTTTGACTATAACACTAAACACTTTTTTTATATATATGTTCTGGCACTGGACATAGGCTTCATCAAGCCCGTTACCGTGGCCCAGGCTAACTGCTACTCACACACACACGTCACTACTTCCGAACTGGTACCCAGCCACAGAGAGAGGGAAGTGAGGGTAATTCCCAAATACTGCAGCTGTTATGGTACCAGTGATGGTATTTTACGACGTTCGGTGGCCTTATAGTTAGTGCCTCAAACTCAAATCGGAAGAGTAAATATTCTCAGGCCCTCACCTGAGAGGATCGATCTCCCGACCTCTAGGTTACGAGTCCGGGACACTAACCACTCGGCTACCTCCCCTAGCGTATAGGGGGTGCTGATGGTGTAATGGTTAGCACACTCGCCTAGCACGCGAGAGGTCCCGGGTTCGATTCCCGGGTCAGTGGAATTGTTGGACACCTAGCAGTAAGTAGGTAACCAGCTGTAAAAACAAGGATAGCAACCTTGTATGCTGTGGGAAGATATGTTGATGTAACAAGACTGACTGCCTTAATGACTAACACGAGTTGATAGGCATAAAGCCCTAAAATACTTCTTCTTCTTCTTCTTCCTAGCTTATGTTTGAGAGTTAAGAAAACAATTGAAGCAGTTGTATATTTTAACTTACAATGTCTCAAAATTGGTGTTTGTATCCCTTAGTTACGTAGTATGTACAAAATAATACAAGTAAGATAAGTTTTTTTTTTAATAAAATAGATTTACAGTTTCAATAAACGTTATCAATAGAAACACTATGTGGTTGACGTGAGCTGTCATCTTGGTCACCGCTATATTGAAGGCGCCGAAAATGACAGTTCGGCGGCTTCACTTTACATTTCTCATGAGTCCGTCATGCAAGGTGAAGTGAGGGACGGGTTGTTGGTTATTCCCCTAGACTGGTCCACGAAGCCAGACCCAGACCGGGGCCATCGGTTTCGCTGCAATGTTTCCATTCTCCTTCCTTTCCTGCCCCCTTCCCTCTCTTCCTTCCTATCTCTGTGTCCCTTCCTGCCTCCCTCCCTCCCTCCCTCCCTTCCTACTTCCCTCCCCCCTTACCTCCATCTAACGTGTTCTCCCTCCATTCCCTTCCCTCTCTCCTAATTATCACCTTCCTTCCACCCTGCATTAATTATCCCCGTAGCGTGACAAGGCCGAGTCGAGTCGATACACCAGTCACGTGTACTGTACAAAGTCAATAATATCTCAGGAAACCATATAAATATATAATTCAGGATAATGGAGGACAGCACTAGGCCTGGAAGACCCTGTAAGACGACGAGGGAATGTATGTGTGTGTGTGTGTGTGTGTGTGTGTGTGTGTGAGACTGTTGTTTTGTCTCCAACGAAGCAGCGTATGTACAGTCGCGGCAAATAGTCCTAGACCAGCCAGTGATGGATAGTGTTACATGATTATATTCCAGTTAGCTTTCCAGGTTAGCTATAAAGACTTATATGCAATGTACAGTCGCGAGCTGATGGGATGGAAAAGTGAGGGAGACCGAGAGAGGATGAGATGGGGGAAGGTTGTAGAGGGGCTGATATAGAACTATCGCACCATCCACTGAAAGTTTCATTCGAAGTATTCATATTGGTGAGAGGGAGAGACGGGAAATAGGAATGCCGGTGGTTGGGGCTGACTGTATGAGGGACGTTAGTGAAGATATGGCAGGATGATATTAGTTAGTTGTGTATACGAGTTAGACGGACATAGGAATATGTAATAACTGATTAATGAGTTGGATAATATAACTGATATTATTTCGCCACACTAAACTCACCATTGAGAACTGTGTGAGTGTTAGCTTAAAAGTTTAAAGTAATAAAAACACTGTTATCCATCGCAACTTAACATTAACCAATAATTACATAACCAAATTATTAAGTAAAAATTTACCGAAAATCCAGTTTCTATTAAACCTGGGTTGCTAGATTGCAACATTAATAATTAAGTCTCGTGGGTGAAAACTAGACGTATATATATATATATATATATATATATATATATATATATATATATATATATATATATATATATATATATATATATATATATATATATATATATATATATATATATATATATATATATATATGCCACATCTACTTCACAATTATAAACACTAAGAATAATGTAAGACAAATATGTAATGTTTTATAGAAATGGATCTGAAATTTTTATTTCTGTATATTGTATTTTACTTTAATGTTGTCACTATTACGAGTTTTATTATATAAATATTGTGGAATACAAGGTGCAGTAATATCATCATAAAGTAAGTATTAAAAGAAATAGCAAGATACTGATGGTAGTCTTCTATTGAATTATTCCTTTGTATTAATGTGTGCATATAGATACTCGTCTTTATAAATTTGTAAGGCTTGCTTCAACAGCAAACTAGAAAAAAAAAAACAGCATTGAGTAACACTCTGCAATCAACAACAATATAATAATTTAATGTTATAAGTTAATTGAAAGTAGACATTATTTTCAAGGATAAATATACAAAGTATTTAAAAAAAAAATTAGGACGCATAATAACTTTTTGAGTTTCACTAACTTTGCCATGAAGGCTGCCACCTCAAAGGTTGTCACCACTGATTATCATATGTTTCACAAATAGTAACTAGCTTTATCCTACTATGTCTACGTGTTAATGATTTCCATGTTATGGGCAGAAATTTACTTGTAATCTAATAATACACTATATGTAACGTAGAAGAAGCTATTTTTACCCCGCACACACGTACGAACGAATATACTAGCACACACACACACATACATACAGAAACACTCACACACACACATACATACATACGCACACACACATATACCAACATACATACATACATACATACACATGCACACACACACACACATACATACATACACATATACTAACATACTTACATACATACACAGTTACACATAATCAAAGCATTTGTGTATACCGTTATATCGAAGTGTGTGTGTGTGTGTGTGTAGCTCCCTGACGTCACGTATTAACTTAGTGCTGCACATACACACATATAGACACAGATATTCAGACACACACAGACACACACACACACAACATAACCCCACCCACAGTTACAGTTGGGCCTCACCACCTTAAGTTGAATCCACCAAACTCTTAGGAATCACTGTTGACAACAAGCTGAACTGGAAAAAACATGTAGCCATCAGGTCAGCTACATACAGACTGTACATGTTAAGGAGGCTGAGAACCCTGGGGACGCCAGAGAGTGAGCTGAAGAGGATATATAATTATGAAATATTTATCCTCCCACAGCTCACCTATATGCCTCCCCCGCCTGGGCCTCCTCCCTTAACCTAAAGGCCGGTTCACACTGGCAAAATCACGGAAACTGTTGTCCCCGATTGCGGGGAACAAGGAGCCGATTTCTGCGTATTTTTTCCAGAAAAGGTTCACACTGACTGAGCTCACACTCCCCACAAAGGCGGTGGCGCGGCATGTTTACAAACACAGATGGACCGCCAAAAAAATAAGAGATGTGTTGCTCTCGATTGTTCATTGATGAGAGATATTCTATGAACCAGAAGTACCCATGATAATTAAAAAACATATTTAGAGAGTGTTGCACAAAGCAGGGGTGCATCATTGGATCCCAGCAAACAAGGAATTTTTGACTGACCATCATCGCGAGGGAAGGCTACGGTTTGTCGAACAATATGTTGACAAGCCAGAAGAGTTTTGGAAGAGAGTGATCTGCTGGACGGATGAGAAAACCTTCTCATCTTCGTGTCACGGAAGGCGCCACTGCTGGAGGAGAAATGATACTCGGTGAGTACAATTTTTGAGGTTGTCGTTTCTATTGTCTATTCAGTCATAAGCAACCATAAGAATATACTCGTATAAATAATTACAGCTGGGTGACAACCAGTATCGTTACAACTTCAACAACATTAATAAAACAGATACTGCTGTAAATCCATTCAGAATAAATTACTTTTGGTATAATTATAGGGTTGCGCAATTTTTTTGTTTTTATACAGTAATTGTTTGCTCTGTTAATTAAAATAATTGGGATGTAATATGCGAGGGAGGATTCAGGGATAATCATACAGTTTCAATATTAATTTTGGGAATTATTTTTTTATGTCAATTTATAATTTAGTAATGTTGTCATTATATAGTCAGTAACAAATAAAGGGTGTAATAAGACATCAATCGATGGCAACACCGCTCCTTAAAAATGCCAGCGACCACTCGCCCTTTGCTATCTTTATTTTTTTGTGACCTTGACCTTTGACTGATTTTACCCAAAAGTTAATCATTTTGTTTTATGATGAATATCTATCAATAGAAAAAAAATGAACATCATACGGCCAAAAATTTGGACGCTAGACCTAAAACAGACACACGAACAGATAAATAAATAAATAAATAAATAAATAAACAAATATCCAGCACCGAAAACAATACACCGCCCACCCTTCGGGGTGAGGCGGTGTAAATATAAAGAAGACTCCTCATTCTCCATCTGACTTGCGTGACCTTGGCTTTCTCTGGGATTCGGTAAGGATCACGGGAACCTCTTTTTTTTTGTTATGTGCTAACAACAGTGTCGGTTTGACCCAAAGGGAGTAACATAGCGCCGAGCTGCCCTTATTTCATTTTATCTCATTTATTTTATTTTCTCTGGTAATATTATTGGGTCAGGACGGTACTGCTCATTACACATCATCATCATCATCTTGCAACAGAGCAGACGTTAGACGTAGCCGAGTCAGTTATGGTGAGGCAAAGAGGAAGGTGGAGGGGGTTATCCAAACTCTCACAGTTTCCTATGCTGCAGCTATGACTGGCACCACTGCTCCTGCTAATGCAACAGATGTTAACGAGACTATCCAGGCAAAAGATAACGACATTAAAGAATTAAAGGATCAATTAAGCAAATTAATGCTTCAAGTAGAGAAATTGACAAGGATTGTTGAATCAACCCAGCAAATAAAGCACCACAAGGCTGATGATACTGTATCAGCTTCAACATCTCATGTTCTCGCTCAGGTGACTTCCATGAAGCCTACATCCGGGAGTGGTCCGGTTCGTCGCGAGACGAGCTGCTTGAGGACTGGCTCTGTGAAACGTGGAGAAGAACAGGAGATAGAGGCTACGAAACTTTCCTTAGGGAGGTCCCAGGGAAATGCAGGGGAGGAGGAGGGCCTTCCCTCCCACCACAAGAAAGTTCGTGCAGACGAACAAGGCCCCAATAAACCCCTTAAACGGCAATAATCTTAGCGCTAACCATAATCCAATGGAACTGTCGAAGTCTTAGAGCTAGATTAAATGAACTCAAACTTTTGGCCTGTTCTTACACTGCCGATATTATTGCCCTTCAGGAAACTCATCTGAACTACAGGTTAATTAGGAGGGACCGTATGGGAACGGGTGGAGGTGGAGTGGCAATCTACATCTGCCATAACCTCCCTTTCACTGGGGTGCCCTGTAATTTTCCTCTGGAAAGTGTCGCTTGCAGAGTAAAATTCGGTGGCACCTACCTTACTATCTGTTCTGTCTACTGTCCTCCTGATACAGTAACGTATGATGATGTTTTTGATCTGCAGGACAGTCTGCCCTGTAGAATATTAATTTTAGGAGATTTTAACGCACATCATACGTTATGGGGTTCCCTGCGGGATGACAGGAAGGGGGAACAGATGGCTAGGCTAATCAGTAATTCCAATTTGGTTGTTCTGAACGACGGTAGTCCGACGAGAGTTGATGATAATACCGGTAATTTTAGCGTCCTTGACCTATCTCTGGTCTCCCCATCAATTGCCACTTCTTGCCAGTGGCTACCTATTGATGACTCATTGGGAAGTGACCATTTTCCTATTTTGATTAAATATAACAGCGACACTGTTAAAGAGCCTTCAGCACCTAAATTTAACGTAAAAAAAGCAGACTGGGTGTCCTTCACAAAGAGTCTCAATATTGAAATTGTTGGGGAAACCATTGATGATAAAGTAAATAACATTAAAGATAGTATTCTCAAAGCCGCAACGGCAACAATTCCTAAGACTTCGATAGATAGCGCAAAGCATAGAGTTCCTTGGTGGACGCCAGATTGCCGCATAGCACTGTGTGAGAGAAATAGGGCCTACAGGCTTTTCAAAACTCACATCAGTGATGAGAATTTTCGCAGGTATAAACTTGCGAGAGCTAGGGCTCGTCGAACCATCAAACAAGCCAAACGAGACTCCTGGCGAAGCTTTGTCTCTACTATAAACTCTGAAACATCTATCTCAAAAGTCTGGTCCACTGTAAGAATATTAAATAAGAAAAATAATCTAATAAACTTACCAACATCTCTTTTAATAACATCAATTTTGACGAGCCTAGAGACATTGCTAACGCCCTCGCCAGGCAGTTCTCTTTTGCTAGCAGCTCTGACAATTACCATCCAGCTTTCTTGCCTCTCAAGGAAGCATCAGAGCTGCAGCCTATTAACTTTGCCACAGGAGATGAATTGGATTACAACTGTGATCTTACAATGCAAGAGCTTGTTCAAGCCCTAGGAGCCTGTAGTGGGACATCCCCAGGACCCGATGAGATTCGGTATGAGATGATAAAGCATCTTGATCATGATTCCATAATCAAGATGCTGCAAGTGTTTAATGAGATTTGGAGGGGTCATGCCTTTCCAAATTCATGGCACTTTGCACATATCATTCCCATACCGAAAGGAGGGGGGGACCCCAGATCGACTTCATCGTATCGCCCTATTGCTCTCACAAGTTGTTTATGCAAGGTCATGGAACGAATTGTTAATCGTAGGCTATTGCATTTTTTAAATTCCAGGAACTTGCTGGTTGACGAGCAGTGTGGCTTCCACAAAGGTCGCCAGACGCTCGATCAATTAGTAAGCCTGGAATCTCACATTCAAGAGGAATTTGCCAAAAAACAGTTTTTAGTTGCAGTATTTTTAAATATTGAAAAAGCCTACGACATGACGTGGCGACAAGGCCTCCTCAGGAAACTACATGCAATGGGATTACGCGGTAACCTTCCCTGGTTCGTCAAGAACTTCATTTCTGTCACAGACCTTATTTCTATATATGATCAATGACATTCTACCAGCTCCTCCTCGAAATCTTAAATACTCACTGTATGCTGATGACTGCGCAATATGGCATGCTGTTACGACTGGTACAGTTCTCACCCAATATAATTACCAGTAAATAACAAATAAATGAAAGAAAAAAAAATTATACAAATAAAAAGAAAAAAAAAAATAACAAAATAATAAGGGCAGCTCGGCGCTATGATACTCCCTGACCCTGTTGGTCAGAACAGCACTGTCATTAGCACAAAAAATAGAAAAAAAAAAAAAAGAGTTCCCGTGGTACTTACCAAAGCCTCAGAGGATGCTGATAATCATACACAGTATTGATGGAACAAGGAGGAGTCTTCTTGATTTATTTATTAATAACTGATGACAAGATTTAATATTGACTGTAAAGGGAATCTGGGTGCGATTGTATCACTTCCCCTCCCCATTATTCCAGGATCGTCTGAACAGGGTAGAGTTAGGGCCGCAAGGATGGAAACACTGATGAATGAGTGGCTTACTCATATAATATATTTACAATCCACAGGATATATTTGCACAGAAGTGGTAGAGGAGTAATAACCTCAGTATCCAATATAACACCAATACTCGAAGAGTAGCGACACCAGTAGTCACACCAGTAGAGTGGGAGAGAGGGGGAACCGTCTCATTCCAAGTCCAGAAGCTCTCTGCTCACTCACTTGTTGGATTTATGGCTATCAACCAGCGACATATAGTCAAAGGTCATTAAGCCAGTCTAATCCATTTTATTCTATCAATTTATATAAGGTCATAAAGTTTTGTCTCCCTCAGAAAACGTAGCAGTTTGTTTATAATATTCTTATCATCAGATAAAACATTTTCTATGGTAAATGCTTTATTTTTTAGTTGGAAATGTCTTTTAATTTTAATTCGTTTATTATTATATTTATTACAAAATATGAGCAAATGTGCTATTGACATAACTTGTGTGCATGATGGGCACATAGGAGGAAAACTTCTATTTATGTAGGCTTTTAGGTGGGTTGTCCATGTGGCATTTAGCCTGAGTCGTGCCAACACCACCTCGTCCCTGCGACTACGCCATGATGACGTAGCCCAGGGTTCAATCACTGCTTTAAACTTGTTATTGATGTCTAATCTGGTCCACTGCCTTTGCCACAGGAGATGAATTTTAGATTTTATGAGAGAGACAAAACACCTGAGATCCGTACGGACTATGCTAAGGTCCAGATCAACAGTTGACCCTGCTAATTTATCAGCTTGTTCATTACCATAGATACCATAATGTGATGGTACCCATATTAACTTGATCAATTTATTGGCACTAAATAGCTTACTAATGATATTACCCTGTATTTCATTGTTAGTTGTATTCAAAGATTTAATAGCTTTAAGTGAACTTAATGAATCAGTAAATATGACTATCCTATCGTGGGTCGTCGATAGGGCAAAATCCAAAGCTTTATCTATAGCAAATAATTCAGCAAGAAAAATAGATGTATGATTCGGCAGTCTGAATCTTAACTGACATTCATGCGACCATACACCCGCACCCACACATTCATCCGTCTTGGACCCGTCGGTAAACAGTTGGAAATAAGAAAGATGTTTGACAATTATCTCACGAAACCTCTGGTGTACCTCCACCTCCGGCACCTGGGATTTAACCCCTGGTAACCAGGATTCCACACAAATAAAAGGGGGTATTAACCAGGGTGCAATATTTACTATAACCAGGGAATCGATTGTTGATAAGTCTATACCGACACACTCTACGAGGTCGTGGAGTCTTGCTCTGAGGGACCTAACGCCAGTGCCCTCCGGGGCCGTGCGTCCCCTAGGCGGATAACTTGGCCCTTCCAGGGGCCTATCGCCATGGCCCCCCGGCTGCAGGCGCAAAAAGGCACCACCGGGAGGATGACTCGGCTCCCCGGGAATACAAACATCGGGCCTGGTGTCCCTTGGCCTAACGCCAGTGCCCCCTAGGGCGCAGGGGTTCCTGGACGGATGACTCGGTCCCTCTGCCAGGGGCCTAACGCCATGGCGCCCCGGGTGCGGTTGCCGCAGCAAGGCATTACCGGGAGGATGACTCGGCACCCTGGCTTTCTTAGCGAAATATGTTAACATTAGTTGGTCTCGTCTTAGACTGAGGGGAGGCACTTGTGACTCCACCTCTAGACGCTCGATTCGAGTGCAACGTAGGGCTCCAAGACACACACGCAAACACGCATTCTGCACAACATCCACATCTTTCAACACAGACTCAGATGCCGAACCATACACTATGGACCCATAATCTACTCTAGATCTGATCAGGGATTTATATAGCATTAACAAAGACTTCCTATCTGCTCCCCATTTTGTACCAGAAATGCATTTTAGTAAATTGAGTGCTTTTAAACATTTAGTTTTTAACTGACTGACATGGCAAGTCCATGTCAGTCGACTGTCAAAAATCAGTCCAAGAAATCTAGTTGAATTTTGAATAGGTAGGGGGTTTCCACCCATGGTCAACCGAACGTCTGGTTTTTTCCTATGAGTGAAAATAACCCCTACACTTTTTCTAATTGAAAACTTAAAACCCCACTGGAGGCCCCAATTATGGATCGAATCCAGTGCCGATTGAATTCGAGTTGCCGAAAACTGTGCACTATGGCTGGAGTGCCATATTGCACAGTCATCAGCATACAGTGAGTATTTAAGATTTCGAGGAGGAGCTGGTAGAATGTCATTTATCATACATAGAAATAAGGTCGGAGACAGAACACTTCCCTGTGGGACCCCGTTTGCCTGGACAAAAGTGTCCGAGAAAGTGACTGTATCCGAAAAAAGCTTGACAGAGAAAGTTCTGTCAGACATGAAATTCTTAACAAAAAAGGGCAATTACCGCGTAATCCCATTGCATGTAGTTTCCTGAGGAGGCCATGTCGCCAGGTCATGTCGTAGGCTTTTTCTATGTCTAAAAATACTGCAACTAAAAACTGTTTTTTGGCAAATGCCTCTTGAATGCGAGACTCCAGGCTTACTAATTGATCGAGCGTCTGGCGACCTTTGCGGAAGCCACACTGCTCGTCAACCAGCAAGTTCCTGGAATTTAAAAAATACAATAGCCTACGATTAACAATTCGTTCCATGACCTTGCATGAACAACTTGTGAGAGCAATAGGGCGATACGATGAAGTCGATCTGGGGTCCCCCCCTCCTTTCGGTATGGGAATGACATGTGCAAAGTGCCATGAATTTGGAAAGGCATGACCCCTCCAAATCTCATTAAACACTTGCAGCATCTTGATCATGGAATCATGATCAAGATGCTTTATCATCTCATACCGAATCTCATCGGGTCCTGGGGATGTCCCACTACAGGCTCCTAGGGCTTGAACAAGCTCTTGCATTGTAAGATCACAGTTGTAATCCAATTCATCTCCTGTGGCAAAGTTAATAGGCTGCAGCTCTGATGCTTCCTTGAGAGGCAAGAAAGCTGGATGGTAATTGTCAGAGCTGCTAGCAAAAGAGAACTGCCTGGCGAGGGCGTTAGCAATGTCTCTAGGCTCGTCAAAATTGATGTTATTAAAAGAGATGTTGGTAAGTTTATTAGATTATTTTTCTTATTTAATATTCTTACAGTGGACCAGACTTTTGAGATAGATGTTTCAGAGTTTATAGTAGAGACAAAGCTTCGCCAGGAGTCTCGTTTGGCTTGTTTGATGGTTCGACGAGCCCTAGCTCTCGCAAGTTTATACTTGCGAAAATTCTCATCACTGATGTGAGTTTTGAAAAGCCTGTAGGCCCTATTTCTCTCACACAGTGCTATGCGGCAATCTGGCGTCCACCAAGGAACTCTATGCTTTGCGCTATCTATCGAAGTCTTAGGAATTGTTGCCGTTGCGGCTTTGAGAATACTATCTTTAATGTTATTTACTTTATCATCAATGGTTTCCCCAACAATTTCAATATTGAGACTCTTTGTGAAGGACACCCAGTCTGCTTTTTTTACGTTAAATTTAGGTGCTGAAGGCTCTTTAACAGTGTCGCTGTTATATTTAATCAAAATAGGAAAATGGTCACTTCCCAATGAGTCATCAATAGGTAGCCACTGGCAAGAAGTGGCAATTGATGGGGAGACCAGAGATAGGTCAAGGACGCTAAAATTACCGGTATTATCATCAACTCTCGTCGGACTACCGTCGTTCAAAAGAATCAAACCGGAATTACTGATAAGCCTAGCCATCTGTTCCCCCTTCCTGTCATCCCGCAGGGAACCCCATTGCGTATGATGTGCATTAAAATCACCTACAATTAATTTTCTACAGGGCAGACTGTCTTGCAGATCAAAAACATCATCATAAGTTACTGTATCAGGAGGACAGTAGACAGAACAGACAGTCAGGTAGGTACCACCGAATTTCACTCTGCAGGCGACAGACTCCAGAGGGAAATTAGATGGCACCTCAGTGAAAGGGAGGGAACGGCGGATGTAGAGAGCTACCCCACCTCCCCCCCTCCCGTTTCGATCCTTCCTAATTAACTCGTAGTTCCGAAGCTGGATAACCTCGTCTTCAACCCGGTTATCCAGATGAGTTTCCTGAAGGGCAATAATATCGGCAGCGTAAGTACAGGCCAAAAGTTTAAGTTCATTTAATCTACTTCTAAGACTTCGACAGTTCCATTGTACTATGGTCAGCGCGAAGATTATCGTGGTTTACGGGGTTTTGGAGGGCCGTGTTCGTCCTGGCGAACCTTTTTGTGCTGTGAAGGAGTACCCTCCTCTTCCTCAGCACTTCCCGGGGACCTCCCACGGGATGGTTTGGAGATGATAGTCTCCATTGCCTGTGCCTCTCCACGAGTCACAGATCCAGACCTCGAGCAGCTCGACGCACGACGAGCTGTCTGAGTCCCAGATACATGCTTCGTGGGAGTCACCTGAGCGAGAACATGAGATTGAGCTTGTTTATTCTTTACGGTTTCATTTGCCTAGTGGGGTTTCTGTTTCTGTTGTTGGTTTGATTCAACAAGTTGTGCAACTAATTCTTTCAGTTCAACTACTGTAGTTTCCAAACTATTTACTTTATCTGTCAATGCTTGATTTTCTTTTTCTTTAGCCTTAAGAAGTTCCAAGAGGTCATTTACTGCAGGAGCATTAGATGAGCCAGCTACAGCTCCGGCATAGGATACGGTGGGAACCTGGGTAACCCCCTCCACCTTCCTCTTTGCCTCACCATAACTGACATCATGAGCCTTCATGTATGCCATTGTTTCGGTCTCCACAATCAGACTTCTGCAGATACCTGCACCTGCCTGGTGGGGGCCGCCACAATTGGCACACTTGAACACTGTCTCTGAACATTGATTCGTCTCGTGACTTCCGGCACATTTACCACAAATGAATTCTCCTGAATCTCTAGTGAAACACCTCAATGCTGTATGTCCGAATTTTTGGCACCTGAAACAACGCATGGGTTTCTGAATGTAAAGTCTAACATGAACAATTTCGTATCCAATCTTAACAGTGTCAGGTATCTGAGCAGCAGCAAAAGTCATGAAAACTAGGCCAAATTTCTCTCTCTTGTTCTCTCTCATCCTGGTCATACTTTGTACTTCCACTACGCCCTGGTCCTTCATTCCGTCAAGTATGTCTGCATCATCCAGGTCAGCCAAATCCCTATGGAATATGACGCCCTTACAAGTATTTGGCCCAACTGGAATGGTGGTTTTCACCTTGAAAGTATGAATCTGCGTCAGTTTAAGTAAATCCTTAACCTGGGAAGAGTTGAGCACTTTAACCAGGAGACTACCATCTCGCAATTTCTTAGCAAATTCCAGACTGCCACCCACCTGACCAACAAGGACCTTTTTGATGATAAATGGGTTAACAGTCTTCAGAGATTGAGAAGCATCAACACAACGTACATTAACATAACGAGCATTCAGGGAAGGAATATCTATATCTTGTAGTCTTGGTCTGTCAGCCGTAGGGGTTCCAATATTGTCTGCCTTAGTCTTAGGATGGTCATTGGTCGTCAGCCTCCCTCCTTGAGGAGGAGGAAGGCTAGTCGAGGGATCAGCCATTCGGGACATCGGACTAGGTCCGAGCCCTCTCCACACACCCTCTCCTAACTCCCTTAACTATTGTATCAACCCCCTAAAATAAGGACAATAATTTAGGGAAAATAAAAGTAACCTTACTCAACCCTCCCTAGTGGTAGCCTGGCGGCGTACTCCAGTACCAGCTAGGGGATCGGAGCTAGTGCGGAAGGAACTTTCCCACCACCGAACCTGCCTAATGCGAGGGGTGGTGTAGTCAGAACCCACCTCCCAAGCGAATACCGTTGCTCAGAAATATGAGACAACCGTAGGCCCAAGAGGTCGCGGAAAATATGGAAGAAAAAAAGAGTAGTTCGAGAAAAAGAGGTGCCCAAATGACACACCAGACTACTGGGCCCCACTACCACAGGGATTACCCCTGAAGCAGCGAGTGCTGCGGGTCTGGTGTAGGGAACAACTATCTACTAGCTAGCATGCACTACATGATGTCCTCAAGCAAAGACAAAACACAGAAGGTGCACAACAGCAGTGCAGCAAAACGCTGCAAATTACTTTACTATTTACTTTACAAAAGCAAAGAGACAACAGAGTATTGCTGGCAAGAGGCCTCGGAACCCAAGGTAGCTCAAACGGACAATACGTGGAAACTGTTGGCGCTATGCAGAGAACGAGGACGAGGTCTTGACTACACAGAGTCTGGACGCATAATGTGCTGCTGATGGGTGGAAGTGTGTTGCTTGTAGCCTCGGTTGAGAGTTCACGAAACCCCGAGAAGTCCGTGAACAGGGGTCGACACAGGATAGACCGGGTTGCTGACGTGGCCAACGAGTCTCGAGTTGGTCGAAGTCGAAGCTCCGAGAAGATGTACACCAGGGACGGGACCACACATAGGATGGGTAGTTAGCTGCAGGGGTGATTTCCCTCACATTGACTGACATAAAACAATGATTTCAAAATTAATGCTGTAGACTGAATAATTATCCCTGATTCCTCCCTTGTATATTACACCACACCTAATTTAAATACTAACAGAACAAACAATTATTTCTAATAAGACACAAAAAGAAATGTTTAAAGCTCCGGATATTTCTTACTTCCTTACTACTACCCATAGGGACTATCACTAACAGAAAAATACTAATACTAATACTAATGATGATACCCCGACTGAAGAAAGATGGAATAAATCTTAAACTTTGACTTCGAAAAATACCACACAACAATCACTCTGACTAGCGAGTACAGCCAACTAGATCTTCCACAAAGATGGCGGCCCTATGAAGTATATGGGGAAAGCAGTCAGACAATGATCTTCAAAAAATGTAATACACACATAATTCTTACCTCTCCCTCGTTGTTAGATATTACACACATTGCAGACACTTATTACTAACCTACTCATAGTAATTAAAGTTCCAAGATATCAATATACAGTATCTATAGTTAACAAAAGTGGAGATGTTACGACGCACCATTGAAGTAGGGGAAAAGCAATCAGACAATGTTTCCCTCTTTCCTCCTTGGTTTCCCATATCTTGGTTTCCTGCTCTCGCAACTTGTTACAATGGCTAATGTTTTCCCCCAATCATTTCCTACTCTTTCCAGGCACTTAAAGAAATTAATCCCCATACAAGCTTCTTTCATTCAAAAATAAATTAAATTCACCAACAAAGCTAAATAAGATTAATAATTATTAACAATTAGTACTTGTTAATTCTCCCTATATGATGCAAATTAATGGAACTATTGCATCACCCTTCTACAACATTCCTTATTGTCTTGACCTAAAGTTTAGAAAAATAAGGATTACAAAGATTGAATAGTTATGAAATTTAAGATGGGAAATATTCAACATTTAGTCCCTTCCACATAAATTATTCAACATCGCGTCACCTGATTAGAAGAACTTTTATTATGAATGGAATTAACACTCCATTCGAATTAACATCGATTTTTACAGAAATAATTCACAAATAATTACAATTCCCTTCAAAACTAAACATGTAATTATAAATTAACTTGACACACACTTCTTAACATACTTTCCCAATAATGATTACAACATAATCAATTAATTCACATATGGTAATATATGTATCCAAGGTATATGCCTTAAGTATATAAATTGCTTGGGAAGTGTAGTGCTTGGAGTTATTTGATTATTTTCAGCCATTTTTTCCCTCCTCACTCTATCTATCTCCTCTTTCCATAATATGATTTCTTAGTGGTTTACTTGTTGTGTTCATTTGTTCGAGCAAACCCCACCAAGCCCTTACACATATTACAAGATATAATACTTCTACCGGTAATGCTTTACAGACGTGATATCATGACATAATATTATAAACTTCCCTATTTGCACCTTTCTCTCAGTATATTTAGTAATGTAATATGAATACCTAATATTCAATCGCTTGGTGTCGTGGGATGATTTAACATATATTATTCTACAATATTTTTTTTTATAATGCTTCAAATCTGATATCAGTTAATTTTAACCTGTCAACTGTAATAACTGCATTGGATATGGAAACATTATCTTGCCTTAGTATTTATAACAGAGACACATATACCGAAATATTGATGGATTATAGTAAAATAACTAATTGACAACTCCATCCATTCATTCATCTTACTACTAACCATAAATGAGGCAGCCCGTCTCTCTGGCCAGGTGTACCAACTGCCTGGCCTCTGTTCCTCAACACCACTGTCCCAGGTTCATCTGTGGGCAACTGTACCTCCAGCCGCTCAACCCGTTGACGTCACAGCGCACGTGATTTCACACCTTTTCTAACATATACGTAGACCTCTTACTTGATCTTAGATATATATACCCTCTCCCATTCTCTCTGCTAATCTTTGCAAAAAAAAAAATGGCATTTTAATAAAAGGAGTTACTAAAGTAAAAATGGAGTGTTACATTATTACTTCCTCCCCATCTCTGCCAAGTTTCAGCATCACAGTTTTTATAACAATAACTTGATGAACTTCACCAAATACATAATAACCGTTTAAATAAGAAAAAAAAGAAGTGAAATACCAATAAATAACAGCCTAGTGTATGGCAACACCGAGTACAACAGCCACCATTGCCTACCACCTCCCCTTATGCACATATTTTTAATTTCAACATAACTGCCAAACAACATCTCAGAAGGCATATGTTTATAGAGTATTTTTATCTTAGAAATACATCTACTTTCATTTGACAAAGGGGGAAAGAAAAGTCGAGGGACACCATATATATATATATATATATATATATATATATATATATATATATATATATATATATATATATATATATATATATATATATATATATATATACCTCAACCTCGGGACTGTAGGTTGTCAGTTGCCTGTGACTCTTGCGAGGCCAAGATATTATTGAGTGTTGCACCAGACGAGACAGTGGAGCTTCATGGTGATGCTGGTACCATAGCTTCTCTTTATACATGTTACTAAAATTAGTATATCACCTGAATTTATCTTCTTAACACTATATAATGGCCTTTTGTTATAAAAATACATTATATTCAATTATTACAAATACAGTTACATATATACTACACAGGAGATGATGTAAAAACTTATATAAGTTAATTATTATATTATATATGGTTATACATATACATGATATACGATGAAAATAACGTATGCAATGTATGTTTAATGATAATATAAATTATAGTTATGGCAGGTTACTAATATTTGCATCACCCCTGTTTTCTTACTACAGTAGAAAGGGAGTCATTGGTTTGTGTTAAAAGGTCCGTCTACACGAGCAGGGCTGATCAGCGGGCATGTCAGTCACCGGGCAAACCAGTGAAAGGTTCGAACCCGTGTTAAACGAAATCACCAATCTGTGCCCAGTGGATTGAGGCACTACAAAGCTGCTAGTTGCAAGTTAACATGGGGAACTGAACTATATTCATCATTCACGGACATGACTGGTAGAATTTGCCCGTTGGCCAATATTTTCGTGAAGTCTGGCGGGCTGCGTACCATCACCTCTTACTGCTTGGCCAAAATTTTGGAGGTGGAAGGAGAATAACGCTTGGGTTATAACGATAAAACCAACCATGGGATAATCTTTGAAATAGTTTAATTCTCTTTCCCACCTCATTTTACCTAACATTTACCAAGCCTAACTAATTCAAGCGTTGGCACATACCCGTATAAGTTCACGAATATGCCCGCCGGACATCCCTGCTTGTGTAGACACGCCTTTAGCTATTGTATTTTAATTTTCCAACGTCCCCAAATGTTTTATGTCATCTGAGCTGGTAACACTGTGTGGTGAAGGTGTCATTGTAGGTGAAAGATTGTATCATGTTCTTCTACTATGTTCCACACCTACTCTGATTCTTCCCCAAATAAATGTTAGCAGCTCAAATGTCATAAACATCTAAGTACGTGGTCGTGAATTTACGAGTTCGGGTGTACAGTCTGCGGCAAAAGTTGACAGTCTGCGGCAAAAGTTGTGTCGCCTCACTCAGCACGTCTTCAAAAGTAACAAAGGATAATTAATCATCGAAGAAACATATTAACCATACAGAAATACAATATCCACCGGGTTAATTAACATACATCTCAATTGTTTTTTAAGTTTACGATCCCGTGAAGCTTATATTTCCATATTTACTTCATGACTTGGCAGATATGGCGACAAGACATTTGCTGCCGACTGTACAGTACACTGTCTACATGAATGAACTCTACAGAACTCAACAGGGTTAGTAGTTACTGTAGTTACAGAATTAAAGAAGGCCAATGATGAAATGACAAAATGTAGTCTTAATTAGGGTGGATTCCACAGTTGTTGGTTGTGGTGGTTTGTAAGCACGCAAACGAAAGAATATTAGCCGTGTAAATGCCTTATGGTTGAATTATTTAATGAATTAGGTGAATAAACTATGCTGTGATCATCATTATCTAACCATTTAAATAGATTATGTGAATACGGATACTCGGCTTTTGGAAAATAATGAAGCCTTGCAAGTGTGGTTGTTTAGGACACTTACAAACAAATACCACTGAGGAATGGACACTTAATAATGTAAGTCAGATATACTGCATATACATTACAGTATATGAAAACAAAGCCTGATAACAAATCAAGAATATTTTTTGATTAACACTATACATTGATAAATAAATAAATATTTGACATAACTAGATTTGTATCTTTATAGGGAAGATTGATCGATATTAAGCGCCGCAACAGCGAGGTCATATAGCGCCAGAGAAAGGTGTGGCAGCAAGCAGGAAGGAAATAAAAATGAAAAGTGAGACAGTTGAAAGACTGAAAGGGAGTGACTGAGGCCGAAGGTGCGCCAAAACCTTAAAAGTATTGTTCACATCACTACAGGCTTTACAGGGACGAGTACTGGTTGTATTTGATATAGTAGTACATTAGATATATTATTTTCTTATATACATTATTACAGTGTAAAGGTAATTTTTTTATTAAGGGGGTGCGGGAGTAGGGGATAGGCTTGGGGGGGTTAGGGGGGTGCTGGAGTACGAGGCAGGCTACGGCGGGTTTTTTCGGGGGTGCAGAAGTAGGGGACAGGCTTGGGGGGGGGGGGGGTTCGGGGGGTGCGAGTATAGGAGACAGCCACTTACCCATCCAAAGCCTGTCCCCATATTTCTGCAACCCCCCCCCCCCCAAGCCTGTCCTCTACTCCCACATCCCCTTAAGGTATTTTGTATAATTATGGATTATTTTAGTGGATGCCATTGTCAAAGATACAACTTAGGTACAACTTTCCTGAGTGCTGCCAAAATAAAGATAATTTTTGTATGAACTGTGTTATTATTTTAATGGATACCACTGTGATACAACTTTTCTGGGTGCTGCCATAATAGCCATCCAATGTTTACGTTGTTCATTACCACGTACTCCACATCCTAGGGCCAGTTTACCCAGGTATCTATCCTGTTTCTTGTTTTGGTTCTGGTCGTGACTGGGAGATACACTCAGGTCTCCAGATGCCACCACCAGGGGTTTTGTCGGTGCCGTCTGTTCATATTCAATTTCACCTCCGGTTTGTTGAGAAGCGTCTGAGGGTGTGGCCGTAATGGGGTCGAGTGGAGGTCGTGTACAAACCACCAACAAAAATGTCATGTTCTCCACCTAAAAATAAAATAAAAAAATAAATTAACTACAGCTTTGTCCAGAAAAAAAATAATAATAATAACAGCTTTCTTTGTCCATGACTTTAGTGAGGAATAATTGATTGGTATTAGGCGCCGCAACAGCGAGGTCATGTAGCGCCAGAAAAAGGTTATAGAGAGGTGAGACAGCATGACTGTAGGAGGAAAATGAGTCCGTATAGAATTGAACAATTTTTTTATTTTATATTATTAATAAAAATATTACAGTTTGTAAGCACGCAAACGAAAGAATCACATAACAATGTAAATGACTTATGGGTGAATTATTTAACGAATGTCGTGGGTAACTTATGCATTGATCATCATCATTAATATTATTATTATTATTATTATTATTATTATTATTATTATTATTATTATTAAATAACTTATGGGTGAATTATTTAATGAATTTGGTGAGTAAACTATACAGTAATCATCATTATCTAACTGTTTGATAGATTTTGTGAATGAGGATACTCAGCTTTTGGAAAATAATGAAGTCTTACAAGTGTGGTTGGTTAGGAAGCTAGCAAACGAATACGACTATGGAATCACCCCTAAAATAATGAAGCCTTAGAAGTGTGGTTGGCTGGGAAGCTAACAAACGAATACGACTATGGAATCGACCCTAAGTAACAAAATTATTACTCCGATACATTATCTCTGGCATTTCTTCATATACGGGAAGGAAAAGGTAAAAATAATAATAATGATAATAATAATAATAATGCACTGAAAGATATCCATTGAAATTAGTTCGTTGGTGAATTGGACTGTTCGAAACTTCAACCAAAGCTGAATACGTATTTGTGCTCGTGACTAGACAGTAAATATTTTGATACTGAGAATATCTGAACTCAGTGAGGACACTGAATGGAGGAGTTTGTAAATAAGGTGTATGGAAGTGAAGTTGTGGCACCTGGTGTGAGAGGCAGACTCCCAGTTAGATGGCAAAACAGAGTGGAAGAGTATGTAAAGAAGAGAAGCGTGAGGGAGAGAGTAGGGCTTGACCAAGTAAGGAGGGAGTGTAGAAACAGGGCGAACTGGAGGCACTTATGCCGTGGCCACCCCTTGGGGGAAGTTCCAGGAGGGAACGAGACGTCAGAGCTATAGATAGATAAATCGATAAATCAAATGGACTGCTGCAAATTTGTGTCTACTGTAAAATAGAAGTAATTGTATAAGTAGAGTTTCCTATACTAACCTGTGATTGTGCCAGGTCAAATATGAGTGTTTCATTCCATATTGGTGCTGTTGTATTGGACCTCCAGGTGGTCTTTTTCTTCTTTACTACTCGCCCTGAACCACTAATGAGCAATACTCGTACATATGGACCTGTGGGTTAAAATATGCTGTGTGATATCCAACAGAGGGGATAAGATACTAGGTTTAATATAACGTGTATTAAGTGGGTATATAGCACATTGTTTTGGGTGGTATAATATTATCTAGGGCAAATTATTTCTCCTCCAATCTATTCCAGGCAATAGGAAGGATACCATTATTTGTTTTCCTCATCTGGGTCTGTTTCCTGGCATACTCCAATATTTCAAAGGTATACTATCCCCTTAATAGTATGGTGTGGGTTATAAATTACAATGTGGTATCCAACAAAGGGAATAAGGTATTAGATTAATATAACGTGTAATAGATTACAAAATGTCATATGGTATCCAACAGTGTGAAAGGTATTGTAAATAAACCTTTGGGGGAGGGAGGGGATATAATACATTAGACCAGGGCCTGTATTCCCTAAACATCATATTAAGAGTTTGGACTTGTTTGTATGTTTGCACACACACACACACACACACACACACACACACACACACACACACACACACACACACACACATATATATTATATACAAAAGGGTCAGTACTCACTAAAGTGTTTAATATTGGTGCAAACGTTGTCGTATTTAAGATTTTGAGCCTTGATGATGGAGACGGAGAGGCGCTGGGCCGTGGGAAGATAACTTAGTCCAAACAGAACCTCACCCAACTCCTGTAGTGAGAGAGAGAGTGTGAAAATTTTAAGGAGAGAGAAAACTTTATGGGGAGGGAGAGAGAAAGAGAGAGTGACAATTTAATGGAGAGAGAATGACAATTTTTGAGAGAGAGAGAGAGAGAGAGAGAGAGAGAGAGAGAGAGAGAGAGAGAGAGAGAGAGAGAGAGGTTGTTTGGTTTACCAGCAGCGCCCCTATAACTAATAGGGGGGGGGGGGGGTTGCTGGAGCGAGCCTTTGCCTTAGGCGGCTCGCAGTGTGGCTGCTCGAAGACACCTATTACCTCCATCAATGTAGTTATTGGTGTTTTATATATAAGGTGATATGCTGTGACTAATGCCTCAGGAGCAGTATGATGAGGTAGGTCATGGTGACCCTGTCTTATACTAACAGTGACATGACAGTCAAGTATGTAGTGAACAGTTCACAGTTGTCACATCACAGTACCTACAACTCTCTTCAGAGTCAGGATTGAGTATCTGCCCTTTACACTTATACCCCAAGCGTAGTCTATGGAGGTGTGTTCGTATTTGTGTTGGTATGGTCCTGGGGACAGTCAGTGGTTGATACTGGGTGGTGTTTGTATACCATGTGGCTGATGGACTTGCTGCTGAAGTACATTCTTTATGTCTCTGTTGTGACAAGAGGTGGCCATTTCTTTTGCAGATCTGCTTGATTTGTGCCAGACTTGGGCTGATGTGGAAATCAACATTCCGTTTTTTTGCAGCATCTTTGGCAGCTGTGTCAGCCTGTTCATTTCCCTGAATTCCAACATGACTGGGGATCCAGTTGAGAATGATGTTCTTATTTTGTCTCTGAAGTTCCTGTGCAAGAGAGAGAATTTAGGTTATAAGGTGAACGTTGTCATTTGGTTGGCTGTGAGCGAGTGTTTGAATGGCAGATATAGAGTCTGTGTGTATGATGAACTGAGTGTGAGGGTTTCTTAGAGCATGATTTAGTGCTTCTGCAATAGCAATTAGTTCTGTCTGAAGGGTTGAGGACCCCCCAGAAAGTCTCCGTTGCTTAGAGAAATTGTTGCACACAAAGGCAGCCTCTGCAGTGTTGTTGGCACAGTCTACAGAACCATCGGTGTAGTATGTGAGTGCCCCAGAAGGTGTGATGCTGTCAATACACCGTCGGGCATCTTGCTGCAAAAGAGAAGGACATTGTGCCTTAGGTTCTGTGGGCAAGGAAGTATGAAACTGAATAGGTGGTGTAGCCCAAGGTGCTGAAATGGTGTAGTTAGGATGTGATGCATCCTCACCTTTATCAATGAGGATTTGCTTGATCTTTAAGAGGGTCAGAGCTTTTGCAGCAAGATGCGTCCAGGTATAACGTGAAAGCATCACAGAATTGCGCAGACGTGTGGCAACAACTTTTCTAACAGGGATAGATGACATGGAGCTATGTACCATCTTGGCAATTGTGCAGGAGGTAAGCTGCTGTATGCGAACTTCCAATGGTGGGATGCTTGCTTCGAGCTGTAAGTTGTCGAGTCTAGTCCATTTAGGTGCTCCCTGGATCACCCACTCAATGTCAGTGCCAAAGATTTTGAGTTTCTCATCAGGTGGATGTCTTCCAAAGGTCATTGCTTTGGTTTTGAGGAGATTAACCTTAAGCCCCAGTTGCTCACACCTCTCATGAAGGAGTTCTAGTGAGACTTGTGTCTTTGTTTGCTGGTGTTGGCCTGTTGCGATGAGGACGAGATCATCAGCATAAGTTGAATGCCCTCTTATTAAGGGATGGTAATAAACTCTTCCATGAGGATATTAAATAGGAGGGGACTAAGGATGCTTCACTGGGGTGTACCATTCTCGTGGGCTTATAGTGCAGAGACACTCCCTTGGAACCTAACACCAGCACTTCTCTCAGAGAGAGAGAGAGAGAATGTTTTTGGTCTACACCCCTCACAAAGAGAATATATTATTATTATTATTATTATTATTATTATTCTCTGTCACCTCACGAAGAGAATATATTATTATTATTAGAAAGAGAATATATTATTATTATTATTATTACCAATTTAGGTGGTACCAGGAAGTAATTGAGTGTTGTGCGTTGAGTCAGTGTTGCCAAGTTCTTAATGTCTCGTAAGGGCTGGGTAACCTCCCCTACAGTGGTTGGACTCGCCCACTTGTCCGAATTCATCGCTACCAACCTCAGCACGAGTTCCTAAAAAAAATAAAATAATAATAAATGATAATAATAATAATAATAATAATAATAATAATAATAATAATAATAATAATAATAATAATAATAATTATAATAATAATAATAATAATAATAATAATAATAATAATAATAATAATAAAGTTAAATAAATAAATAATAAATAAAAAAAACATTAGTTGTATTATTATTATTATTATTATTATTAATATTATTATTATTATTATTATTATTATTATATATTGTCTGTATTTTGTGTTTTATATTCTGTATGTGGTTAAGGTGGTAATTATTTTTTAAGACAGAACCAGAAGAGCAAAAATAATGGTGTTCTGTTGCTAGGAATAGTTTGGAGAATTCAGTTGCTCCAGATTATTTTACCAACACTTAAGGATAATAATTGGAGACTTATGATTCCTCCTGACTAACTAACCAGGGGTCGATGCCACAGTGGTTGGTAGTCCATGGTTAGTAAGCACTCAAACGAAAGGATCTTAGCCGTGTAAATGACGTATGGGTGAATTATTTCATGAATTTGGGGAGTAAACTATGTAGTGATTATTCTTATTATTATTATTATTATTATTATTATTATTATTATTATTATTATGGGTAAATTATTTCATGAATTTGGTGAATAAACTATGCAAGGATCATCTAACTGTTGGATAGAGTTTGTGAAAATAATGTGGAAAGCCTGACAAGTGTAGTTGGTTGGGAAGCTAACAAACAAATGCCACTGTGGAATGGAACCCAAGCCTTCACAGCAGAGTATAAGAGAGGAGTTTCGGAGTTTCGGAGTTTGGATAAGAATAGGAAAGGAAATGAAGGAAAGGTCAGAGAGATAAAGAGTGACTGAGTGACAATTGTATGGTGAGAGAGAGAGAGAGAGAGAGAGAGAGAGAGAGAGAGAGAGAGAGAGAATGTGACAATTTTATGTAGAGAGAGACAATTTTATGTAGAGAGAGAGAGAGAGGGGGGGGGGAGAGTGATAATTTTAGAGAGAGAGATATATAACACTAATTGGAGACAGACCGGAAATACCAGATAAAAGAATGTACTGTGTGTGTGAAATGGACACACACACACACACACACACACTATCATTTTTACTCTCATATCCCCCGTTTTCTCACTATGTTTACACATACACACTCACACACAATGTCATTTACACTCATATTTTCCCTATCTTCACCGGGACACACACGCACACACACACACACACACGCACACACACACACACACACACATCATGGTTATTTGATTTGTATGACCCACAGAGAGAGAGAGAGAGAGAGAGAGAGAGAGAGAGAGAGAGAGAGAGAGAGAGAGAGAGAGAGAGAGAGATGAATTAAATTGAAAGTGTCGATGGCATCTCCCTCCCTCCTTGCTATTAAGAGGGAAATTTTGTGCTGGTAAATCTGGAGTAACTGAATCCTTCAAACTATTCCAAGCAACAGAACACCATGCATTATTTTATACTCTTCTGGTCCAGTTTCGTGGCATACTTTGGAGGAATCAAGGCACTCCAATGTAACAAAAGCGAATTACCCCCTTAAGGACCCTGTGATCGTGTGTGAGAGAATGCTGATGGTGTAATGGTTAACGTATACTCCCAGCAAACAGGAGATCCCGGGTTCGATTCCCGGGTCAGTGGAAGTGTTGGACAATTTTCCCAGCCCCCTATGTCTGTGTACACCCAACAGTAAGTACATACAGCTCCGGACAAAACTCTCTCGACTCGTTTGGCATCTGATAGGATGATGGGGGTTGGAGTTAGGGCAGACTCTTCACTAAATCTTAATATTCAGTGTGTGTGTATGTGTGCAATGAGCAAGAGGTCCTGTATATGTATGTATCATAGGATACTTAGAACCAGGATTCAAGATTCAGAGATGCAAAATGCTGCCAACCAAGTCAAGAGTTTTATCCAGAGCTGGGAAAGATATGTTGATGTAACAAGACTGACTACCTTAAGGGGGTGTGGGAATAGGGGGACAAGCTTGGGGGGGTTTAGAGGGTGTGGGAATAGGGGGACAGGCTTGGGGGGGTTTAGGGGGGGTGGAAATAAGGGGACAGGCTTGGGGGTGTTAGGGGGGTCAAGGGGGTATGGGAATAGGGGGACAGGCTTGGGGATGTTAGAGGGGTCAAAGGGGTATGGGAGTAGGGGACAGGCTTTCTACCCACTCCAAGCCTGTCCACCTATTCTCGCAACCCCCCCCCCCCCCCCCCCCCCAATCCTGTCCTCTACTCCCACACCCCCGTAATGACCAACACCATGAGTCGATAGGCATAAAGCTCTACTCAGATAAATAATAATCTGTTGTGGTCGTCTAAATGATTCCTCTACACTACTAACTTTACTATACAGTATATACACAAAAAACATCGTAATAGAAAAATGCAATAGAATATATAATCACCACCTACACCTCATTATCCAAACTAACCCTCATTAAATTAACTACACCTTACTGCTACTATACATGCACCTCATTATTATAACTAACTACACCTTATTATATATTCTATCTACACAGCGATGTATTTCCTTCCTTCCTCACTCTTTTTCTTCTATAGTGAACCATTAAATAGAATAGAATCACAGTATAAACAGCAGGGAATCTGTACGAAGTATTAATTGCATGCCTGATAATGGTAGAGTGGATAAAGTGACGGACTGCGAATGGCAAGGGTCCTGGTACGAGTTCACGAGAATCGTCTGGGATTTCTCAGAGGTGATCTGATGGGTCCAGCTGTTCATTAATTATTCTGGCTAAGCCGACACGTCAAGAAAATACCCCCTCCATCGACGTCAACTCTCAACATAGAAGCTGGTAACACTGTGTTGTGAAGGTGTCATTGTAGGCGAAAGATTGTATCATGTCCCTCTACTATGTTCCACCAACTCCCAGTCCTCACCAAATAAATGTGACTAGCTCAAATGACATAAACATCCACCTATACTCTGCTTCCTGTCCCAACTAATGCTACCAGCACAAATGGTATAAACATCTCAGTACGTGGTCGCGATTTTACGAGATCAAGTGTACAAGCTCGACTGTACATGATGGTCAATGAACCTTCTATCCTACAGGTGGTTATTATTATTATTATTATTATTATTATTATTATTATTATTATTATTATTATTATACTATTAGTACTAGTATCATTGTTGTTATTATATGTATTATTATTATCAGTATTATTTATCATTATTATTGTTGTTATTATCTATTAAATTTAATATAATTGCAGTTGTTATTATTATTATGATTATTGTTATTATTTC